>OX439480.2:13717629-14317629 GCA_949320105.2 Crepidodera aurea
TAGGTAATGAAAGCACGTGAACCACAAATCATAAAACTCGTTTTAATTTAGAAAAAACGCGAAGGCGGAACGAAAGAAGGATTTTAATTTCAGTTTCATAGCTGTTAAACACCGGTGATCCCCCAAAGTAATCAGAGGAATTTTGTATGATCGATGCTATAGGATTTCAGGAGATTCTCTAGAAGCTTTACCAATTATTCAAGCTGTTGATAAACAAGCTTGTTAATCATTTGGAAATTAGCAACAATCAGTTTCCAAATGTTATTTTATGGATTCAACTAGCGCTCAGTAGCCTCATCCCAGATAGACTTTAGCACTAAAGCAGATTTGTCCATTTAGTTCAGTCAAACGGTAGTTTAAGGTGGAAAATTCTGGTGTAAATGTTTTTAGTGGTTTATTTATAATATATATATAATAATTTATATTTCTGTACAATTTATGTATCCATCTTAGACATGGTTTCCATGATTTCTCTAAGGCAGAATTCCAATTCTTCTACGTCTACCATTGACTTATGTTTTTGGCTGTTACAGATCCCTTGTAGATATTGTAGACCCAAACTTATTAGGCGACACCCGTTAGATGCCTCTGTTCCAGTTTAACGTAACTTAAGCTGGCAATGATGTTGTGGACTGTATTTTCTTTTGATTGTAAAATGTACGATGAATTGTAATGAAAGAAAGCACTGTTTAACTTGTAAATTTCTTATTAACAACAATTCTGTAACACTTTATAACAATGGTAAATTTAACAACTGGTTTGTAAATGTTGTGAAATTTTGTTATCAGTATGTATGCATTTATAAATTGTGCAAGTTTTTTATGGTGGACTATGTGCTACTGAATTTTTGAACTAGTAAAAGGTCCATCGACCTATTCACTAGGAGAGACAATGTTCTACTGAATTTTTTACGAGTAAAAGGTCCACCGACCTATTCACTAGGAGAGAAAAGGTTCTACTGAAGTTTTAAACTGGAATCTTCCGATATCAAGCTTTGGATAAGTCGATTTCTGTTTATGTGTTTCTATCTTTTTTATTTAATTTCTAACGGTTTTTCTTCAATTTCTGCGACGGCCTGCTTTTTTGCATCCACAGTTGGTCTGACAGGTCTTCATGCATTTGCAAGAAATAAGTCTTAAAACTGCTTCTGGTGCTGGTGGTGACGTGAAATATATATGCTAACAGATGTTTTACCCGCCAAAACAGCTCCCTTTCTATCATTTATTTTCTTACTAGCATAACGTAACGTTTCTATTCCTGTTTTTTTTACCACTTTCACTACACCCTCACTCAAATCTTTTCACAAATAAAACAGTTATCACTGGACATTGCGATCGAGTTTTTGCATTGTATCTTAACGAATCACTTAAAAATGAAAATAACTTGACCGAATGACAAGTGACTTTGACTACTTATTCTTCTGATATTTCAACACTCTTTTGCGTGGAAACCATACGACGTACAAAAAATGTTAAGAGATGTAAATTGTAGGTAATTTTCCCCTCTTTAATTTACTACCGGACCACTGTGACCACAATAGCTTGCTGGCAAGTTATAAGTTGAAAATTACTAAAATACAATTTTTTATTGGTTTTTGATGATTTCTCATATTTGCGGGAAAAATTTTTGTTGGACAACTTCAGATTCGTGTTCAGCACCTCAAAAATAATAAAATAAAACTCTAAAAACAATTACACCAGAATTTTCCACTTCGGACCCCCCTTGTGTACCATTTGACTGAGCTAATTGCGCATTCATTGGATTTGTTTTTGATGGGGCTGATTGAAAAGGCATTTTTGGAATATTGAAATAAGTGGCAAACCTCAAGAATATAGTATATATTATTGTAAATTTTTTGAAACATTGAATAAAAAGCCGCAACGTTAAACGATAAAAAATATTTTAATAAAAAAGTGGTTTTCTTATCCAAGAGGAAGATTATATAAATTTCTCTTATAGCATCAGTTCGAAATAGACGAAAATTCAGTGAATAACTAATAAATAAATACATTTGGTTGGTTGGGCGGATCAGGACGCCCTTTCAGCTGTACTGAGAAATCGTTTGTTAAAAAGTCCCGTCTTTTCTAACTCGAACAAGCCTCGTGTTGGTTTCTGAGGGTTTCTCGTAAGGGGGAAACCTGGATGACGATAAAAAACAATTTATTTTAAATACAGCAACAAAAACATATTAATTCTTGTCCACTTCAGCATCTTGTCCTTAAAACTACACAAAATATCTGACATGTGTGTTCTTAGCACGCACTGAATTATTTTCGGTAGTCTCTAAATTAGAGAAACGTAAAAGAAAATGAATTGACACCATTAGTGATTCAATTAGGCGAGAGCCAACATAAATCTTGCTTCCATAATTCACAGCAAAACGACTAGCCAATTAGCTTGAGTGGTTCGTTCGGTTAAATTGGTAAGTTTACCTGAAAGATATTAATTAGAAGAAACCAAAAAAAATCGTAAATCAACATTCTAAGAATTGGCACTAACTAATTTAAGAACTGATGTTTAATAATAAGAATCAGAAATAATTGATGATAATAATAACTTATCTGGCTGCATAATACAGGGAGGAGTTGAAATGTGTACAAATATTTAAACTGTGTTTTTATGAAACCTACATAATTATAAGTCGTTGCAATAAGTTAAAACAATTTTTAGGCATTATTAAAGAGTTTATACAGGCAATAAAATACTAATTCTACGCCCCTGAAGCTTTGTTTACAATCTACATGTAACTTATCGATAAAATGATAAATCGGGATTTAAATAATCCAGTTTGATACACACAACGCAATGTTGAACCATATGTGTCTAATTAATCAACTTAAACCAATAAATCAATGTGAAAAAGAAAGTTTTAATCTGGCACAATACCTCTAACCTATAAAACACAATAATAGTAAACATACAGAGTTTGGAGAAGATGGCGTCCACAAATCTAGTAGTAACATTCTAATTATCTCGTTTCATTGATAAAATCGAACGCTTGATAACGCTTAGTTTCCGCTTCTAAGAAATTTCCGTAGAAATGGTTTAAACTTAAATTGTGGTAAAGCATCTTTGTCACAATATTTATCTATCAATATGATTTGTTGTTTCGAAAATTAGTGTACAATTATTTTAGCGAAACAAAATATCTTATTTACCCAGATAATTTTTACATAGATTTAGGATTTTGGTAATGACTTTGACAACATTGAAACTAGAAATATAAATTTAATAACACTGCGCTTAGACTGTTGCTTGTTGTTGACGAGCGCCGAAATGTAAACAAACTCTATCTTATTTATACTATATCTATGGGTATCAGGTAGATCAGTTCAAATATTTGTACACATTTCAATTACACCATGTATACAGAGGCCACTACAGCAAAACTGTGATAACTACCCTACAAACTAAGTGAAGCAAGAAGAAAAAGTGTATTGGCAACCCTGCTGAAGAGAGATTGTGACAAGAGTTTCTGCCCCAACTGGAATTTCTTGTAAGAATTTTGGATTATACGCATCCCATGCCATTTCTGCGGAACAAGTGCAGCAGCAATTATCGCAGCAGCTTTATTCATTTGTGAGATACTTTTTTTGTATTTATTGAATAAAGATTACCACTGTAAAAACACCTTCAGTGGAACTCTAGAGTTTAGCAGTAGTTCTAGAAAACCATTGAGAGTTTTTGCCTATTCAACTTCCAGACCAACATTTCTTCATCAGCTGGGTTAGTGAGCTGAATAAGCAGTTAAAATGAGTCCAGTCGTATGGACAGGAAAAACTGTAAATATAGCAGTAATAAGATACTTTTAATTTAACAAGAATATATTCATGTCATCTCTACGATCGTAGAACGTTGATTTTAACAGAATTCCTGTAAATCCCACAATTCAATCCGGTACATTACGCTGTTCGTACAACCCTTGCCTATTCGGCAACCCATGAGGCTCCGCGCTGCGTTTTTAGATGGCGATATAGCACGACAGGTTTATGATTACATAATGGATACATACATCTATGACCAGGTAAGTGTATATGTTTTGTACTTCTCTTGTTTTATTTCTCAGTGGTGCTATTTCACCCTCAATACGTAGCAGCAATGCATAGACCTCGTGACATGGTTTATATTTTCTATTGTGTAAATAAGTTTAAACTAAAATAATTTTGGTAAATAAAATTCTTAAATGTTTTTGAATTTGTCACCTAGTTTTTCGGAAATTAATATTTTAATTATATATGGGATTCGTGACATGCCCCCCTTCCGTTAAAGCCTGCCTCAGGCATTCAAATTAACCTAATTATGAAATTATTTGGTAGATTTTCAAAATAAAGACTAAAAGGAATAAAAACATTATTCAATTTCCTAAATTTGCCTTCCTCACAAAGGTTAAATCAAGGTACAAATCAACAACATGAAGGCGATTTAGGATATCTAAAAGGAAATAAAAAAAATCTACCAAAATAATATGAATTGTTTATTGTTTGTAGAATAAATACTTTTATAAATAAATCTTTACAGTACTGTAATGTTAATTCAACGGAAAATTCCTGTTAAATCGATTCTACAGTTCCGATTAATGACTGGAAATTCCTGTAAAACCTGAAGTTTGTTTATTAAACAGTAAATTCCTGTTAAATCGAAATTACAGTTCCGGTAAAAGTAAGGTAGTTCGTTAAAATAACTGGAATATTCCAGTTAAATCAATGTAACGATTCTGTAAATAGTACAGCATATTCCGGTTGTTTCTAGAGGCATTAAAAGACCTGTATAATTCGTCGAATTCCTGTTGCATATTCGGGTAAATTTCTTTGAGTGTACAGCAAATTAATGCAACAAGAGCAAAATAAATGGTCTGTCTGTGAGAGCCAAGAGAATATGTGAGCCGGCAGACTTGGAACGGGAAATGAAACATCTAAAAAGAGCCTTTGGTTGGAATGGATACAGCAGACACGAGTTCCATAGGGCCGTCCGTCCAAGGAATATAGAGCGCCAAGAAGAAACAACGAGAGAGAGATGATGAAGAAAAGCGCGGTTGGACCAGTCTACCATATATCCATAAAGTCACGGATAGGATCGGCAGGCTACTAGAAAAACACGAGGTCAAGACTGTGTTTAAACCCACTCGTACAATACAACAGAGCTTGAGATCGGCCAACGACCGCAGAGATCCCCTATCAGCACCCGGAGTTTATAGAGTTCCATGTAGCTGTGGGTCGGTGTACATTGGCACCAGAAAGCGCAGTGTCAACACGAGCATTACGGAACACAAAAGGAGTTGCAGGCTGGGACAAACACAAAAGTCAGCCGTAGCAGAGCACGCTCTCTCTGAAGGTCACAATATTCTTTTTAACGAGGTGGAGATTTTACATCAAACGCAGCGTTACTATCCGAGACTAACCAGGGAAGCCATTGAGATATTTAAGTACGACAATAATTTTAACCGAAAGCAAGAAATTACGTTTCTAAACCCAGACTGGAAGCGAGTTCTTCGACATACATCAAGTACGCCGAAACCTCGCGCCACCACCACCACCATACCCACCCCAGCCCCCCAACTGCAGCGGGACGGCGGGGGTATAAATACGACCGAGCGGACCACTGTCGAATCAGTCAACGTCGGGAAGCACGGGAGATCACTTCGCCCACTGCCTCATCGCCTTTGATAATATCTACCACAGCTGTAGACGAAACGTCAGGAAGAAATTCCATTGGACCACGGCTTCAAAGCCCGGAAAACACTTTAGATTTCAAAATAAATGGTGTTTCCATCTATCGGAGACAATATCAAAGTCTAGATCCCTAAAATAAACCAAATCATATGTTTTTCCTAAAATTGACCGAAATAACACGATTCGTGGAAAGACGACTCCATTTTAATTAAATTAAAAAAGCGAAAGCATGAAAAATGAAAAGCAAAACAAGTAGGGCGGCGTGAGAAGAAGCGAAAGGGTTTGGGATTGTCCTGACAGAGTACTTTAATATTAATTAAGTCTTAGAGGTGGTTTACTTTGTTCACGTCTACTTATCTCACCCTAATTCAATTGCAGGCACTACCATGCGAAAATTCCCACAATTTCATTACACTATTCCGATTCCAGTGAAGGTCCCAAATTTGTGTCAAACCTTTCAACTCTAACTATATTAACCCTGAACGAAATTGTGGTTTCTTTGTTAAAATGAGCTTCTTCTCGATCTAAGTTTAGTCGAATTCTACTATTGATAGATCAAAGCTAAAATGTTGTGTTCGTAAACTAACTTAAGAAAAGTTTGCTGCTTTGTGATAGAAAAGAAAAATCGGTTTAAGGATAGATGGATGAATATATATTCAAATATTGACCTAGGAGTAAAATAATATTAAGAAATACACAGAATTTTCCTAGAATTCTCGGAGCTGCAGCCTGAATTGGTTACTGGAAAGTTTGACTGCCAGAATCCCCACCTAAAAAATGGTGTAAACAGAATAGAAATTATGAACAGGCAAGCAAGAAGAATTGCAACCGCAATAAAGAAAATAAAATGTTTTTTTTTCTTTCAAATGTAATTACTATCATAAGTTGAGAAAGAAAGACATGAAGCATCCAAGGCAGAAGGAATTTCAGAAGTAGATGAAGAATTATTCATGATTTCAGAAGGTACAAATAAAGCAGAAGAAAATTGGGTCAATACTCTCTTTTTACCATAGATGGTAGCACATCTAAAAATGTTATCTTATAGCAGATATAGCTATTGACTTGTACGAGTTTGGAATTTTATTTATTGGATTCGAAAAGCCTAACTGATGAAGCCGAAAGGCAGAAACCGGTCTTAGGATGTCGAATCTAATAAATTAAAATTCCTTACTGGTTTACTCAAAATTGGGTAGATCACACTACAAGAACTGAATGGTATTTAGATAGCAGCGCGACATCATATATGATGATACGCTGAATACTACTCTAACCAATAAAGATTTCGTTCGTAGCCAAAGTGACCAGTGTCTCTATTTGAAAGAAATTAATAATAGCACACTGTACAGGTTGATTTATATCGATGATATGATGATTTGTCATAAATCTGAATTTGTTGTCAAAAAGCTTGGAGCTGATTTAAACAAATATTTTGAAATGGAAAATTTAGGAAATCTAAATTATTTTCTTGGAATTTTAATAAGGAAAAAACAGAATGGGACTTTTCTACTTGACCAAGAAAATACAATTTTGAATATGTTACAAAAAAATGGTTTCGAAAATTCTACAACTGCTGCAACCCCAATGGAAACTTGTTATCCAAAAATTCAAGAAGAAATGAATTTACTGCCAAATAATTATCGGAGAGCAGTTGGTTCTCTACTTTATCTCTCAACCAAAGCACGACCAGACATAGCGATAGCAGTGAACTATTTAACAAGAAAAGTCTCCAAACCTAGACAATTAGATTGGAATGCGGTTAAAAGAGTTATGAAATATATTATAGGAACATCAAATTATAAACAAAAAATCAAATACTATTAAACGAGCAAGGTTTGTATGTGTGTGTGTGTGTGTGTGTGTGTGTATGTGTGTCCAGAGGATCTCGAAATCCACTCGTCAGAATTCAATGAAACTTTCAGGGTAGACTAATTCCTATCTAAATCAGTAAAAAATGCAGATCTCATGTCTGTGAAAATTCGATCTTCCGAGATATTTACAAGAAAAGTTAAGATTTTAGTTTTATTTCCTAGCAACGGCAGATATAATAACTTGTTTCTATAGTAATATATACTATAAAGGAGAGATGAGTACAGTAAAAGTGGGGATATAACGTCACATTCCATAGGCGTACTTTGCAAAATAAGTTTCTATAATATAAATAAGGTCACAGCATATAAAATATATATACGCACTTTGTAGATTAAATTTTGAAGTTATATTATTTACAGAAAATAAAAATAAACTTTATGCATCCGACACTTTAACATTGAACGAATTAAATTTAATCAATAAATAACAAGGAGGATTATATGTTGGGATTAAACTTTTTTTAATCACTTGGCATTAAAAGTAACGCTTCAGTACTTACCTAAACTCAAAGATTAAAAAAAAAGTTAGTTCAAGAACTACCTTTAAAAGTCACTGTCTTCACTAAAACTACTGGCATCACTATAATTGTCTTTTCTGATGTTTATTATTATCGGTTCTATTAAATTATCCATTGATATATCCACTTTCCTAAATGAATTTTCCACATTTTTAAACATGATCAATGCATTTTCCCTAATGTTCTCTATTTACATCTGAAACTGCCTTCAAAAACAAATTTCGCATATCAGGAAATTTAAATGTTTTATTGTTTTGAGAAACATAACCTTTTAATAATTTAGACCAGATCAGTTCAATGGAATTTAACTCTGCGTGGTTCGGAGGAAATCTGAGAATTTTAATTCCTTTTTCTCTGGCCATCTCATCCATAATATATTTTTTGAATTTGTTTTTATATTGCCTTGCTATTACTAATAATTCTGCCTTCAAGGATTTAGGAGGACTGATAATATTTTTAGAATGAGGCCATTTTGAAATATATATTAATACAAAATTCTGAATCAATTAAAATACATACGATACGGCTATGAATAAATAAAGTCTGACTTATCTGTCAAAAGAACAAATTTATTACAGTAAAAACCATGGAAACAAGAATCTAGACAAAAACTATATTAGGCCGATCAGATGTATTAAAATTTAAATTTTAACTACAAATAAGCATTGAAGGATGAGGTAAAAATAAAATTTCTACCTCTTGAACCTGTACTACGTTCTGCAAATTAAATACTGCACTCCTTTCTTCTGTATAGTATAGTAGTAAAAAGGTTTGACTTTATTTAATTTCTGGCGTTTTAATCAGAAAGAATTCGATTTTAAATTTGTCGCTTTATATAAAAAAGGAAAGGTTCATTTGACGGACATAAATAATTTGCTTGTCAAATGACAGCCATCTTATTAATTCAAAGTTGAAAATACAACGTTGCCAATTCAATTGCAGGTAAATATTTATAGGAACGTTGAGTAACACTGTTAAAATGGACACCTGTCTTCCCTTCCCCGATAGTGTGAGACTACCCCTTACGGCTACTATTTTATTATGCGGACAGTTTTAATATTTAAGTTTTCATGATCAGAGAGAGAGAAAGAATTTTTGAAAAAATATGATATCAATATCTGCCACACCTCGAGAGTCTGGTCACAGGTTTTTGTGGAGGTTTTTACCCAAGTATGAATATCAGACCTATAATTTTCCTTCACTGCAGATCAAAAAATAATAAAATCAATTGAACATAGAGTTTTTCTTATATAGTGATAAATAGAGTGAGCTGAGCGATCTTCTGTTGACGGGACGTGTGCCCTTCACGCTGCTGTTGCACGTCCCGGAAACGGGGCCTGTCCACCGTGACAATTCGCGAAGATCAAGCGTCAGTAGAAGTTGCCCTAAAAGGGTGAAATCCCCAGAAACTAGGCAACTTTAATGCATTTAACTAACCTCTGTGACAAGCAGTTGATAAACGTCAACAACAGCTGCAGCCAATTGAAAATTAACACTGACAGCTTTTTTAATTTTCCCGCCTACTTTCAAGCCAATCGCCAATCAACTTTTTATTTATCTCCCTATCAGTAGTTCAAGTAGATGTCGCCCACTCCGTGATTTTCGCGAGTTAATTAATTAATAATTTGTCATGTTATAAATATACTTAAATTATATACTCATTCGGCTGCTTAAAAATGTAGATTTGAATATTAAGAGCGAAGCTCGGTGACCAGATATTTAGTAATGATCCAGATATGGAGCTTGCGGGATTCGTTGACAGATTGGGCTAGTGATGTCTCAGATAGAAAATCTATGAGTAGTTGTCTTTTTACTATGAGAAATACAATCATTTCTGCAAAGATTTAAAATCCTGGGGGAGTCCCTCGTTGTCGATGATGGTGTTGTGTGGTTTTTCTGGGTTTTCCCACAACTGTAAAGCAAATGCGCTATCAATCATCAGTAAGTCGCCCCAGACTGCCACGGCAAATAATAATAATAGCCGTCCCTCCCCCGCACAAGCTGCAGAGCTTCTGGGGTTCACTCGTAGGGGAGTGAATTGCAGGGCGTATATTATTATTATTATTATTATTATTATTATTATTATTATTATTATTATTATTATTATTATTATTATTATTATTATTATTATTATTATTATTATTATTATTATTATTATTATTATTATTATTATTATTATTATTATTATTATTATTATTATTATTATTATTATTATTATTATTATTATTATTATTATTATTATTATTATTATTATTATTATTATTATTATTATTATTATTATTATTATTATTATTATTATTATTATTATTATTATTATTATTATTATTATTATTATTATTATTATTATTATTATTATTATTATTATTATTATTATTATTATTATTATTATTATTATTATTATTATTATTATTATTATTATTATTATTATTATTATTATTATTATTATTATTATTATTATTATTATTATTATTATTATTATTATTATTATTATTATTATTATTATTATTATTATTATTATTATTATTATTATTATTATTATTATTATTATTATTATTATTATTATTATTATTATTATTATTATTATTATTATTATTATTATTAATTATTATTATTAAATAAACATCTGTTTCATTATTGTCAACAGGAGCCGAATATATCGCAGCGGCTCTGGCCAGTCAAGATGTAGTATTTGAAGAATTAAAATTATATGAAGACAATCAAAGCTGCATAAAGTTGGCAAATAATGAAAATGAAAATGAAAAAACATATAGGTGTTAAATGCCATCATCTTAAGAATTTAATTGACTCTGAAGTTTGGAGATTTGTTTATTGTCCGAGTTTAAAAATGTTAGCTGATGGAATAACGAAACTTCTACCCCGAGATAATTTTGTTACGTTTAGAAGTAATTTGGGTATTGTAGTAGATTGACCTGTCGAGTGGGGGTATTGGCTATAAAACGCCAAATCACTTTGTATGTGTACGTTTGTTTTTGTTTTTAGTTAGTTGTTGATTTGTAGTTTTGACATATAAAAATATTCCTCAGGGTTCTGTTCTGGGGCCACTAATTTTTCTGATGTATGTCAATGATTTATCTATGCATACAAAAAGGGGCAAAATTACAATGTATTGTCATACAAAAATTAAATAATATGACATTAAAGTGACTTAGAACAAAAGAACATCAAGAAAATCAAATACTATTAAACGAGCAAGGTTTGTATGTGTGTGTGTGTATGTGTGTGTGTGTGTGTGTGTCCAGAGGATCTCGAAATCCACTCGCCAGATTTCAATGAAACTTTCAGGGTAGACTAATTCCTATCTAAATCGACAGAAAATGTAGGTCTCATGTCTGTGAAAATTCGATCTTCCGAGATATTTACAAGAAAAGTTAAGCTTTTAGTTTTATTTCCTAGCAACGGCACATAATAATAACTTGTTTCTATAGTAATATATACTACAAAGGGTAGATGAGTACAGTAAAAGTGGGAATATAACGTCACATTCCATAGGCGTACTTTGCAAAATAAGTTTCTATAATATAAATAAGGTCACAGCATATAAAATATATATACGCACTTCGTAGATTAAATTTGTTATATTATTTACAAAAAATAAAAATAAACTTTATGCATCTGACACTTTAACATTGAACGAATTAAATTTAACCAATAAATAACAAGGAGGATTATATGTTGGGATTAAACTTTTTTTAATCTCTTGGCATTAAAAGTAACGCTTCAGTACTTACCTAAACTCAAAGATTAAAAAAAAAGTTAGTTCAAGAACTATCTTTAAAAGTCACTGTCTTCACTAAAACTACTGGTATCACTATAATTGTCTTTTCTGAGGTTTATTATTATAGGTTCTATTAAATTATCCATTGATATATCCACTTTCCTAAATGAATCTTCTACATTTTTAACATGACCAATGCATTTTCCCCAATGTTCTCTATTTACATCTGAAACTGCCTTCAAAAACAAATTTCGCACATCAGGAAATTTAAATGTTTTATTGTTTTGAGAAACATAACCTTTTAATAATTGTGACCAGATCAGTTCAATGGAATTTAACTCTTAGTGGTTCGGAGGCAATCTGAGAATTTTAATTCCTTTTTCTCTGGCCATCTCATCTATAATATATTTTTTGAATTTGTTTTTATGTTGCCTTGCTATTACTAATAATTCTGCCTTCAAGGATTTAGGAGGACTGATAATATTTTTAGAATGAAGCCATTTTGAAATATATATTAATACAAAATTCTGAATCAATTAAAATACATACGATACGGCTATGAATAAAAAAGTCTGACTTATCTGTCAAAAGAACAGGTTTATTGCAGTAAAAACCATGGAAACAGATTAAATCTAGACAAAAACTATATTAGGCCGTTCAGATGTATTAAAATTTAAATTTTAACTACAAATAAGCATTGAATGATGAGGTAAAAATAAAATTTTTACCTCTTGAACCTGTACTACGTTCTGCAAATTAAATACTGCACTCCTTTCTTCTGTATAGTATAGTAGTAAAAAGGTTTAACTTTATTTAATTTCTGGCGTTTCAATCTGAAAGAATTCAATTTTAAATTTGCCGCTTTATGTAAAAAAGGAAAGGTTCATTTGACGGACATAAATAATTTGCTTGTCAAATCTCATAAATTCAAAGTTGAAAATACAACGTTGCCAATTCAATTTCAGAAATCAGGGGTTTAGGTAAATATTTATAGGAACGTTGAGTAACACTGTTAAAATGGACACTTGTCAAAATGTGACACCTGTAAAAACGTGACAACTGTTAAAATATGATACGTGTCAGAATGTAATAACTGTCAAAATGAACAAATCTCAAAATGAACAAATGTCAAAATATGACACCTGTCAGAATATAACAAATGTCAAAATGTCACACGTATCGTACTTTTCTTTATTTATTACAAAGATCTAAGCTAACCTAAAGCTAATCTTTTTTTTTTGGAGGGTGGTAATGCTTTATGCACATCGGGTAAAGGTTCTTCCCTTCCCCGATAGGGTGAGACTACCCCTTACGGCTACTATTTTATTATGCGGACAGTTTTAATATTTAAGTTTTCATTATCATAGAGAGAGAGAGAGAGAGAGAGAGAGAGAGAGAGAGAGAGAGAAAAAGAATAAATGCTTGTACACGTGTACTATTAACATAGATTTCAATTTTTTATTTTACAAGAAACTTTAAAGAGACATTTAAAATTCTCTGTTTTCATAGTACATTTTAAGGTTGATTGTGACTTTGTATTTTCCAAGAACAAATTGTAATGTAATGTACGAATGAACTATTTTTGTAACTGAAAAACTTTGAAAAAATATCTGCCACACCTCGAGAGTCTGGTCACAGGTTTTTGTGGAGGTTTTTACCCAAGTATGACCTATAATTTTCCTTCACTGCAGATCAATAAATAATAAAATCAATTAAACATAGAGTTTTTCTTATATAGTGATAAATAGAGTGAGCTGAGCGACCTTCTGTTGACGGGACCTGCGCCCTACACGCTTCTGTTGCCCGTCCCGGAAACGGGGCCTGTCCGCCGTGACTATTCGCGAAGACCAAGCGTCAGTAGATGTTGCCCTAAAACGGTGAAATCCCCAGAAACTAGGCAACTTTTAATGCATTTAACTAATCTCTGTGACAAGCAGTTGATAAACGTTAACAACAGCTGCAGCCAATTGAAAATTAACACTGACAGCTTTTTTAATTTACCCGCCTACTTTCAAGCCAATCGCCAATCAACTTTTTATTTATCTCCCTTTCAGTAGTTCAAGTAGATGTCGCCCACTCCGTGATTTTCGCGAATTAATTAATAATTTGTCATGTTATAAATATACTTAAATTATATACTCATTGGGCTGCTTAAAAATGTAGATTTGAATTTTAAGAGCGAAGCTCGGTGACCAGATATTAGAGTAATGATAAATGATAGGCTTGCTTCGATCTGAAATCTCTATTAAGCCTCGTTTTCATTTTTCCCTGGCGGAAAAAGAAAAAACGGAAACATAATTAAAAACAGACTAACTTTTTTATTAAAGTAGATGCTTAAAATCCATTGAAATGCCAGAGAAAAAAATTCATATAATGTTCCAACATAAAAAAAAACTTATACGAACTCCGGATAATGCGAACAATTCCGAAAATTGGGGTAGGGAAAGTTGTTTCCAGCACCCTCATAAAATTGTTCATTAGTATAAAAGCTGACAAAGCTCTATGAACGTTGAACTTTCTTCCTTATTTTACTTTTATTCGTTTTACGTGAGCTTAGAAATCGCCCGTAATTTTACTATAGACGTGAGTTGAAAGATTGTACAAGGTATATTCAATATCTCCTGAATGGCCCTTATATAATTTGTGAGTTATAGAAACGTCGTCCTAGAAGGAAGTTATTACCTCTATTATTCAAATCAGGGGTAATATTTTATGAACACCTTTTGCCGACTCCTCCAGCGTAAAGGGCACACCGGTGCAAAATTTAGTAAGGACAAACACCATGATAATTAGGATCAAATGAATGACGTGTCTAAATTACATAATTATACACTGAGGGAATTATTTTAACCTATACGACCCAGCTAAAAGTCAAAACGGTGTTCTGCAATGAAAAAAACGAATCCCGAAAATTTCCGGTTAAATAAATTCCTGTTCTTTAAACGCAACTATTGTTATTACAAGAAAAAACCGTTCTGAGAACAATCTGTACTTGCAATCTAACAGGCCGATTCCAGTTAAAGTGTCGTAGGAAAAACGGTAAGTATAAGCAATAATAAGGTACTGTGAATTTGTCAGGAATATTTCCTGTGTATATAGAATTATATTTTACTATATTTACAAGATATTACTGTAAAACATACGTAGTTGCAATCGGGATAAAACACCGTGAATGTTACAGGAATATCCTGTAAGTCCCCCCAGAATTCAATCCGCTACTCTGAGCAGTACGCGCCAACGCGATAACTCGTTATTGAGTCATTCGTGTGCACCGTGCAGTGATTGTGATACTTATTAAAATAATTATGTCGGAGTCAAGTGCTTATTCTAACTTTTTATACTATTTGGGCCCGATTGTCTTAGATGGGGTCGATGGGGAAGAGAGACTACATTCGGTAATTGGTGACCCGACTGATACAATGGAATTAACAGCCAGCGAAGATGATGTTGCCGGCTACATTACAACAATGCTCCACGGTAAAACTAACCGGAAACTTCCAGTAAAAATATATGGAAATTAAATAGGAAATGCAAGAAATTCCAGTTAAATATTAGGCAACTACAGGAAATTCCTGTAAAAGCTTCGAATACAACTAACTAGTACTGTAATGTATGAATGAAAGATCTTTAATTCAACGGAAAATTCCTGTTACAGTTCCGATTAATTACTGGAAATTCCTGTAAAAGCTGAAGTTCGAAGCTTCAAATACAACTATCTAATTTTTTTATTAAACAGGAAATTCCTGTTAAATCGAAATTACAGTTCCGGTAAAAGTAAGGTAGTTTGTTAAAATAACTGGAATATTCCAGTTAAATTAATGTAACGATTCTGTAAATAGTACAGCATATTGTTTCTAGAGGAAAGACCGGAATCGTCACGTAAAATTAACAAATATTTCTGCTGTTGCTTATATAGGGTAAATTTTTTTGAGTGTGTTTTCTTAAAAAATGTTGTCCGAGAAAAATAAGATAAATAATTGCAAATGGCAATATAATCCAGTAAATGAAGGAGGAAAAAAAGCCCAACCTTTAGATTATTAGTTTCCAATTTTATTTTCTGGTTGAAAGTGGCTTTTGGTACCTCATTAAAGATGAGACAAAGTTTGCGGGAAAAGCTTATGCGACGGCCGAGAAAATGGCCCCAAAAGACCATATTTTGGGAGATATTCGCGGAAAACCGATTTTCCTGGTCTTTTGAGGCCATTTTCTCGACGAGCTTTTCACACAAACTTTGTCTCCAAAAGCCACTTTCAACCAGAAAATGAAAATGGAAACTAATAATCTTAAGGTTGGCCCCTTCATTTACTGGATTAATAGTCTATAAGTCCTGAAAATAAAAAAAATGGGTGGATGCAAAATGCCCACCAGACAAGAAAACGCCCCCGAACGGCGGGTTCAAATTGCGGACCAAAAAGGGTGTACTACCAGAAAAGGTCCTTATGATCCAGTTTATCCACTCGAAAAGCTAGTTTTTCTCTTATATTTTTGAATGATTGGCCCTGGGCTATATACATGGTGCGCCAATTATTTCCACTCGATCTCTAGCACCGAAACTAAAAGATTTATCAACAAGATTTTTTGTAGGGGTAGACAGAGTGTCACTCGGACTACAATTTTAAAATATTTTGATGTATACAGGGTGGCTAATTTTTGTGGAATGAAAATTAATTTGGTTTTTTTAAATTGAACACCCTGTATACGATTATGTCTTCTGATTTTACCTAATATTAGATTTACGGTAGTTTTTTGTATTTGTAAATCCGACGCGGCGTTGACAAGTTATTCCTATTTTAAGCAGATTTAATGAAAAAACAGCACTTCAGAAATATTAGCACAAAAACCACATTTTTTAAAAAATTCCTCAAAAAAGCTGCTATGATGTAAATGAAACATGCACCTATCACAATAATCACACAACATCTTCACCTGTTGCACAGGGTGTTTGCCGATGGCGTGCCAATAGTCTAGTTTTCAAATGGCAATAACTTAATTTTTTCAAATGGGATAGCCTGTATATTTTTCTTCAGTTAGAAGCTCTCCCTAATACGCATTAAAAAAATATAGGGTTTTGCACATCTAACTTTACTATTTACTTTAATAATTGACGTTAAGTGACAAACAACATATTTTACACAATTTTTAATAAGTACAAAATTTTACAAAGTTTAATCGTAAGAAAACTACAATAGTGAAAGTTAAAATTTATAGTAGGTGTTCAAAATGTCTTCCATTTTCATTTAAACATTTTCTTGCCTTTTTTTCATTGATTTACGCACATCTCTTAGCATTGCAGGGGTCACCTGTCTAAATGCTGCAGTAATTCTTTCATATTTTCTTTTGTGGTAACCTCTTCTTTGTAACCAATATTTTTAATAAAACCCCACAAAAAAAAATTGCAAGGTGTAAGGCAAGGCGATCTAGTAGGCCAATTTATAGGTCCTCCCCTTCCTATCCAACGATCCTGAAATTCCCTATTTAACCAATTGCGAACATCTAATAGGTAATGTGGCACCAGCTAATTAAAACCACATTCCGTTGTGATAATTTTGAGGCACATTTTGCAATAAGTTGCGAAAATCATGTTCTAAAAAATCTAAAAATATAGCTCCATTTACAGTCCCATCAAAGAAATAGGGACCAATTACATAATCACCCATTATTCCCGCCCACACATTCAAAGACCATCGATACTGTGATGTGGTTCTAAATAAATGTTCATTGTGGTCCGAATAATAAAGGAAGTTGTGTCTATTTACACAACCGGTCTTATGAAACGTGGCTTCGTCGGAGAATAAAACTTTGTTTAAAAAATTACGCTCTGTATTTATCTTGTTTATTAACCATCTACAGTATTCCACACTACGCGCGAAATCACGTGGTAACAATTCTTGGTGAAGCTGGATATGATAGGGGTGATATTTATTCTTTTTTATTATGCATCTAATTGTGGTATTGGTAATACTGATTGCTTAATTGCCTTGTGCTTATATTGGGATCTTCAACTATACTGATCATTACCTTATATTCGTTGTCAATAGTAACAGCTGTAGTTTCACGTGAATGTTTTTCATACTTGACGGTTCCTGTTCTATCAAATCTATTCTTTAAATTCTCAAAAGTATGCTTTTGTGGATGACGTCTTTCTGGGTATCTTTGACGATAGACCCTACTAGCAAGAAACGCATTTTTTTGACATTCACCCAGTATCCATATCATATCAATATTTTCTTGAACACTATAATTCTTATTAAAATCCATTTTTTATATACAATACCGATTAAATATAGTAGACGCGATACAATACAAAATTTTATGTTGACAATTAATGCCATAACAAAATATACCTAGTCATTTTCATAGGTAACTTGATTTCTTATTAAAAATTGTGTAAAATATGTTGTTTGTCACTTAACGTCAATTATTAAAGTAAATAGTAAAGTTAGATGTGCAAAACCCTATATTTTTTTAATGCGTATTAGGGAGAGCTTCTAACTGAAGAAAAATTAAGTTGCCATTTGAAAACTAGTCCGTTGAAAACTAGTCCGAGTGACACTGTCTACCCCTACAAAAAATTTTATTGATATCTCTTTTAGTTTCGGTGCTAGAGATCGAGTGGAAATAATTGGCGCACCCTGTATATTTTGTGACTTTCCTGACACTTGACAGCATGCACGAGCGAAGCTGCAAGTTTGAAATGAAATATGAGATGAAAAGAGAATTTGAGATGAAATTTTTTGAAACTGTTTCTACATAAACCAGTAAATGGCATACCAAATGTCTATTTACTTGACCTAATTTTATAACACCACATTAAAAAAGACTTGATAAATACCAGGATCAAATTAATTAATTTAAATTTATCTCCAAAATTTTTTTAGGAAGCCCACAACTACGATCAATTTTACCGTATAAGCTGCTTGAATACCGAATTTGTCACGTTATTTGTTCTACGTCTAAACAACATTAATCCGGAGGTTGGTTGGTTGTTTGCTTTAAATCAGTTGGACGGCATGATAGCCAACCCAATTAAATTACGTATAAAGTAAACAAACGGTAAATTTATTATAATAGAAATCGAAAGGAATTTATTTATCATAGCATAAAAAATGTGCAGATACATTTAAAATTTTTAATTTTAAATGAAAAATCATTCTTTCTTAGTAGCTTACATAAAAAGATAAACCTTCAAAATCCAGAAGCACATAAAAGAGGTCAGACTATCTTTACGAAGCTCCTTATATTACCGACTCAAAGGGACCGTGTTTAGTCTTGAGATAAATTGCCGAGAAAAACCATTCGTGGTTGCCTCGCAATTGTTTCTGAACGTGCCGTGTCCTTATTGCCCTTTTAATTGTTTTATTTTGCCCGGAGTTATTTTCCTCACAAAGGAACCGTTGAATTTCTAAAAAAAAAACGAGTAATCATTGGAATTTTCGAATTCCCTTAGGTTGAATTTATCCGTTCGCAGATAAATTATTCGGGATTAATTATATAGGACGATGGTTTAGTAAAAAATATTGAAAATTAAAAAAAAATCGTAAAACTTCGTTAATTACCCCAGATTAGAAAGCCACTATGTCCACACAGCCACAGTCACTTTCATTCTTTAATTTTGTTTTTATATGTCTGCAATACAAGAAGAATCGATTAGTATTTACCTAAGAGAATTGACAGTACTGATTATTCACTCTGGAAAGCTACTAAGAGATTGAAAAGACCCGTAATGCGAATACCACCTGTCAGATTGGAAGATGGTAAATGGGCTAGAAATAATGAGAAAAAAGCAACAAGATTTGCAAATTATCTAGAAAAAATCTTTCAACCTCATGAAGATCAAGATGAAGAACCCACTCTGGAAGAACATCCACAGATTGATCAAGAAATAGAATTTACCTCTCCCAAAGAAATAATTCTTGAAATAAAAAAAAACATCCATCCGAAAAAACCTCCAGGTTTTGACTTAATTACTGGATAAATTTTAAAACAATTACCCAAAAAATCAATAATTAAACTAACTAACCTAATAAATGCTGCCTTCAGACTGAAGTATGTACCCAGCCTTTGGAAAATTGTCTTAATGATACCTAACACGTGCGTAAAGTGACTTTTCCGCATTTGTTAGGTAAACTACTATTTTGGATATTGGAAGAAAATTTAAAAAAAAAAGAAAATAAAATGAATTTGGAAATAGCAGAGGAAGAGAATTTAAGTATACGAAAAGAAATCAAAGAAAAATACAAGATGTTAGTGGGAAAAATAGAAATTAAAATTTGATTGTATTATTTCTTTTTAAGATAAAATATAAATTAAAACACAAATTTTGGGAATGTTGTTATGGTATTAAAAAAGGGGACCTGACCAAATATCATTGTAGAAACAAACATTTGTTCTTCTTTGTGCAGTACTACTGGAATACCTTTACCATTAATGAAAAATGTGTATGTTAAACAAATTTAAAAAAAAATATGTGAAAAGGGGCTTTTCAATTGACAGGGTTGTTATGGGATTGTTTATTTATAGCAAGATTATTAAAAATAAAGAAAATCTATAGAATTTTGATTTTCATAACAATATAGATATCATCCATCCATTCATATATATCGGAAAGATACTTTAGAATTAATCAAGACGAAGCCTATTCCGATCTTAAGGAAATTAAGGCTGGAGTACCACAAGGAACTGTTCTAGGGCCTGTCCTATACTTACTGTACACATGTGATATTCCAGAGTTAGAAAACAATACCATAGCCACCTTCGCCGACGACACTGCCATTCTAGCAGTAGGAAAGAGCAATGAAGAAGCAACAGCTGTCCACCTTATCTATGACTGGACGAAGAGATGGAGAATTAAACTTAATGAAACTAAATCACTCCACATTAACTTTACAAACAAAAGGATAGATCATATTCCAGTCAGAATAAACAATAATCTGATTCCATATTCAAACACAGCAACATACTTAGATATTACCTTAGATGCCAAACTCTGATGGAAAGTGCATGTTTAAAAGAAAAGAGAATAACTTGGACTGAATTATAGAAAAATGTACTGGCTAATTGGAAGAAACTCCACTCTGTCTCTACATAATAAGCTTATGCTTTATAAGCAGATACTTAAGCCTGAATGGCACTATGGTATCTAACTACCAAAGCAAGCAACATAGCAATCATCCAAAGATTTCAAAACAAGGCACTGAGGAACATAGTAGATGCCCCTTCGCAATAGTATCCTCCTTAGGGATCTGTTGACCAGACCATCAAGAAATTAGCCAAGAGTCATGAAGAAAGACTTCATCATCATGTAAATGTCGAGGCTATCCAGCTCCTTGACAATACTGGGTTAGAAAGAAGACTTAAGAGGATCAAGCCCTTTGAGTTAGTTTAGTGTTTTTAGTGCAAAAGCAGAGCTTGTGTGTGCACATTAAAGTTTAGTGCAATCCATTCTACAGAATCTAAGGAACGCTGATACCTTAGATTTAAGTTTCAAACTATATTAGATTAAGTTAGAATTACATTGCTCATTGGTCACTGTTGACCAGATTGTAATAGACTAAATGCCTTTATGGGTGTTTAATAATAAAAAAAAAGATATGTCTGCAATTGAAAACTGTATAGTCTTTGATATTTCTGCTAGTGGAAAAAAAGGATATAGTTCAAGGATTTCATTATCCACTCTTGAATCCTCTCCCTCAATATTTTTGTAAAGCCACTTTTACTTTTATTACCCGAATCGATTGATGAAATACTATTTATTTTTGGTCGCTTATTTTTTTATCAATGCAACAAAAATTCCGAACTTCAATTAAACCCGTTGATTATAAAAAAAATTCAGAAACGTGTTTATAGTTGCGAGTCGAATTGATTATGTCCGGCAGAAATGGAACAATAACAAATGGGTTTTTTTACCTCAAAAATGGACAAAAGCGAATAGAGCAGATGTGCCTTGCGAAATAATAAAACAATTACAACCTACACGCTCGCATTGTCAAAGGGTAAAAAAATCGAAATTCAGCGTCAATTTTTGTTTTTATTTGTGATTTCAGCATCGGAAATGTTGGGACTAGAAAAAATAAAAATGATTATTCCCACATTGATTTTAACTATGCGTTTGTTTAAAAAAAATATATTTGTTTCCTTTTCTTTTTTCCAAAATTCTATTCATTTCTTCAGGTTCTTTGTTTCTAGTAGTTCCTTTTCTCAAACGGTTTATTAATTTGGCCTATCCATGTCTTTCTTGGTCTTCCTCTAATATTTTCTTTATTGTTCTTTATTTGCATTTTCTTCTTGTTATCAGTAGGAATACCGGCGTTTTAGACCACCTCCACTCTTCTACTTTTAAGCCACGTCCCTTTTTGACATCTGTCACCTGTCATCTGCCATCCGTCTAAACCACGTAGGCTGATGATATTATATCAAATACTATTAAACGAGCAAGGTTTGTATGTGTGTGTGTGTGTCCAGAGGATCTCGAAATCCACTCGTCAGAATTCAATGAAACTTTCAGAGTAGACTAATTCCTATCTAAATCGGCAAAACATGTAGGTCTCATGTCTGTGAAAATTCGATCTTCCGAGATATTTACAAGAAAAGTTAAGCTTTTAGTTTTATTTCCTAGCAACGGCAGATATAATAACTTGTTTCTATAGTAATATATACTATAAAGGAAAGAGGAGTACAGTAAAAGTGGGGATATAACGTCACATTCCATAGGCGTAGAAATAAGTTTCTATAATATAAATAAGGTCACAGCATATAAAATATATATATACGCACTTCGTAGATTAAATTTTGAAGTTATATTATTTACAAAAAATAAAAATAATCCTTATGCGACACTTTAACATTGAACGAATTAAATTTAACCAATAAATAACAAGGTAAAACTACTGGTATCACTATAATTATCTTTTCTGAGGTTTATTATTATAGGTTCTATTAAATTATCCATTGATATATCCACTTTCCTAAATGAATTTTCCACCTTTCCCCAATGTTGTCTATTTACATCTGAAACTGCCTTCAAAAACAAATTTCGCACATCAGGAAATTTAAATGTTTTATTGTTTTGAGAAACATAACCTTTTAATAATTGTGACCAGATCAGTTCAATGGGATTTAACTCTGCGTGGTACGGAGGCAATCTGAGAGTTTTAATTCCTTTTTCTCTGGCCATCTCATCTATAATATATTTTTTGAATTTCTTTTTATGTTGCCTTGCTATTACTAATAATTCTTCCTTCAAGGATTTAGAAGGACTGATAATATTTTTAGAATGAAGCCATTTTGAAATATATATTAATACAAAATTCTGAATCAATTAAAATACATACGATACGGCTATGAATAAATAAAGTCTGACTTATCTGTCAAAATAACAGGTTTATTACAGTAAAAACCATGAAAACAAGATTAAATCTAGACAATAACTATATTAGGCCGATCAGATGTATTAAAATTTAAATTTTAACTACAAATAAGCATTGAAGGATGAGGTAAAAATCAAATTTCTACCTCTTGAACCTGTAATACGTTCTGCAAATTAAATACTGCCCTCCTTTCTTGTGTATAGTATAGTAGTAAAAAGATTTGGCTTTATTTAATTTCTGAAAGAATTCAATTTTAAATTTGCCGCTTTTTATCCATAATGACCTACAAATTTTGACAACTACTGACACGCACATCTCTGGGTAAACGTTAAGAAAATGGGGCCGACTGGGATTTTCATGAAATTTTCACAGATTCTATAAAACATGATAAAATCAATATACTTAGCAATATAAGTTTAAGCGCGGAAAAATATTTTTCACATTTTTTTATGAAAAAATATATGTTGGGATACTCACTCCCAAGACAAACAAATTCAGTGCGTTGAAACGGTTATATAACTTTTCTACAAAAGCCCAAGTAGGAATTTATAACCAGAATAAACCTGAAAAGTATAAAAAAGGAAAGGTTCATTTGACGGACATAAATAATTTGCTTGTCAAATGACAGCCAACTCATAAATTCAAAGTTGAAAATACAACGTTGCCAATTCAATTTCAGAAATCATGGGTTTAGGTAAATATTTATAGGAACGTTGAGTAACACTGTTAAAATGGACACTTGTCAAAATGTGACACCTGTCAAAACGTGACAACTGTTAAATTTAATACATCTCAGAATGTAACAACTGTCAGAATGTAACAACTGTCAAAATGGACAAATGTCAAAATATGACACCTGTCAGAATGTAACAAATGTCAAAATGTCACACGTATCGTACTTTTCTTTATTTATTACAAAGATCTAACCTAACCTAAAGCTAATCTTTTTTTTTTTTTGCGGGTGGAAATGCTTTATGCACATCGGGTAAAGGTTCTTCCCTTCCCCGATAGTGTGAGACTACCCCTTACGGCTACTATTTTATTATGTGGACAGTTTTAATATTTAAGTTTTCATTATCATAGAGAGAGAGAAAAAGAATGAATGCTTGTACACGTGTACTATTAACATAGATTTCAATTTTTTATTTTACAAGAAACTTTAAAGAGACATTTAAAATTCTCTATTTTCGTAGTACATTTTAAGGTTGATTGTGACTTTGTATTTTCCAAGAACAAATTGTAATGTAATGTATGAATGAACTATTTTTGTAACTGAAAAACTTTGAAAAAATATGATATCAATATCTGCCACACGTCGAGAGTCTGGTCACAGGTTTTTGTGGAGGTTTTTACCCAAGTATGAATATCAGACCTATAATTTTCCTTCAATGAAGATGAATAAATAATAAAATCAGTTGAACATAGTTTTTTTTATTATAGTGATAAATAGAGTGAGCTGAGCGATCTTCTGTTGAAGGGACCTGTGCCCTACACGCTGCTGTTGCCCGTCCCAGAAACGGGTCCTGTCCAGCTTATTTAATTTTCCCGCCTACTTTCAAACCAATCACCAATCAACTTTTTATTTATCTCCCTTTCAGTAGTTCAAGTAGATGTCGTCCACAACGTGATTTTCGCGAATTAATTAATAATTTGTCATGTTATAAATATACTTAAATTATATACTCATTGGGCTGCTTAAAAATATTGATTTGAATATTAAGAGCGAAGCTCGGTAACCAAATATTATAGTTTTAATCTTCTAGTTAAGTGTGATTTACTGGTCAAACTGCGCAAGAGGTAGTAATTTTTCGTATATACCAGAAAACAGTTACAACTAATCCATCACTTAAGATTTTTCTGTTGCTTGTATAATAAATCCTTTCCGGAATTCATTGTGACTGGACCTACGTCGGTAAACACATTTCCAGGGAGCTCTTAATAAAATTGCACTTATTCCTCCAGACAATCTCATAAATAACATTAGGGAACTCGGAGAGTTTGCCACCAGAGAAGAATGCGCTGAAAGAAAACTTGTGTTCCTCGGGCACTCCAAACGCTATTGGTAGACAGGAAAAGATTTAGAAATTATTTATGTTGTTTCGCAATATACCAGAAACTTTTATTTGTGACAACAAAGCATAAAAGTAGATAGTTTATTATACTGAACGAGTTTGAAATGTTCAATGTTATCGAAAAAAATTCTAGACAAAGGATTTTACAAGATTAAATCAACACTCCTAGATGAGTCGTATATTACAAAAAATGACAGGATAATAACCTAAGAAAATTGTAGATATATAAGTCTTACTCAAGTTTACATAGAAGTTGTAAGGTATCAATATCCCCAAACACCGTTGTAGACCCTCATAGAGTGTGCGAGTCTCTCTGTTTCTAAAGTGTCAGCAATGTGTGCAGGGGAAGGGGGATATGTTTTGATGAGTGTATTACCACAGTAGATACAGTAGTTCCACTTAGCGTCGGCACCTTTGATATTGGTGTCCAGCAGTTTCTTTTTTTATATTCGCACTGGTATTGACACTATTGACAGTAATGACATTTCTCCCCGCCACGATCCCTAACAATGCTCATATATACACTGCTCGATATATCAATTATTGATATAAACTGCTCGCTAAAATTCAGTCTATGCAAATAAGGTTGGAAACATGGAAAAGTAGTAAAAATTAATTATGCAGTTTTCAATGAGGTAAAATTCATTTAATCGGATGCACCCGAGATAAAAAAAAATGTTTGGTGATTCTTACGTATTTTTGTCCCCTGAACACGAATTTGAAGTCAAAAAGCGGAGGTCTCGAATGCTTTTTGAGATATAGGCCCGAAAAGTATGAAAACTTGTTTCTAATCTCACGATTATCTTTATTCCCACACTTATATTAACTTCATATGTACGTTTATTAGTACAAATTTGAACCATTTCTAGTCGAGTTGAGATTTGGCATATATTTTTATATGAACAAAAAATGAGTTTTATGATTATGGGTCGATGTTATTCAAACGTGGTTTAAAGGAGTTTTTTGAATGGAGTTTCTGCCAAAATTCAATATGGCAAATACAAAATTGTGGTTGAGTTGTGCGCTTATATAGTTTGATTCTGTTTAAAAAAGTTAATACAGCCATTCTATATTCATTGTTAAAAAAAATGCAAAAGATTATAACGAAAATATTTATTTTTCCAATTTCAGTTGAACTTTCACATTCCTAATATATAAGAAAGAAATTTATTGCATACAATGTACATAGTCAATACAATTTTTTTTTAAGAAAACAAGAACCAAGAATGCATGACACCTAATAAAAACATAGATAGATATTTATTAATATAAAATTACAAGAATTTTACACTCGTCACAAAACATTACAATTATTACAAGCTTAAAACTATAATTTACAATAACAATAACAGACAGACACCCACACAGCAAAGGATATTCCCGGAATATCCTCACAAGATACCGACTAGGCTGGTTAGCAGCCGCTGCTGATCAGCTGAATCACGTGACCCGCTACCTGCTACGAAAAGTTGAACATGTCCAACTTAGCCAGCTGCTGACAAATATTCGCCGGCTGAAAGTGTCAGCTACGGGTTCTGTAATCACACCAAGCTGATAGTAGCGGCTTCTTTAATTCGCAGCTGGTAACCAGCCTAGTCTGACCCGTGCTTAAGCGACCATCTAGGCTACCAGCGACCTGCTCTGCTTCACTTTTACCCTTAGCATCGCGCAAGCGCTCTCAGAAAAAGTTTGGTCGGGAAGGCAGACTTTCGCTTCTGTATAGATAAGGTGATCTGTGGCCTTGTCACCCACTCGTTAACAAAAAAAAATAGCGCATGTTAGAGGATGCCCCCCCCCCCCCCCCAGAACATGTCTCTGGATCCGCCACTGTATTAAAGACGCAATTTGCGGGCTTGAATCACCTGTGGTTAGCTGGCGGCGGGAGATGGGCGAAACATAACCTATGTGAATATGTTTTATATATTTGTTAACGTATTGTATATGGATATGCCTCTGAAAATATGCTGTTTTGTCCATTTGTGGATGAAAATCTTAATAAATTTACATCATTTGATTGCCGGGTGTAATAGCTGTGAAAATTCCAAAGTTAAATAAAAAAATAAAACTGGATTTTTGAACCAAACAATATTAGTTTCAAGGAAAAAAATATATTGCTTGCAATTTTTAACAAGCATGAAATTTTATTTCATAACTACAAAGTTCAGTCTAGCGATTTCCCTAAAAGTTGTGAACTCATGAATTGTATGATTTATGAAAAAGAAGTTGATATTAAACTAATAGAATTTTTTTTTGAGGAATCTGCATTTCTACCGCTTGAAAAGCTTATAGACGAAAGAAAAAAAAGAAAAAATGGTTTTGCACGTTGTGTGATTTATGCATTCATGGCATTCAGCCAAGTGTGAGGTGTGACTCATGTTTGATGTGGGCACATAAAAGTTGTTGTGGGCTCTCTAAACTATCCCGTTCAAATGCTAAATGGATTTGTATTTCAGGTTGTTAGTTTTACCACAAAGATTTTATATTTTAGAAATTGTAATATAATTAACCATTTTATGCTTATAGTAGGTATACATGGAGTATAAGTAGAACATGACAAATGTTAAGATACATGATCCTTTAAATAACACAATAACACAATACATAAAGGTCCGAAATTTGCGGACCTACATTAATTAGTAATTTTTTGGGGATTTGCTAAAAAATTGAAAATCTTCTACTTTATGTAAAATATATTCAATTTTAAAAGAAACTGTAAATGTAAAGCACAATATCGATATCTCAAAATATAAAAAAGTTAAAACTTTTATAAAACGTTCTTCGGAATCATATGTACCTAAAAAATCTAAGATTTTTACTGAGGAAAACGTTAAAGATTTTTTAGAAAATAGTAATAAGTAATTGGGATAAATAAGTTTGGTAATATGTCTAACCAAATTGCTCCTTTTCTTAATATGTCTAAACAAATTGCCCCTTTTTTAATTTAGACACCCCACATGATTACACTGTACCAAATGCATGTGCAGATCTAACAACATTAAAAAGACATGGAGGATGGAAATCTTCTCAAGTAGCAAAAGGCTATATAGAAAAATAGAGTAAACCAGTCTGTTCTAAAAAATATTACAGAAAATATTTCTAATTTCTTCTGAAGATATTGACTCTAAATTCTTGGACTTCCTTAATAAAATAATGAAGTGTTTCAACACAGCATTTCTCCTTCGCCCCATTAAAACTAAACGTCATAAACCTTGGACAACTAAAGGAATAAGAATATCTTCAAAAAAATATGAGGTCACTTATGTATATTAAAAAATTCTCAGATAACCCCCTAATATTAAATTATATCAACAACTGTAGAATACCGTATCGGAAAATTATCAAATCTACTAAGAAAAACTATTATAAAAATCGCATCTCAAGAGCTATAAACAAAGAAACCTGGTCTATTATAAATGACTTATGAAATAAAATCCGTTCTTCAAACACTGTTAATCCTAGTCCTGATGAACTAAACAATTATTTTGTTAATGTAATTAAGAATATCAGCTCTAACATAGCTCCGGGCCAGGATGCTCTCTCCTTCTTCCTACCTACTAAAAGGATCACTAATAGTTTCTTTCTAGGACCAGTAGATAAGCACGAACTAGTGCAAACCATAAACAGCATTCAAAATAAATCTAAAATATTTTCAAATATACCTGATGTAGTAATTAACATGTTAACTTTGCTGATTAATGAATCCTTCGAATCTAGTATCTTTCCGAGCTGTCTAAAAACAGCTATAATAATCCCACTTCATAAGGATGATACAAAACGGAAACCTGTAACTATAGACATATTGCTTTATTACCTACCTTATCGAAGATAATAGAAAGGCTAATGAAAAATCGCCTACTGCCCTTTCTTTCCAAACAAAACATCTTAACACCTCATCAGTACGGTTTCCTTCCTAAAAAATGCACTAGTGACGCAATGTTTTCCATTCTTAGTGAAATATATACATCACTTAATGCTTCAGCATACAGCTTCAGTATTTTGTGACTTTACAAAGTCCTTTGATTGTGTTAATCATGCAGTCTTAATTAAGAAACTACAAATTTATGGCGTACGAGGTTCTCCTTTGCAATGGTTTAAAACTTACTTAGAAAATAGAAATCTGCCAATTAGCAGTGGACTACCTCAAGGTTCAGTATTAGGTCCGATTTTATTTTATTATTTATCAACGATATCACAGACTTAAAAATAAGTGGAAGAATTACTTTATTTGCCGATGACACGAGTGTAACCTGGAGTAGTTCTGATATACAGACATTACAATCTAGCATTAACATAGATCTAGTAACTAGCAAGGCATGGTCTGACTCGAATGGGCTTTGTTTCAACACCAGTAAAACCGTAGGTTCAGAGGTACTTTACAGCCTATAACTCTAAGCAATAATCCGATTGTAACGGTGAACTCAATTAAGTTTTTAGGTCTTTATATAGACAAATTCCTGAAATGGTCCTCTCATATTGAGACCTTAGCAAAAAAATTATCTTATGCATGTTTTGCCATTAAAACTGTTTCTAAAGAGCTAACCCCTATTACTGCATTAATGACCTACTTTTCCTTATTCGAATCTCACCTTCGCTATGGTTTACCGTTTTAATTGGAACAATAATTTATAGTGACGGATATTGCATATTGCATATTGAATTGTTATTCATATTTCGTTTGTGTTTTGTTTTGTCTAATAATTTATTTTTATTATTTAGTTTCGCTTTGTCTATAAAATTTTTGTAATTTTTCTATGACAATAACGCATATTCTCTCTCTCTCTCTCTCTCTCTCTCTCTCTCTCTCTCTCTCTCTCTCTCTCTCTCTCTCTCTCTCTCTCTCTCTCTCTCTCTAATGCTCCAGTGTTAAATTTTAATAATTGTACCAACACTATAAATTTTAATATTAATACAATCTAATGTATGTCTTTTAATAAAAATAACACCTGTTATAATTTAATTTATTTTGAATTAATTCTTTTTGGTTGTGGAGAAAATATATAGTCTGTTACTAGGTTCGAATGAAAAATTAGATACTCACGCTCGCGTTCGGACTATTCCATTTGTATCTAATTTTTTCATTCTAATCTTGTGACAGAATCTACAGTTCGTTCTGTTTTTAAGAATAGTAGTACGAAATCTGCACAATCTTTCCGTGAATATCCCGAATTGATCAATCTAGAAGTAATACAAAAAGGAAACGTAAGAGAAATCTGCTAAAAAATTCATGTGAAACCTCTTTCACTGAGTTACCGGATCTGGGATAGCGGGACAGTTAAAAGAAATCCGGCCTTTTGAGATATACGATGGTTTAATTAGATAAGGTAGATGTAAAAAATCGTCTCTACACAGAGTGTTCTGTTATATAAAATACGTGGGTGAAATTCTAAACATTTATTATGTATAAATTAGAAAAAAGTATACGACTTCATCGAATTGATAATTTAAGTTTTAGCTATAAAAGAATATAACTATGTTACAACGCACAACCTCCTAATTTTGTTTGAAAATGAGTTTAGATTTCACGTTTCCATACTTTGGTCCCACACTATACAAATAAGAATATTCAAGCGTTGGTAGGAGTTTAATGAGTGTTAAAAAGTTAAATAAATATTATTACCTATATAAAGTAAAAACTAGACGTGATTGAGTGAAACCGTACATTGTTTTTATGGCTATTCAGTCGTCTGGATTTACTTTCAGTCGTCTGGAGTTACTGTACCACCAACAGCTGGTTATGAGGAACAAAAGGCATTATTGTAGAATGTAGACGACCAAATAGAAAACTAAGAATTTTTGGGTATAACTAAATTTTTTCGTTTTAACTTACGTTCATATTTATTTTGATTTTTGAAACAATTTAACCAAATAATTAGTTAAAAATCACTATACGTGTAATTTTAAAAACAAGGTGTACCATCGTAAAACATCCTTATTGCATGTATTCTTCGAAAAAAGTAGGTCAAGTATGCCATTATATTCTATCACACTTCAAAGCACAGTAGAATGCAACAGCAAATCACATTACGTCCGCACGATAAAAACGCTCCATTTTTTTCTTTGCAAACAGAAATTACGCCCATAAGGACGATATCACAACCGTATAAATCAAAAACGAGCCCTGAGGAGTTCCTCCATTTATATCAACGGAATGAGTTATGTTTCTGGAAAGTTCTGCGGCTGAAAATAAATATTGGCTTTGGTTCGTAAGGGGCTTCTCTCAACTACTCCGTGTTTGAATTTCATTTACCGCTGATCAAATATAAAAGTAGGGATATATATAAAAGTAACAGAAATATTGTGTTCGAAAGACAAACTTTCAATACTGCGCCTTATCATTCAATTTTGTTCTTCACTATTTGCCAATATTGGAAGTATTGTTGGGATTGTAAGAAAATTGATAGCCAAGATGAAAAATTGATTTTCTCGAAAAGAAATGTATAGGAACAAAGTAAAACTATTAGTTTTAGTAGAAGTTTAATTTGTCTTTTTGCTTCATAAGTCCTTTTTCCGTTTATCCGTCCTTTTTTTAAAGTTAAATGAAAATAAATAATCGCCAGATGTAAAGTAGAACCAAAAATATAGTAAGGTCATAAATCTGTATTAGCCTACGACCCTCATTATTATCTATTGTTCGAGATATAGTAAAGCAATAGAATTGTGTGTCCGTTAAAAGATTCCCAGGTCCGGATTAGAATATCTTATGAAATAGTTTATCTATAAGACCTGTCTATCCAAGAATCACAGATGAATGCAGGAGCTCCTGAACCTTTGTGCAGAGGACCCACAGTTTACTACAGTCCCAGATATTTAAACCTCCTTGAGTTTGTGTGGTATCTGTATCTGTAAATCTAGAAGGGTGGGTCACCCCGCAGCACGTAGGCCACATTTGGCCCATTGTGCGTCCTTCTGAGGTTGAACCTTCCTTCTAGCTCGTCAGCCAGCCTACTTGTTTAAAGTAGGTGATGACGTCGCCTGAAGGTAGCTCCCTCATGTTGGCACGTGTTAGCCACCGCTCGCCGAAAAGAAAATGTCTCATTTGTGAGAGTGTCGGGCATTCGCAAAGAATGTCTTCCTGTTCACATCCTCTATACAGTGGAGTGTCAGATAACCCCATCCTGTAGAGGTGTTTTCGTAGATGACAGTGGCCAGTCAGGAAACCTGTGGCTGTGCGCAGGTTCTGTCTGTTCATAGTCATGTATTTTTTAGCTGTTTCGCTGTTCGGATACTGTAATAGTTCCTTGGCTAGCTTGCAGCCTGTTTCGTCGTCCCATCTACCCTTAAACTTGTCAAGGGAGTGCTTCTTTAGTAGGTCAGCCACAGCTTATGCCGATAAGCTTATGAAAGTGCCAGGTCCCAAAAGTTTATGGGAGGCTGCTTTCTTAGCTAATGAGTCAGCTGCGCGTTTGCCTTTTGATTTTCCATGACCTTTGATCTAAGCTAAAGTGACCACGTTGTTGTTGCAAGCTTCGATCAGGGCCTCGTGACATTCTAGTACTAGACCTGATGTAATGCGTGGTCTATCCAGAGCTATTAGTGACTGTCTGCTGTCCGTGAGGATGTAAATATTATTACCATTAATATTTCTTCTGGTAGTCTCTTTTGCGGCGATGGAGATAGCAGTGAGCTCTGTTTGAGCTGCACTGGCATTAGAACCCATTGCCCATTTTATATTGATATTCAGGGATCTGGAATAAATTCCACATCCTGACCCCTCATTTGTTTTAAACCCATCGGTGTAGATGCACAAGGCACCTGCTGCCAATGTAGCTAGCCTCTTATACGTTTTTTATTATTACCCTGTAGGGCCTGTGAAAGGCATATCTTGGTGCAATCGAATCTGTGTTGGCTTGTAGCAGTGGGACCTCTCCAAGGACCTCGTGCCACAAGTTACACCTCGACTGACCAGATCCTACGTCAGGTTGTATACCAGTAGAGCGTAGCCGTGTCATGGTCATCACCATAGCCTCCTTAATAAATATATCAAGGGGGTGAGACCAAGGATCACCTCCATTGCTCTAGTTGGTGTAGTTCTCATGCCCCCTGTTATGTTGAGACGTGCTATTCTTTGGATTTGATCCAATTTGCGTACAACTGTCCGCTGGCTAGTTTTGACTCCCCAGGCAATCGCACCGTACGTTAGCATAGGTCTTATGATTGCAGTGTAAATCCAGGCCGTAACCTTAGGTGACATACCCTAGGTGCGGCCAATGGTTCTTCGGCACTGTTCATAAGATATGTATGCTCTTTTGACTCTGATTTCTAGATAAGAGTTCCATGTTAACTTGCTGGTGACCAAAGGTGACCCCCAAATATTTCACCTCTGCAGAAAAGTCCAATTTAGTATTTAGGAGCTTTGGGGCCTCGATGTTTGCAAGCTTCCTTTTATTCGTGAAAAGAATCATCTCTGTCTTTTTTTTGTATGGTACGCAGAGATGCCTCGAAGAAACAATTGTTTAAAGCTCTTTTTGATTTTTAGGTATTCCAGTGCTTTTGTTCTTGCCAGTTTTAGAAAGCATAGTAATTTCTATCAAATATATTGTGAAGAAATTTTAGGAATGTTGTTATGATAAAAAATTTGTAGTTTGTGTAATGACATTTAGAGTAGGAATTTATTTATTTAAAAAAATTATGTAAAGATAACTTAAAAAAAAATTGATAGTTGTTGATTCAGGTATTTATAGATGTCAAAGTGTTAACTTGAAAATAAAAACATTCAATTTAATTAACCATCTCAATATATTTTGTCATGACTTATAGAGAGAGGTACTATCTATCTATTTACACCTATTTTAAGACATAGGATCACTAGATTAAAACTGGGGTAAAACATCGTCCCATGTGACAGTTGGTTTAAATATTAAGGTCTCAAATGTCTGCAAGCGAGGGGAGTTTGCAGACATTCAATATTTTTATGTGTGTCGGTAGATGGGATGATGAAATGCATTGTTTTAGAGTTTTGGCGCGTATTTTTAAGCGCAACTTTAATATTTTACTTCTCGTAATACATTGGGATTCGATGCGGAAGAGAGTTATAATTGCGCATTTAAGTAGCTATGGCTTGAAGTCAAGGCCAAATCGTGTCTGACTTTTAATTCAGTAGCGCAGATGGGTTTATTGATTATACAATTTGAATTTTATTTAGTAATTTTATTTTATTAGATATTAGCCAGTGTCGGCGTGTAAATTAATAATATCTTGGGTTTTGTGCCCGAGAACTGCATTGGGCGTATACCGCTACTACTCCACAGACGGATTAAACAACAGGTAAGCGCGTTTGAGACACGTTAACCTTTAAATTTTCTTTTAATCGTTGAATCAGCCCTTTTTTCGTAATATAACATTCATTCTATTACAATTAGTTTATTAAATAAATATTCTCTTTGTTCTAAAACGTTCACTTAACAAAAATAAAGTAATTCGATTTACTGTCCTAATTTCGACAGCATTTTATCTTATATTTTAAATGGATATATTCAGTTTACTACGCACTGGCGTAGACAGTTATTGCCCGTCTTTTCACGACCCATAGAACTGTTTGGAAATGAAAGCATCATAAAAATATTGCGTTTCATTCACAAACACGCAAAATTGGTTTTGATATCGGCGAAATATTTTCTTTTTCTTCGCAAAGAGAAAATATTTGATATGGATACGAGATTTATACAAATTGAATAGTACGGATGGCTTACGTGATGTAACGGGCAATATTAACGTCTGTTTAGGTTTGCTATTGAGATCCAGGACTGACCACAGCCGTACTGTGATCCACACCAATATGGTCGGCAACAAAATTCGAAATATTTGGGGGCAAATTTTAGTTGGGACACCTGTATATGAATTTTGCTTAGAATGTACCGTGATAATGCTAGAAGAAGTCAACATAAAACAGGATTTTAGGGAAAAGAGCCAAAGAACTAGAAAACAAAGAAACAGGAGATATAGAGGAAAGTTGGAATACAATAGAAAAAGCTATAACGAAAACAGCACAAGAAGAAAAAAAGTTGTTAGAGACAACTGGTATAACAACGAATGTAAGAAAGTGTGTCAAGAAAGAAATGAAGCTAGATTAAAACTGTTAAAAAACAGGACAGAGGAAAACCAAATTTTGTATCGAGAAAAGAGAGCTTTAGTAAAAAGAGTATGTAGAAGGAATAAAAGAGAAAAACTAGATGAGAAGTTAACAGCTTTAGAAGAGCACTATAAGAACAAAGAAATAAGAAATTTCTACCAGGAAACACAGAAATGTAAAGAGCAGAAATTTAGAACAAGGCAGTACTGTAAAAATAAACAAGGAGAACTGGTGGGGGAGGTAAATGAGAAAATGGAAATATGGGCCGAATACTTTGAAAACCTGCTAGATTTTAAGGACAACGAAGGAAATGAATTAACATTCCCTCAGGAAAATGTAGAACAACAGATGAATATTAATGAACCAAATGAACAGGAAATCAGAGAGATCATTCAGAAAATGAAAAACAACAAAAGTCCAGGTGAAAATGGTATCCCAGCTGAGTTTCTGAAAGAAGGAGGAACACCACTCTTAAAGGAGATAGTAAGCCTTATTCAGGAAATATGGAGACAAGAAAAAATGCCAGACAGGTGGAAAGATGCTGTTATTTGCCCGATATTAAAAAAAGGTGATAGTACACTCTGCAGTAATTACAGGGGTATTTCCTTACTAGATGTAACCTATAAAATTCTTGCTACAATTATAAGAAATAGATTAGAGATATTTAGTAAAGAAGAAATAGGAGAGTATCAAGGAGGTTTCAGAAAAGGTAGATCAACAACAGATCAGGTTTTCGTCCTAAAACAAATCCAAAGCTCCACTTACGAACAAGGTTTGCCCCTTCATATGTTGTTCATAGATTTTCAACAAGCTTATGACAGAATTGACAGAGTAAAAGTATATGAAGCAATGAGGGAAATTGGGGTGCCTGCTAAACTAATAAGACTAGTACATACAACACTCGAAAGTACTAGAAGTAATGTAGCAGTGGATGGAAGGTTATCAAGAAAATTCGAAGTCAACGGGGGTTTGAAACAAGGAGATCCGCTCTCAACCACGCTATTTAATATTGTCCTGGAAGTTATAATGAGGAAGTGTGGCATGCAAACAAGAGGAACTATATATAACAGGAAACATCAATGTATAGCATATGCGGACGATGTGGCGTTATTAACCAGGTCAGAAGAAGAATTACGCAAAATATTCAAAAATTTCGAGAGGCAAGCAAAAGAATACGGATTAAGGATAAATGAGTCGAAAACAAAATACATGGCAATGGGAATTTCAAAAGAAACAAGCAATCTAAGAATAAAAGTAGACGAAAAAAGTTACTGTTTTCAACAAGTGGATCAATTTGAATATCTGGGGGTAATAATTACAAACTGCAATGATGAACAACAAGAAATAGATAAAAGAATAGGAAAGGGGTGTAAAGCAACAGGAGCTACGAAGAAGATACTAAAATCAAAAAATGTTTCATTAGCAGCGAAGATACGACTTTATAACACAGTAATATGTCAGTCGGTAATGTACTGCTCTGAGTTATGGATATTAAACCAACAAGAAGCAAATAAATTGGAAATCTGGGAACGAAAGATATTGAGAGGAATCTATGGAGGAATTAAGGAACAAGATGGAATATGGAGAAGACGAACAAATAAAGAAATTAGGGATATTTATAATAAACCAACAATTACACAAAAAATTAGGAAGAATAGAGCAGGTTGGTTAGGGCATGTAGTGCGCATGAACCCTTGTAGAATCGCAAAACAGTTATTAGAAAGTAGAGGGGGAAAGAAAAAGAAAGGACGACCCAAAAGAAAATGGATAGAAGCAGTAACATCAGATTTAAGAAAAGTAGGAGTAGAAAGATGGAAACAAAAGACAGAGAACAGAAAAGAATGGAAATAGATAATAAAAAATATAGAAAAAATAGAAGAATAGAGCCGCTCGAAGCCAAGGGCCTAAATGGCCTGTAGTGCTGATATATATATATATATATATATATATAAAAAACTTCAGAATACAATTGTAACATACAGAGTTTTTGGAAACTGTCATTTTGTCATTTTAAAATATTTTAACACCGATGTTTCTTTTTGTATTTAATTTTTTCCGTATTTCATGTTATTAGTCTTGAAAAAGAAAATAAACGTTTTCGAAAGCTTGACCAAAACGAAGAAATCAAACTAATTTATTTTATATTGACTGATTCCCACGAATTTTTCTACTTAAACTATTATTGAACAGTCACGAAAATATCCACTATATATATATATATATATATATATATATATATATATATATATATATATATATATATATATATATATATATATATATGGACCGTGATAGTCGTGACGTCACAACGAAGTTGGTAACATGTAAATGGTTCTACACAAAACAAAGTTACCATGGCAACGATGTCATTTATCTGTCATAATTGACAACTATGACACCGTTGCTATGGTTACTATACATTTAAATTTAGTCAACCTGAAAACTATGACAGCGTTGCTATGGTTACGCTGTTATCTGTAGAACCAGTGACGACACACTATCACGGTCCATTACTAATCCTACAATTCTATCCAAGTTTGCTGACTGTAAAAATCGTCAATGTCTCCTTTGCTATTATTTTTTAACGCAGATTACATAATTTGTGGAAAAACATTGGCTTATAGCCGTTAAGTTGCATGCAACAGTTCGAGGTGGAGACCTCGCGTCGTTCTTAAACCCAATATCCAGTTTAATCCTTCATCAAAATATAACGCCGATGAAATTGCGCAATTAATTCGTTTCCGGTAACAAATCCTTACTTACCTATAGGTAATAAAAGCAAAGACGAGCGCCACCAATGAAATACTGCTTCCGAGAACAACCAGCAAGGAAAGGATACTTTCCTCGGTTAAAGGCGGCTCTAATCCGGCTTTGCTCAAATTGGGGAAGCCGTGGATGCGGGCCGTATATAGCGTGTCCATTTGGGTTTCCTCTTCCGTCCGTCTGAAGGGACTCGATTCTAAATAAAAAGAAATAATATTAGTTGCGAGTTTTGCAGACTCTGCACTGCAAAAACATATTAAAAACTTATTAGTTCGCCATCTGTGAGACTTATAATTATTAAATGTGAAATTCTGAGAAAAGTTATAGTAAACGTTCTCTCATTTATAAGTTTTCCTGATTTCATTTATGAAATGAAATCTTATGAAAATGGGAGTCAATGGTACAAGGTGGCCAACTAAGAATGCGAGGTACTGTATCTGAGAAACTACCTTGGGCTGGTTGAAAAGAGCTACTCTTGGCTACAAATGTTATAATATTTGAAGTTGTTAGTTTCACTTGTCGCCGCTAGAGTGCATTTTTCGACATTCCGACAGAAATGGTTAATTTTCTCAAAAAAATTAAATGCATTAGCGATAAGTGCTGCTGCACTTGTTTCGCATCAACATTATAAATAGAATTATACCCAAAGACCAGACATATGTATGAACCTTGACCAATATTCTTTCCAATTAAGTATTCCCTTTTTTCCAGAGCATTTACTTCAAAATTTCGACGACTCAAAAGGGTCGCCATGTGTTAATTAAGCAGGTTTTTTCTTTACCTTTGATTTTCCTGAATAAGATATTGAAACTTATCCTCATTTTGTAAAATCAAATCCTCGTGCATTCTTTGGAACTCAATTCAATAGACTATCATACATCTCTTTGTTCAATCCATTCAAATTTTCCATTTTCTGATCTAAGATTCTGATATTTCCTTCTAGTTCTACTTCATCTGGATTATCTTCTACCAGTATATCCATCATATTTGATTTTCTACATTGACAAAACAAATTCAGACAGCGTTTAAAGAGGCAGCATAGTAATCAAATCGAAATTGGCTGTCCTTGTAAACGGCTGCTTTCCTAAACCACTGAAATTACGACAGGTCCCTCTAGGCCCATCTTCATTACGAAAATACGACAATAGTTATAAACTAATTTTCACCGAACAAATTGTTCGGTATCTGAATTCGATCTGTGTGTATGTATATGTGTTGATTCTTTGTCTTTGTGAATTTTAAAATTCTGACTTCAGAATTTGACAGAGCATCAAAAAGTAAGCTTAGGGTTTGATGTGCTCCTCTGTACCACTTCGGGAACTCCTTCAAAATGGGGTCCAAAATATGAAATTCCTGACAGGCCATGGATCATTCGGCACATATCTACATCGAATAGGTAAGGACCCAGACGGCAGCTGTCGTGAGACTGATACTCCAGCGCACACTATCTTCGTGTGTCCAAGATGGAATACGGCTTGACTGGGACACTTGATAACAACATTATACAGGTAATGATGGCCAGTAAATGGAAATGGGACAACATTCATAGTCTCATCAGAGAGATAATGATGAAAAAGGAAACTGAGGAGCAACAGCGCCACTAGAGTATAAAATAGGTCAGAATACAAATAGATGGTAAGTCTGATAGGCGTGTTGTGCTGATGTCATACCAAAAATAGTTCCAGCACAGGACGTAGGTACGCAGAAGGAGTTTTATAGGGGTAGTCAGGGCCTGCACACCATTGCCCGGGAGTTCTCTCTCGCCAGGGAAGGGCAGAACAAGTACCTGGTGTAAAGGATCGGTTATATGGTTTCATGTTCCTGGAGATAGCCATCCTACTGATCTTCCTTCCCGTGGATGTACTCCGAAAATATTGTTAGAGCTGAGATGTTGGGAGGGATAAAAGGGCCATTCACCTTGAACTGGTTTCATCATTATCGACAGAGATGTTTCTTCAAGCATTTAGAAGATTCGTTGCAATTAGAAGACATCTTTTAGGCAAGTGTAGAAAAAACCCTGTCGGAATAAATACGTTTGGAAAAATTCCTGCTGCTATTGCTAAATTTCTGCAACTTCCAAATTCGAACCTCTATACTGGACATTGTTTTCGACGTTGGTCGGCAAGCTTACTAGCGGATTGTGGAGCAAATTTAACGACAATTAAGTGGCATGGGGGATGAAAATCTACAACAGTCGCCGATTCGTTGGAAAGTAAAAATTTGATTGCCCGAAAACTGCTTTCAGTGCCATCAATATCAGCGGATTCCGCTCAAACGTCAACTAGGAATGATGTTGTTTCAGTTGATAGTGGAAGAAAATACAAATTAAATGTATTGCAAACTTACTGTCAAAATTTGACATTTACTTTAAGGCTCTAGTGCTTTAAAGTAATATTTTTAATGCTACAGGGGGTGTTAAAAATTGCATTGTTATAGAAAACAATATAATATAAAAAATATTTCGTTTTTCTATAATTTACATTAAACTGAATTTTAATTTAAACTCAATATATATGACGAGTTTCAATAGAATTTCATTTTTGCAATTAAAAACAGTTTTTTCAATAGATCCGACAGGAAATTGAAATCAGTACAAATGAAAAATCGTTTTTGTAAATGTTTCCGCCTACTATTTCCGAGATGAGTATAAATCCAATTTAAATCATATGCTGCGTTTGTAGTTTTCATTATTGACGGTAAATTAAAATTAACGCGAATTCCTGGCCAAATTAGATTCCCAATTGTTCTACTTTCGACTAACTGCAATTAAAGAAGCATGAATAATAACCGACCCGATTAAGATAAAACATATAAGTCCTTAGAAAACATCGTTAAAAACAATTTCAAACAAAATAATAGACTTTATAAAGTCACATCCCATATACAAACGTCTTTAATTTTTCTCCTTCTTTTTGTTCTCTTATACCTTATCTCTTCAAATCGGAAAGATTTTAACGAGAAAAAAATCCAGTTGTCGATGAACTGATTTAAAATATGGGCTGGATACAGTGAAATATTTTTTTAAGTCAAAATTACACTGGCAAGATATCAGGCAGGCCCGGAAAAAAATTAATATTAAATTGTTTTATATGTAAAGTTTTTAGCTTAAGGAATTTGTCAATTTTTATTGTGCGCTCATAATAAGATATTTGTAACCAGAAGACTGTATTAATTCATTGCAATTTCATAATAATAACAATTTCATTTCATAATTAAAACTGTTGGCGGAAAATCATCTGGGACACAATGCTCTCAGAGTTCAACGTATCTGCAAATGCGCGTTTTTACGTATATGATATAGCAACTGGATTCACGTTCATCTCTGAGGAAGAGTTTAACACTCTTGTAGCAAAACAAAGGGGCTACATTGGCAGCAGGTGCCTTGTGCATCTACACCGATGGGTCTAAACAAATGAGGGGTCAGGCTGTGGAATTTATTCCAGATCCCTGAATCTCAATATAAAATGGTAATAATATTTACATCCCCACGGAGAGCAGACAGGCACTACTAGCTCTGGATAGACCACGCATTACATCAGGTCTAGTACTAGAATGTCACCAGGCCATGATCGAAGCTTGCAACAACAACGTGGTCACTTTAGCTGGGATCAAAGGTCATGGAAAATCAAAAGGCCACCGTGCAGCTGACTCATTAGCTAAGAAAGCATCCTCCCATAAACTTTTGGGACCTGGCACTTTCATAAGCTTATCGGCATCAGCTGTGGCTGACCTACTAAAGAAACACTCCCTTGATAAATTTAAGGGTATATGGGACGACGAAACAGGTTGCAAGCTAGCCAAGGAACTATTACAGTATCCGAACAGCGAAACAGCCAAAAATACATGACAATAAACAGACAGAACCTGCGCACAGCCACAGGTATCCTGACTGGCCACTGTCATCTACGAAAACACCTCTACAGGATGGGGTTATCTGACACTCCACTGTGTAGAGGATGTGAACAGGAAGACGAGACTGTCGAACACATTCTTTGCGAATGCCCGACACTCTTACAAATGAGACATTTTCTTTTCGGCGAGCGGTGGCTAACACCTGCTACCTTCAGGCGACGTCATCGCCTACTTTAAACAAGTAGGCTGGCTGACGAGCTAGAAGGAAGGCTCAACCTCAGAAGGACGCACAATGGGCCAAATGTGGCCTACGTGCTGTGGGGTGACCCACCCTTCTAGATTTACAGATACAGATGTAGCACTACATATTCGGAACATATAAGGAAAACTCGAACATATCAGAGCAGATTACCAAATTTGGCACTTGGAACACCAGAGAAGAAATAGGATCAGTGTTCAAGAAGAACACGCCCAATTCAAGCTGATAAAGATGACATATTATTCCAAACTTACGACAGCAAATCAAACAGAGGTAGGCTCTCCTCATCTTATACACAGACCTGTTCTGCTCCTGTGTTCAGTGGGGCTAGAAATCGATGAATTTTTTGAACAAATTGGTAAGAGCACTGGTGCAGTACAGGCGGCTAAAACTATCCCCCAGCTTACTGCGATACTAGCAGATGTTCTTGACAAGTGAACTTGCTCTGACATCATCATGGCTAGAAAGTCAACACATTCTGATTTCTTTTGTCTATAATATTAGCAGGGGTTGCGACGATTGGGCGCGGGAAAATTTTGACAAGTGAGATGATAAGTGACAGATGTCAAATTGCAGCGCCACCTGTCAATGAGTGTCGGAACCTCGGTAAGTAGGAGTCTACGTAGGAATCAGCGCCACCTATCAATGACTGTCGGAACCTTTTAAACTAATTGTACAAGGTGGTATATTTATAAATCAATACGGCTTATTAATTCATCACAAGCACCTTTTAATGGGATTCGAAACCAATGTTTGCCCCAATAAAATTTGAGACAAGACTTTTAAAATATCTGAATGAATTCGATGCTTCGTAAAAAAAAAGTTTAATAGCAATTTAAAGGTGAGAAATAAATGAGTTCCGAATGAATACCTTTTTATTCCTCTTATTTTAAAATCTACATTAATTTGGAACTGTAATTTCTTTTATCTCTAATTTATTTCATTGCTATAAAACGGAGCAAATGAACATTTTAAATACAGTTGAATAGTTTTCAACGTCTACATCTCTTCCAAAGATTAAAGTGAATGGTTAAGCTTTTTAAATTTGATTTTAGGAAATGGAAAAGAAATGGAGCAAAATTTGAGAGATTATTTTTCATCGAAACGAAATTCAATTTCGGGAAAATTTTCCAGGAATTAGTAGCTGTAGGTACTTAGTAATTGTGTTGCAAAAGAACTGAAGCTCAAGCTAATTTCTAAACAACTTCTTACTATGACGATTCTTAATACTTGGTGCAAAATGTAAGTCTTAATAAGGCTTAAGAATAAAAATATTTGTATTTGTTGTAACGTGGGTGTATTTTTCGATGATCACCAATTTTTATTCAGTGTGTTTTGCCTTTTACTAAACCAAATAATAATTTAATTACGTTACCAGTTTGCTTTTATTATTTTTAAATTTTAATCCTCGACTGAATTTTAAGTACAATATTCCATCAAGAGATTTTAAAAATGGAGTTTTGGAATATTCGTTATGAAAAACAGACTATTGTTGATGATTGTAAAATGGACTGAATTTTTTATTAAACTGAAAAAAACGAATCCCGGGAATTTCCGGTTAAATGAATTCCTGTTGTTAAAGTCACTTAAGTCGTAGGCGGAGTACACATGGATAGCTCAAAAGAAACGTGATTCTGACGCAAATCACTAACCAGTCCGCGATGAGTCGCAGCCATTGTAATTGAATGGGACACCGCAGACGACTCTACTTGTCACTAACCAATTAGTAACGCGTTAGTAATCAGTTGTAGACAACTCGACATGGTGACTCAATTTTGACTTAAATCACCCAGTTTCCAATGTCCAGCTGTCAAAAGTGTCAAGTATTGTTTGTAATATTTTTTTCACAATGAATGAACACCTAATAAATATAAAATTAGTATTGTATAATTTTAAGTTCCTAGGCTACTCTAAGAGGGATGAAACTGATCAAGCTAGATGTGAAATAGCTAAATGGTTTTATTATGGGACGAAGACACTCCGGTGGGACTCCAGCGAAAATTTTACATATCGCTTTAGTAGAACTTGCCTGGAGAGGTGGAGAAGCAGTCAATTGCAGAGTTCATTATTTTAAAGAGGAAGTGGATAATTCTGGGATTAAAATAGGTAGATAACATAGTTACATATTTTTTTAAATATCTGATTTTCAAAAATCCTACTTTTTAGGAAGAGTAGAATATAATCCTCTCTCAATAAAACATCCTGGGTGGAGAAAAAAAATGGCCGATAATAAATGGCTGGTCCCCAACATGAAGAACCATACCTTTTGTGCAGTCCGTCTTTTTAAAATTCTAATGGTTAAACGTTCATCTAGAATAACAACTGATAGATTATTCTTAACAGTAAACCCATCATGGAACAAAGATTAATCAAGGGGATGGTACAAAAACACTCCAGTGGGAAAAAACGAGCTTTCGAAATGGACTAAAGAAGCAGCAGAGAAGGCAGGATTAAATACAAAAGAAATAAAAATAACAAATCACTCTATGCGGTCGACAGCAGTCAGTAACCTGGCTAAAGGAAAGATGGGTGAACAACAATTAATTAAAATTACTGGCCACAGTTCAGCCAACTCAATTAAGCCTTATCTGCAAATGGATAATGAGCATTATTCCAACATAGTAAACACCCTTAAAAGTGACGCCTCAGAACCTCCAGCTAAAAAACAGGAAACAGAAGATCCTGCAGCCACTCATCGAGCTTCTCACTCTACAGCTGGACCCATCAACAACATTAATGATTTACCTACACCCAACGTTATCAATGAGTTAACAAAGATTGCAAACAATACTCCTACTGTGTACCAAAATTGCAATTTATATTTTAATTGTACCATAAATAATTAAGTTTGTAGTATTTTGTGATTAAATAAATTACCGGTTTTTAAGTTTTCAAATTAATACCTACATATTTATTATGTATGCGTAGTATCTTTTGTAAGCTATGTGTATGCAAAATAATCTGTTACTCACGAAATAGTCTTGTCAAATACCATTTGGGCATCTAATTTTTCCTGTGAAAAAAATCGAAAAAACAATGCAAAGTAATATTTTTTAACAAAATGCATTCGTGCAGACGAGGATATTTGTTGCCACCAGCACTCATGCTTGTTTTTTTTAATAAAGAAATTTAAACTTGAACATTCTGAATTTTATATTTTTTATACCCGACTTATGTAGCACTTGAATACTGACAGGAAGTACCCTAAATTACAACAATACTCCACGGTAGAACCAACCGGAAACTTCCAGTAAAATTCCATGGAAATTAAATAGAAAATGCAAGAAACTGTATGAAGGAAAGATCTTTAATTCAACGGAAAATTCCTGTTAAATCGATACTACGGTTTCGATTAATTACTGGAAATTCCTGTAAAAACTGACGTTCGAAGCTTCGTAACAACGATCTAGTTTGTTACTTAAACAGGAAATTCCTGTTAAATCGAAATTACAGTTCCGGTAAAAGTAAGGTAGTTTGTTAAAATAATTGGAACATTCCAGTTAAATCAATGTGACGATTCTGTAAATAGTACAGTATATTCCGGTTGTTTCTAGAGGAATTAAAATACCGGAATCGTCACGTAAAATGAACAAATATTCCTGCTGTCGCTTATATAGGGGGAATTTCCTGTAGAATTCGCCGAAATTAAATAACAGAATAATGTAATAAATTGTATATAGGAGAAACATCTAGACCTTTTCATTTAAGACTTAATGAACACCACCAAAAATATATTGTACAATAAATAAATTAATGTATTTAGGTTTGGGGATAAAGACATCGTGTAACTCAAAGCCAATTAGGATAATTTCATTTTAGTTTTGGTAACTATAGACAGCGCAAACAAACTTGAATACTTAACTAACTCGAATCAAAAGTAACCTCCAGCTGAAGGAAACTTCATACTTTTAACCTTTATTTACCCGATTCAAATAGTTTACGGTCTATTTATAGAAAACTAGTATTTCGCAATTGACTTAACAAAGCTTGCAAACCATCCATTGACCGTAGCGTTCATTGTGTTCTTCAAAGGAATGTTAAAACTGAGCAATAAACATCCCGGAATAGGAAATTTGCGAGGATAATGTAGCATATTAAAGGCTTTGAGATGGAAAATAGCCTATAATCAGGGTTTGATGTAGAAATGCCTCCTTCAGAGAAAGTTAGAGTTTACATCAGAAATTCTGATATATAATCTCATTGTGTCGGCACCATTGAATTTGACACTACGACACATGTATGTGGAAATGTGATACCGTTTAATAGTGTTTTTCTCTTTCCCTCCTTACTATCTAGATATCAAAAGAAGCCAGAAACTCATCATTTACCTTGTTATTCGGGAAAAAATTATGTTTAAATGTTAAGTTAAAAATTATCTATTATTCAAGCCAGGTCTGTAAATATGGAACCGGAATTTGCTCATAGATGGCTCTGGTTGTCAATACTGTCAAACACTTGTGTCTACATTTGTCAAATGTCACAACAATAAAAGAGAATATTCCATAATTAAATGACAATTAGAAGAGTTCTGGTAAACAATACAATCCTTCCAAATATGAAAATCCTATATAGTCCAGTAACTGAAAGGGACAAAGCTGTAGATAAGTCTGTCCAGATTTCCTTTGTGGCTTAATTTCTAGATCTTGACGGTTGCTTGGCCCCTAAAGTCTGAAAAAATGGTCTCTGCCACAATATGCAAATTAGCCAATTTGGTCCCTATCATTTTTTTCGGAATAACCGGACCCAAAAGTCCCCTCATTTCAGCGGCTGCTCTACCTCTATAGGAATGCTGCTGTCTATGCATTAACTTGTAAACGGACGGACGAATTGTTTCAAAAATCGGGCAAAAATTGATATTTTTCGATGATTCAAAGTTCATTGCAATGGGAACCCCATAAGGCCCCTCCGCACTATGGGCCAGGCAGTGGCCCAATCCTGCTGGGCCACTGTGTAGACAGGGGTTGGTTGGTTTGTGTTGGTCATATTGGGCTTGAGTTGGCTATCGGAGCGGTTTTCAAGACACATCAAAGCAGACCAACATGCGTGAAGCAAGTGCGCAGTAGATAAGTGACGCGTCCACACACTTGTCCAAAGTTGGTTTCGGCTTTCGCGTTGTTTAAGGTTATGTTTATGTATTTGAGTTTGATTATTGAAACTACAAATAAAAAATGTCTGGAAAATCGTGGACAAATGAGGAAACTTTTACATTTATTGAACTGTACCAAAATGAATCTACAATTTGGAATCCCAAAAACCACATTTTTTTTCCATTTCTTTAATCATATTTTCTTGTCAATAACATTTAAATAAACATTATATGCACTAGCCAAGCACAAAGCTGCAGCAGCGATTTTCGTAAGATCCATCGAGGAAATAGAGTTAAAGCAACTGAATGTTGGTCCAAGATTTGTCATGATACTGGGCCAGTGACTGCCCCACTATGTGTCTGAACGTTTCGGAGTTCTAGAAATCTTCGAAACCAACACGAATTAAAAACTCATATTCCATTATATTGTTATTCAATGCACACCATTTTAAAGCTTACAGTGTCTACTTTTCGAATATATTTTTTTATTTCGAATAAAGTTCCTCCATTTTCCAGAAATCGGGAAAATTGACCACACCGGTGAAAACGGGACTTTTTTTTTAAATACTTTTTGTTCCCCGCTGTTTATTTTTTGAGGATTAATATCCAGACCGAAGTGAAGCTTATATTCTGACATTTCCGTTTATATCAATTGATCCCTATATTCGAGCGCGGTTATTAAATGTTCGTTAGAATTGAGATCCATGATATTCCACATAACCTAACCACGTGTACCCACGCGCCCACATTAGTCGTCAGCTTTTGTTGGTAAACAATCTCTGATGTTTTTGGAGTCGTTGGCTTGCCCGTATTATTGAAATATTGATAGTATTTTATCAAAGGTAATACCGCGAGTCCTCCAAATTTTATCGATTAAATTTTTGGTTTTCACGAAAACGGCTTTATTTGGAAAAACCACGAAAACAAACTGATTGATAAAATCACGAGTCCTCAGGATTTTATCTCACATCAGTTTGTTTGAGTGGTTTTGCCTGAAATAAAGGCGTTTGAGTATGGAGACCAAAAATTTAATCTATAAAATTTGAGAGGACGTGTGGTATTTTAATCATTTTGTATTAAAAACAGAGAATAGAGTCATTTATGCAAAAGACACAAATGTTCATTATTTTCTTTATCAAATTAAATTGAAACATCAAAAAATATTGAGCTGTTATAGTCTTAAATACAGGGCATACGTGATTGCGTTTGGCTTAATTCGGATATAGAGTTTGACATTTGTCAGTTTTAAAGAGATTTATGGAATTTTAAGTATTTGGCAAAGCGCCGGGATTTGAGAGTATCACATGAAAAAATAAATTTTTGCAAATTTTCTGATAAAGTAACACAAATTCCACATAACATTTGCTAATACAATTGAGAGACCCCAAGCACTACTTTACAGAAAAAATCACGTGAAATCCGCCAATAATTGTCGAAAAATCGATTGTTGCCCAGATTTTCATTCAGCGAGCAGAGGTATGCCGCTGGCGCCATCTACAATTGGTCTCCAAAGTCCAAAAAATGAAAATCAATGTATTCCCAACTCCCTCGAGCGGAAATTCAGTGAGAAACTAACATATCTATTCAGTGCAAAAATTTTGGATTTTTCGAAGGCGGTTTTTGCAAAAAATATTCGTGTTGCGAAAAAAATGGCAGGGACCATTTTTGTAGATAATGATACGATCTTCATTTTTTATCTAAACAAAAACTGTCTAATTTGTATATTTTGGCAGATATTAGCGGAATCATGGTGAAATTTTTCACCCTTGGAAGCAACCGTCAAGTCCTAAGAATTAAGCCACAAAGGAAATCTGGACCGACTTATCTACAGCTTTGCATATTTTCAGGTCTTCAGTTACTGGACTAATAGGAATATTATCAAAAAATATGAAGAACTAGCCAAGTACTAAGTAAGAACGTTAAAAAGTTAAACACAAAGTCATAAAACTAATCATCTTTTCATCCAACTATTATTAGAACGTTTATCGTTCTAGAATAATTTTATATTACACTAGAGCTTACACAAACAGCATGATAATAAAATCTGGTTGAAGAATTTTTAAATACGCCATCCCCCAGAGAGATTACAAAAGTAAACAATTGGTTGTTCAAACTTTTAAACTTTCGGAAAGTACATTTCTCATTCTTTTACGGTTGTAAGTCAAAAAGACATTTCGGATAATTGTAGGAACGGTTTCGAATATGGATTTGAATTTGATTGATTGTCGATATTTTGAAATTGAAGTGATTCGTGACGACAGCCAAGAATAAAGCTTTTGATGTTTCTCAACACTGCAACACCAAATACTATTTATAACCGCAAAGTTAAAGATGCAGCACTGATTTGCTTAGACTCGTATGTAAAAAATGCCATATATAAATTCAAAAATCGTAGTTTGCTATCGGATATTTAGCCTATGGGGAAGGAAGAGAAAATATAACTGGATAAAAAATCGATAATACCACGTTGCCCGGTTAACGATGTGTGTTTGTTATTTATTTATGTGTCACGTCAGTTTAAAAATCTAAGACGTCAAATTATTTTAAATTTAATTAAACTTTATTTAACTACATACAGATCAATAAATATTAAAACATTTTTATGTACGATTAACCAATAAAACGCTCTTTTATATCCTCGCTCGCAAGCTCGCTCGGCCATAAAATTATTCGTTCAATAAAGCCCTTGTTTATGTACTTGTAATATAAATACCTACCTATTAAAATAATTTGGTAATATGTCAGAAGCAGAAATAATTAAAGAAATAGAAAATTATATTCCAAAAAATACTAAAAAGTCAAAAATGTCCGTATGGAAGCAATTTAGTGATTTTTGTAAAGAAAGAAATTTTGATTTGAACAAAGAACAGCCGATTGAAGATGTTTCAACGATACTAATGGATTGGGGTTTCAATATTTAAAAGAAAAATGGAGATGATTATAAAGAGTATGTTGTAAAAACGATGTGGAACTCAACTGTTAAAATGTTATGTATTATGAAAAGTTTCACATTAATTTCAATCTCTTTGATTTATTTATTTATTTATTCAATAAATACAATGAATGAATGATAAGCGATAAGTGCTCCTGCACTTGTTTCGCATGAAAGGCATCATAAAACATCATCATCAACATTATAAATAAAATTATACCCAAAGACCAGACATCTGTATGAACCTTGACCGATCTTCTTTCCAATTGAGTATCCCCTTTTCCAGAGCATTTACTTTAGAATTTCGAGGACTCAAAAGGGTCGCCATGTGTTAATTAAGCAGGTTTTTTCTTTACCTTTGATTTTCCTAAAATATCCATTCAGGCAAGTCGTTCCCGCATATACACCTACTTGAATTTTCGTTCCAGTCTTTTGGCAAGACAATATCTTCAAAAAAGCCCCTCATGCACGTAACTCAAGGCGTAAGAAATTACAAACTACTATAGAAAAGTGCGGTAACCATAAATGAGATTGTTAAAATGGCATTATTATGGGCAGTAAATACAAACAAATTGGATATAATAACTGTGTTTTTAATAATTGTTCGTTTTAAAAATGTTTTAATATTTATTGTTGTGTATGAGGTTAAATAAAGTTTAATTAAATTTAAATCTTTCTTTATTCATGGAATCGTCTTACCAAATACCAGCTCGAGCTCAGATTTTGCGCAGGATATTTTTTGTAAGTTTGGAGCAAACAATGAATCTCTGGCCCAATGCTGGCAATATGCTGGCCACGACAAAGCTACATCGGCAAAATGAGGGCCCAGTGTATGGCATGCTGTAATCGGATACCTATAATCCAGCCAGCAATGGGCCAATGAAGGCCCGGAGTCGAAATTAGTAAAGTTAGGTTAGAATAGAATCATATATTTGACGACGGTGGAGCTAAACTGGTCTATAATGCAAAAGTTCGTTAACGAGATAATTAATGAAATGCGTTTTTATTTATTACCATCTTTATTGTCGCTGGAAGATTTTATTGTTTTGTGTGCCAGCCCAGCATATGCTGGCCGGAACGGCAAAGCACCTGTATCCGATCGCGGGCCGGTGAAGGTAATACACACCGGCCATCATCAGGTCCAATGCTGGCCAACAGTGTATTTTTAATTTTTTCCACTATATAGGGAAAAATCTCTAAAATGTCACTTAGACCAGTTTAGCTCTACCGTCGTCGTTTGTATATTTATTTCAGAAAAATTATAATATTGATGTGTTTTGCTCCAGATTGCAAGCACTGCAGTGAAAGAGACAAATGTAGATTTTTTACATTTCCACAAGATCCTTCTGAAAGAAAACGATGGATTGAATTGCTTCGGTAAAAAGTTTCATAAGAAAAAAGGGATTTTTTTAATTTTTTTAATGTTTAGGCGCAAAGATAGAAAATCTTCTGCATACTCTTTGGTTTGTTCTTGCCAGTTTGTGAATAATGACAAAAGAAATGGTCCAACATTTTTTGATCATAATAAAACAAAGCGTTTTAAACAGGGTGCGCCAATTATTTCCACTCGATCTCTAGCACCGAAACTAAAAGAGATATCAACAAGATTTTTTGTAGGGGTAGACAGTGTCACTGTTTTTCATTGATTTACGCACATCTCTTAGCATTGCAGGGGTCACCTGTCTAAATGCTGCAGTAATTCTTTCTTTCATATTTTCTTTTGTGGTAACCTCTTCTTTGTAAACAATATTTTTAATAATGCAGATATCTTACATTATGGAAATTATGCTGGAATTGAATCTAACAAACATGTTGCTGCAGGAGTTTTGACTCTGTTGGTAAGGGTCATGAAATGCTGGGTTTGAATTCTCGTATTTACTTTAATATAGGCAATTTATTTCGATCTGTTTGACAAAATAACTCGACCTGCGGTCTCGTTAATTTTTCACATATCTTTTGTTATATAATTTTTTGAATTGAAGTTAAACAATGTTAAACAAAGTGGTTTTAAAATCCAGAAAGAAGAGTATTTGCCTTTGTTATTGTAAATATTTTTGTTTCGCATTTTTTTTAACAAACAATGCATGTTTTATTTTTATCGCTTATCAAGTAAAAACCAATGTAAAATATTGCTTGTAGACGGGCTTATACGCTAGTACATAAATATTATATATAAAAAGTATGTTAATCATTTTTTGAAACGTTAATGATCAATAAATCACATGCAATTTATATTTTTTATATTTCAAAATTTACTTCGATAAAAAAAAAGTTAAACCCAAACCTAAATTCAGTAGAAACAATTCAACATCATCCGACGATTTATTCGGTATACCGCGAAACAAGCAAACACGTGGTCGATGTTAGCGCGCTTTCAGAGACTTTGACGGCGACGCCAAGCAGTCTGATAGGACGTCGCGACGCAACTACCGTAACATCCTCTTTGAAGGTAACACGAACCATCTCCAGCGACGCATGGGCGTCATTTCCAGTGGAAGTGATAAGTGAGCAAGAATGTAGGTGTTAGTGTCAGTAGATCCCAATATATATATGTAGGGATCAGCAGAAGAGTTTCAGATAAGAACTAGTTATTTAATTAAGAAAAAAGGAGGTCAGCGGAAAGGCAATGAGAAAACCCCGAAAACGTCGTCTCGTGAAAGGGTCCGAGATAGAGGCGAAACTTATCGGTGATTACAGACTCTGAGAAATTGTTTTTTGTCGAAGTAAGGGATGTAGTTCAGACCTAGAACGAATTCATCGTGGAAATTACAGCTGGTTTTTTTAGTTCAAAAATAAAAAATACATAAAATCGCTGAAATACACGCCGGAGGAGAAAATGACACGCGTCGAACGTATAATAAATAGAAAAAACTATCCGATAGACCGTATCACTGTGTCGATTAACACTTTTTGTAAGAGAGGCACTCAAATTTGAGAAATATCGACCGAAGAATTATAAACACAGTCATTACTATTTAATCAGATAAATGCCGCTTCTTCATCAACGCATTTATAATGAAAATTTAATTGTGAAAAAGCTACAGACACTATTAAATCATATCCAATAACAACCTTACTAATATAACCCCAATTCTCTACAAATCAAGTCACCTTCATCCCTATTTACGTATCGCACACTCGAAAAATGTCCCACTCTTCCTTTGGCCGATCCCCCTCGATCAAAAAACCTTCTAACCCCTTTTGTCAGAAAAATACATCCTTCTTCCAAGAGGCAAGTCTTCCAGATACCGAAAGGACCTCCCAGGAAACTCCCTACTTGCTCTGAGCAAGAATGTTCCACCTCAGACAACAATCATCAGTCGCGTAGCTCTTTTCCTCTTCTCCTATCTCAATTCATCAACTTGCACGGTATCCAATTACGGGGATGTGCCAGCAAATCGAACATAGCAATATTACAAAGAGCTCAATCAAAAATACACAATGGTATGTATCAAATGAATGATACACTGCATAACGACTTTTGGGTCCCAACACTTAAAGAAGTGATAGAAGAGGCCAAAAACACCACCAGTGATTGGAAGAACATCCCAACGCACTCTTACAACTATTGCTACATCAACCAGTAACCAGAAGGCTCAAAAGAAAAATTCCCATAGATTGCAAGTGAAGTTCTGGAGGTCTCTTCAATGGAAGGGTCCGCATCATGCCAATTTATGGACTAAATGCAATCCACTTTAGTCCACCGTCAGCATATTAGCTTATAGAATTTGTATATTCTGATTGAACAAAGAACCCAAACAAGACTGGAATTAACAAGTTGAAGCAAAGAGCCCTCTGATTAAGAGAGGAGGTAATCATAGCTATGCTTGATCTAATAACAAAATCTAGAGACTATCCTTCTTGTTTATGACCTTAAAGAGATCATAAAAGGAGCCTATCTAGACAACGTTTTATCGACAAAGGACAACTGCAAGACCACAATCTCAAAACATCAGTCGCCAATCTTTTATCTATACAAGTGCAGTTTGTCCAAACCCTGTGTTCAATTTTATTTATTTTGATTTATTATCAAGAATTGATGTATTGAGTAAAATGCATTAAAAAATATTTAGTTTCCCAAATATCTCGATAATTTTAAAATATTTGTCGATTCAGCAATAACACTTGCTAGAGATTTAGATATTAATCCCGAATTTCCCATCTCGAAGCTTACGAAAAAGGTCCGTTTATTTGATTACGAGGGCCAGTGATGAACCAGTTTCAAATCCTTTTCAGCAATTCAAGACTGCTTTCTACTTTGCAATTCTTGATCACGCGATCTCTTCGGTAAATGAAAGATTTACCTTATTATCCGAGTGCTATTCAATATTCTGCTTTCTGTACGAGTTTTAAAACATTTTTAATGTTGATCTCATGAAAGCCTGCATGGATTTAGATATTAATTTACAGGTACAGGAGGAAGGAAGTATTGTGAAAGATATATGCGATATTCAACTTTTGAATGGAATAACTTCATTCAAAGATATTTTTCCAGGTAAAAAACTGCCTATTGAGATATTGAAATTATTGATTTCACCGAAATTAATTGACAAATTGGCTTCTCAGAAAACCAGAAAAGTTATTTTATAGTTAATAGGTAGTCTTTGTAGAAGGACTGTCGAAAATATTACCCAAAGAAGGCAAAATAATTCTCAACTTACCCAATGTATCGCTGATGTAATTTTCTGGCTAGGCTAGCTAGGAGAGGAGGAAGGGGGATAAGGAAAAATGTCTTTCTTAAAAACAATGTCTTAAAACAAAAAATATCACGATCCCAAATTTCAACACTCGTTTTTTAATTTAATTAAATTAAATTTTGTTCTGTTCAATGTACTCTACACGTACTAAAGTCTTACTCAAGGAAAAAGCAACGTTGCCACGTTTTAGAACTTTGGGGGAGAAAAATAGACGTATCTCGAAGAATACGGAACAAGGACTGATTTGTGTACTTTTAGTTTCATGAGATTTATGCTTTAGTACTTTTTTGGTAACATTTTTGCTGAAGATTTTTCTCGCTATTATAACCTATTAGCTGCCCAAAAAATAAAGTTTGTTCGGTATCTGAATTCGATCTGTGTATGTATGTAGCTTTTTTCTGTTTATGAATTTTAAAATTCTGACTTCAGATCAAAAAGTAAGCTTAGGGTTTGATGTCACCCGTCGTACCTCTTCAGGAACACCTTCAATATGGCGTCTAAAATTTGAATTTTAAAATTTTGATTTTATATTCACATAGAGCATTAAAATGTAGTATGCAAAAGTCTCTAAGCTTATGTTTAGTGTGCATGAAGAATTCCGTCAACCAGAACGTGAAACAAATCGTGAAAGAATGTCAAATAAACGCCAATATGATCAACAAATTATTAAAGCTAATATTGAAAAATTTAATAAATCAAAATTATGTGGTCCAACAGAAACGTGTGTTTGTTGTGGTTGTCTTTGGTTTTCATCTCAAATGAATATTAAATTTAAAGAACTTAAAACAGAAAAAGAATTTATAAATAAGACTTCTTTTTAGTTTAATAACTTTGTGAAAGATGTAATAATCAAGAAAACATAAAATTACGTAACAACTGCTATGCTGTGACTACACCTCGACTGGCCATTTCAATGGATTAGATTTTCCAGAAATTCCAGAAGGCCGAGTATGAAGTTGCTCTGTCATGTGATACTCTGCATGACTTACATTGTTATCTGTGATTCACTATTTCATAAAAATGTTAATTACAATTTGTTCGATCTATGGCAATGCTAGAAGAGCATTCTCAACTGGTTATTAATATTTTACTTTTTACTCTTACACAAGTAGATGAGTTTAAAATATGAAAAATTCTCTAGAGAGGCGGCACATTAGATCTTTGCACGTGGGCGGCCGTCACGGTCAAAGGAGCTCGGACACTGGCGCGCCACAGGCGTAAATTATTATTTATCCTAACATAAAATAATAGGCTGCGGCAACAACGATACGGTTCATTTTTAGTGCAATTAAACAAAACTATTAAATTTTTTACCGCCAACACTGCCGGCGTACAACAGACTACAACCGCTAAGGATCCTCATGCGCGGTGGCTACGGCCCGACCTTGAGGGGGCGTGCACTGGCAAGTTGGGCGCGAGGAGTGCCACTCCACGTGCCGTTGAATCCCGCCTTAAGATCGTCGACCACATTGTGACATATTAAGTACGTTACAAAATTAAATACCTACTACTCTTGTCTAAGGACGATTTTCCTTGTAGGTGTGCACTACACGATTCTGCAAATTTTTAAGCGTATATAACGGAGTATCCTGATTAGCCCCTTGAATACCTACGTACCAAATACTTTTTTGACATATTCTAGTTACAGATTTGGCCTCTCGTCGATTTTATTATACAGGGTACAAGCTACCGATTTGATTTTTTTTTTAACCGTTAGGACCGACAATGAGGCAATGAGACAATGGAATTACATTATTCTTATGTCCTAAGAATAGATAACTTTTCTGACCGATTCTTTTTTTCATGTAAGGAAGAACAAATTTGTCTTTATTCCGAGTAGAACAATCATTTGTCAATACTTTCAGTTTTGTTTTATTATAGAATAAAATAATTCCTATACTAGCAAAGTAGAGGTGTCTAGGATCAAATATGCCACTCTGATGATACAGAGTGTCACTTGGACAATCATAACCTTTCTGGAGGATTATTGTTTAAGGGTCAGTATATAGCATATTTGTTTGAATTTAAACAGTATACTACGTAATTTTTTTATTAAATACTCTATATGTTGATCCCATAGTAGGTAATGGTCCAGTATAATACTTTACTTTATTTGTAGGTAAATTAATTATTTCATTATCTACTATACCCAGCAAGCACTAACATAACTGGGCAGTTTTGCGATGTTTTATTTTGATATCAAAGAAACATTCATTTGTAATGTAACTTTGATATCACTTGCACGTAATTGCAGTACATTGAATGTCACATGTATATCATTATTTAACATTTGTATTTTCTCTCTCTCTCTTCACTGGATTAAAAAAGTTTTTAATTGACGTTTCGGCTTTCCTATCGAAAGCCGTTATCAAAATGACATAACAAAATAAATAAATTTACTATAGAAACAGAACACTTGATAATCTTGCAAAAATACGACATCAATAAATTCTCTTTATAATATGCAAATGCATCAAGTGTTCTGTTTCTATAGTAAATTTATTTATTTTGTTGTTATTTTAATAACGGCTTTCGATAGGAAAGCCGAAACGTCAATTAAAAACTTTTTTCAACAACTAAGTGGTTTTATTCCAGTGAAGAGAGAGAGAGAGAGAGAGAAATTAAAATACAAACCACTATGAGCTTCCGAAATGAATTAATATTTGCTTATAATATACCTGTGACATACAGAACATGTGTTTAACATTCTAACCTGATGTACACACAATGTATTTTTGTTTAATTAATGTGCTTTTAAAAGTCTTTGGTGCCTTTTTCGTATGTTTGACACATGCCGAACGTACGCCGGCAACCGTGTTTGAACGTACCTTCAATATTTCCAACTTCACAGAGCAGGAAGGAGGAACTGAGCTGTCGAATTGATTGTTATATTGGGTTATGTGATTTGTGATGGGGTTATCGCCATTTTTATATGGGAGTTATTAGTAGCGGTAGCGTCTAATCTTCTGTGTGAAATTGAGTGCAAACTATATAGTGATAGAGAAGATATTTAAGGTTTTTCTGTTTACGTATAGTGCATCAAAAGACAAAGTGCACCAGGAAAGAATATGAGGAGATTTTGAGTGAGTGGCTTCGTCACTCAAATCAGAAGCGATTGAGAGAAACTGCCCCAAAATAAAATGTACATAAAGATGTAATAACAATAATTGAACTTTAGAATAAATAGTAATGGATTAAATAAAACTCTGAATGAATTACGTGTGGTGTTTTATTGGTATGACTTCCATGAAAAACAGAAAAGATGTGCATAGAGGCGATGTTTGAAGTGTAGTGTGATGAAATTTTCCTTTCGTTTTTGTAAGACCCGTTTTCCTGAAAGTTGATTTTTTATTTGATAATCTAGAAACTAGGAAAATAGTCTTACAAAAAAACATCTCACTAAATATCAATATTGAAAAGTAACATTGAGAGAACATTTTATAGTAAGGATCACTCATTTCACTTAATAACGTAGTACCTACATTGCATTGTTCCTTAAAAATAACTTCTCATGGTTACATTTGGCTACATCACATAGAAGTTATGTTGCGATATTACTGGTATGTAGTGTGAACGTTCTGTGTTGCGGAAATTTGGCGGTTGTAGGGAGCTCCTGCGAATATTTAAAGTACATTACATGGGACGTTCAATGTCTCGGTGTAACGTTTATGTTACAGACAGGTAATGTTTAGGAAGGGCTATAAGAGATATAAGAGCTGAAGGGTACCTAAACTGTTTTTTTTAAGTTTATACTCAGCAACCTATGGTCAAACAATTTGATTTTTTTGAGATCTCTTTCAAATTGTAATTTTAGGTCGTACCAATTATCGCTTTCCGAGAATAACACTGTGTCATCTGCAAAACTTATGATTTTACATTTTGTATCTAGAAGGAAGAGATTATTCAAATATATATTAAATAATATAGGGCCCAACACTGTCCCCTGAGGTACTCCACATGTGATAGTTTTGTTTTTGCCTTGTGGTGCTGCCAATTTTAACCTTTTGTTTTCCATCGGTTAGATAGCTTTTAAATAGATCATGTGGAATCCCTCTTATACCTATATTGTTAAGAGTTTCTAAGAGGATACAATGATTAACAGTGTCGAAGGCTTTGGCTAGATCTACAAACACTCCAATTGAAGGCATTGCTTTATCAAGACTGTTGTTGATTCATTCTGTTAATAAATTAATGGCATCTTGAGCTGATTTATTTTGTATAAATCCAAATTGTAAGAGTGACAGTAATTTGTGGCTATCTAAAAACGAATTTAGTCTTCTCGGTATCGGTTGGGGGTAGAAATATTAAGTGGTTACTATGTTTTTTTTTCTTTATAGTATAGTAAACAAATTTAAATGATTAATAATTTGTCGTGCAAGCGTTTCACAAAACTCAATAAATCTATACAAATCATCTTCACACTTATTTATGCATTACCCCAATTTTCCATTGTTACCTCCTTCGATCGGCGTACTAATTTTCTCTCCCTAATCAAACAGTAGAATATACACAATCAACTAAATAAATTTACCCGAGGAAAATCCAAATATTAAAACATTTTCTTGAGGTACATCATTCTCGAATAATCCCCAATTTCTAGTTTCTTCAATGACCGAGAGAGAAAATAAATTAAACTTTCTATTGTATACAATTTGTCATAAAACCCCAACGGGTAAAGGTATCCTATAAATTTTCATACCTAATAAAAGTCCAAGGTCCATTTGCTACGCTCGATAAAATTTAAACTAAAGTATAATAAACTTCCAAACAAAAATTTCAACACAGAGGGTTTCAAAGTAGCGGAACAGATATAAAAAGAGAAATTCTATCATAAACTCACGTAAATTTATGGACATCCCGTTTAGTCCTAATCCAGCAATTTCGCTTTGGAGGTTATCGTTATCGACTTTTCTAATTCCGTTTCAAGTCAAAGGCGTACTGCTAGTTTAGATAATTTGTATGTATCAAAAAAACAATATTTAAAGCTGAAAAGGCTATCCCGGAAAATAGGCAAAGTACATATAATATCCTTATATATTTTAGTTTGTTAATACATTTCATATTTTCTAACAAAATTTATAACTTTCATTTTGTCAGTTTGGGAGTGATACAGAAATTAAAAAAATATATACAAAATAGGAAAAATCAATGGAACAAAGGGAAAAATGTACTATATCTTTTGAAAGCTTATTAATTGTACTAACCAGTGGCGTAGCCAGGATTTTTTTTCGGAGGGGGCCCCTCGTAGATAATACTTACTATAAATACTTTTTTCAGCAGGGATGGGGTAAATATACAGGGTGACCCAGGGTTAAACCGTCAAACGTTCAGGATCGGTTGTTCAGGAAAAGATTTTTTATTCCCATAATCCTGGGTCCTAACTTGTTTTGATTTTAGAACAAAAGAGTTTTTTATGAATTTCTCCATAAACAATTTGGTTGATTTTGATAAAACTTGGCACGTTTATTTGCGGCAATAATTTAAATATTATTAGAATTAAATTATTAATTCCAATGACGTTCCACAAGGTAACTTAATTGGCATTGGGACAAATCATTGTACGCCACTGTGTTTTTGTATGTTCGTTACTTTTCTTGGATTAAACAGTTGAACACAAATTTTTTGCTTCTTCAATTTTATTGGTATCTAGCTTAGTTTTTGAGGAAAAAATTAAAATCTTATTTTTTTTTTGAAAACCCGATCCTGAACGTTTAACGTTTAACTCTGGGTCACCCTGTATACAATGTAGGCTATTTAAATACATTATTTTATTTAACAACAATTTGTTAATTATTAAGATAAAATTAAAAGACAACTAATTATTAATATAAGATTGGACTTTGAATGAGCATTATTCAAAGGCAATTCTGCGAGTTTGTCTGACATCAAAGCTAGACCTGTTAATCAATTGGTAGATGTATTATTCCGAAAATATGATTTCAGTCTCTTCATCGTTGAGAAACTTCGTTCAGTTCGTTCTACAGAGGCAGTAGTGGTAACGGGTAAAACGGCTAAAATTTGGAATAGCGTAAAAATGTTCGGAAACAAACAAGGATCTGCTACATTTAAAGTATTTCACTGTCCAAATATCCCATTCACTGCGTAGAATAACCGTGTATATTGTTTGTAAATCATCTGAATATAACTTAATCTCTGGCTCAAAAACGTAAAATAATTATGATTTATATAGTTACTTACATTTTCTTATAAACTTATAGAAGTTTCTGGTACTAACAAATTGTAAAAAGACTTATAGGGTGATCCATTTGAAAATTTTGAGATATTGCTTGATTTGAGTTCTGTTTCACCCTGTACAGTGCACAGCCAATGACATTTGAATACAAACACCTGTTAAAGAGGGGGTCATTTTTGCTAATATCTGGCCATATCTTTTTGAAACACCCTTATAATATAATTAACATGCTATATTTTTTTAACACTCTCGATGAAGCCTTTCCGATTCTTGAACAAAATATAGTATGTTTCATTTAAAAAAATGTAAGTTTGTGCTGCTACGAGTTTTTGGAACAACCTGTATAATCGAAAGTATTTTCAAAATGTGCACTCAGTAACTGTACCTACTAGCTCACACAAAATTTGAAAGTTTTAGCTCTTACCACAACGATGTAATCTTGCGATGTCAGAAGTTTGCCACACCCTGTAATATTTAATTACCATGTGCATGCACCATATTTTTAAAAGCTTGCGCATGTTATCGAATATTGTAAATTTTGGAGGATTCTTTGTGTTGAAAATATTACCCAAAAAGATGAAAGAATTCTCAACTTGCCCAATATATCGCTGATATAATTTTCTGGCTAGGAGAGGATGAAGGGGGATAAGGAAAAATGCCTTTCTTAAAAACAATATCTTAAAACAAAAAACTATCACGATCCGAAATTTAAACACTCGTTTTTTAATTTGATTAAATTAAATTTTGTTCCGTTCAATTACTAAAGTCTTACTCAAAAAAAAAAGCAACGTTGCCACGTTTTAGAATTTTGCGGGAGAAAAATAGACGTATCTCGAATACGGAACACTTTGTAAACATTTGATTTTAATAAACTCGTGGTTAACACGTTGACGGGTAGTGCCTTTGCATGTAGTAAAAATGTTTACAATTTTTTTATTTTTCCACACTTTTTATTCATTTTCCCATAAATATTGTACGGCTTAGTAAGAAAATTATGATGTGTGGTTCGGCTGACCCTGTTAGATGCAGATTCGCTTTCGGAATATGAATCTTGTGGTATTCAACATTTAGAGACCGTTGAACAAAGCTCAGTTCCGTTGGATTAAAAAATATGGACATTATCCAAAACGCCTTCAAAATATGCAAGATCACAAATGAGTAAATCCAGTTTAAATGTACAAATAATTAAAATATAATCACTAAATGGCATACTTTTTATTACAAATTATTCTGTAATATTTTGAAAAACACCATTTGAAAAGCATAAAATTTCAGGGAACATTCAAACCTGCAACTTGGAGGCTCGATGCGGACGTCACAAGTGTTACGAATTGCACATTTCATTGTTGCCGTTTTTAATATTTCGCGGGGGATTACCAAATAAATATCACTTTGAGTTTCAGAAAACAAAACTTGAAATCGACATACATTTTGGAATTACGAGTTCATATTGTAAGTTCCACATAATATTCAAATCATTTCGAATACCAGACATTAATTTGTGAATAACTGAAATCTAATATCTGCGTATAAAGTTGAAAAATTTATATAGAATGTTTGGCAACGCTGTAACCATGTTCACCTTCAGACTGCTTCCTGCTTCGGACTATTTTATATATTCGGCAATTTTGAGATTGTTTACGTTCGTTCAGGACCCAGATGTTTGAACGGTGAAAGAGCAACTCGTGTGCGAGAATGTACCACGTGATCACTCGTCACTCTCTCGGCGTCACAAAATCCGTATATTTGAAATCAAGAGAAATCGTCTACGAGTTCGCATAGGAGTGCTCTACTGGGTTGTACCAGTAGAGTTGAGAATAGTAAGAGAGTGATCATGCGCAATAACGCCTTGAAGGCGTTAAGTGTTAAGACAGTCAAGTAAAAAATATTTTCTGTTTAGGTATATTTCGTTTAAGGTTAGGATGACTCGTTTCAACCATATCATTAGCAGTAGAATATTGACCAACATACGGTTGAGGATCGGTGAGAGAACTGAGCAAGCGATCCTGACTTCGAGCGCTCTCAGTAATTGGCTAAATCACTCGTGACGTAAATTCCCGGTATTTTTAGTGGTGTTTGAAGGGGAGTATTTTTTCGGGATTTTTTTTAAAAAGTACTTCGACTATAGAATTATTATAGACTATAGAAGATTATAGAAATTAGTGTTCTCTCCCATTGAAGTACACCCTGAGCACCCACTTGAAATTCTTGATTTGGAAACGCCTTTTCAGTTCTTTTCGTACTTCTTCGATGAAGAAATAACATTTCTTGTGGACAAGTCAACCTGTTAAGAGTCTCAGAATTACGAAAGTTTCTTGGGATTCTTATTTTTACTAGTGTTTACCATTATCCTACATTTGCCTCCTGATCATCCCCAACTCGAAAGACTGCACAAAATTAGACCAGTGATAGACCACTTGAACAAGATTTAACATTTAACCACCTGCTGTCACTGCACGAGCAAATGTGTGCCACAAAAACTAGGCATTTCATGAAGCAATATTTGCCTGATAGACCTCACAAGTGGGTATTCAAGTTATATGTTTTTTTCAGGGCATGCATATTGTTTTGCGGTTTACTCAGAAGCTTAAGGAGAAGTATCGAATATTCGATTGTTAAGAGCAGTCCCAAGACACTTTGAAAACTTTTATACCAATATGTACAGAGAAACATACCATGAAAATCTTGCTTTTGAAGGTATGGAATTGTGCTTTCCACCTAAGTGGATTCTGACTGGCCATGCGCCGTTAAAGAGGCACCTCAACAAGATGGGACTGTACAATGGTGACATTACTTGCAGACTGTGCGATAAGGAAACAGAAACAGTGACACATATGCGAGGTACTGGACCGCAAATTTTTGGGCAGTCAATAAGTGAACAAGAACTATATAACTCCCACCCAGTACAGGACCTGCACAAGGCACTAAAGTACTGGGTTGGGTTTTGGAAACATATAAAGAGAGGGATGAAACAATGGGCCGACAGGCCTAAGTGTCACCGGAGACGGGGTGAAGTTTTTAGTGAGTATGCCTGGAAAGGAGGTTCTCACAGTGGACCTTGAGATTTTAGGCTCATAACCTCCCCGTAAAGGGTTTTCTTCACCTCCGCAAAAAAAACCTGAGAATGAATGTGCAAGTATGTATCATAAAAGAATGATCTGATAGAAACTGGACAACGAGGCTGTCCTATCACCTCCTGGACATGACGGTGATAAATGCTTGGGTACTGTGCAAATAAGTTTGTACAGAAGGACGTTATGAAGTTAGGTGACTTCAGAACCGAACTTGTAGACACCTTATGTACCAACAGTATCAATAGTCGACGAGAAGAGACCCCCAGAACCCTACAAAAGACCACGGTCAGGTGTACAAGTCCTACCCTCCACCGAACCAGACTAAGTAGCTTTAAACACTGCATACAAGAATTAAAACAAATTACTTGATTCCTGAAGGAACTTTGGTGTTGTTTACTTCCAGCATCGTCCATTTTTTAATTTAAGTTAAATTTTCTTAACCCACTAAAGAGTAATTAAAGGGTGGAGGAACACCAGAAAAGTTGTTTCCTTTCTTCTAGTTCCGTTTCGAAAATTGCTGTAATATTTTTTAAATGAAACCCAAACAGTTTCCCCAACTTTATTAAAACAATAGAAATATTACAAATTTGACTAAAATTACGACTAGATTTCAATATTATATAAATATTCGTATACAGTGCGCAAATGTGCTACCATCTTGCAGTGAAAGTAGCAAAGTGTTTGACGACTTCTGCTATCGCTTTCTTCTTCGCGTCCTTATGAATAAAAAGAAAATACAGAAACGAGTTTGGAACTTGATCTATTTTATTTAATATGATTCGTCAGATCCACCTTGGTATTCAGTAAATCAAATTTCAAACACATCTAATACAGCAAGTGATCTTATAGACCACCCACACAGCACACAACATTCAGGAAATATTGCCACAATATTATAATATTGAAATTGCAGTTGCAATACTCTATAAATATTGCAGGAATATTGTATTTGGATATTACAGTTGCAATATTCAGAAATATTACTGAAATGCTACAAATATTGACAGTTTTCGACAAAGTTCGATTTTATATTTTTGCGTATATTATGTCAGTCTCTGTCTAATTTCATATTGGTACTCTCAGTTCGCATGAGATAGAAAGAGAGGCTATAATCATTTATCATCTTCTTTTATTCGATTTTATCGCAAAATCAGATTGACCGATGATGAATTGTTATTATAGAATCCAATTAGAGAGAAATAAGTGTATCAAGCATCAAACGAGAGGATTACGGAAACTAACGAAAGAACCAACCTCGAATTTTTGGCAATTGACATGACGACGCTACAAAATGACGCCAAGCCTCTCAGAGATGTGTGAGTTTGTGAGTTTAATGGCTGCCTAAAGATGTGAAATAAAATCACACTTGTTCCCAAGAACAAGGGCATTAAAAATGTCCTAAACTGCACCAGCGTCTGGACTTCAACAACTACTCCTTGGGCTATACGCCCCACCAGGTATTGAATTACGAAAGTCCAGACGTGGTTTGGTGCCCGACCAAGCCAGAAGACAGAAACCGAATCAAATACCTTAAGCTCCAAACTTTCTTTACTTTGTTTTACCTTGAAAGATACAACTGAGCAGAAATGGTCAAACACTCTCTCCAATTTTTTTATCTTTAAATTTTTAACTCAATGTTTTTATATAGAGTAAAGAAAACATTCTCAGATGACCTTTTTTTAACTTAAAGAAAATTTAAAAATTACAATCAGTTTTTTTAGTGTGCTCTCTTTATAAATAAAATGTTCAAATTATCACAACTGTTGTTGAAGTTTTAAATCTTGCTAAAGTTTTTAAATTGAAAAAATTATTTGTACATATAGAGACATAAAATATCTAAATAATTTAAGGCACTTTCTCTGTAAATCCTAGTTTATAGATAATATAATCAAATAGTTACCTACATTACAGTGCGAATGAACGTGTAAATAGTTGCCCTCTTGGATTTTGACTACTCAAAGTTATTCAAATTCAGGAATATCATCAAAAGAGTAACCAGGTACTTTCTTATAAGCATAATATGCAATTCTCACATGATATGCTCCTGGAATAAACATCAGAGCTCCTAAAATAATCATTGGCCACATTCTGTTAGCATACTGAACAATAATATGTCCAGTTGCAACCATACAACCGAAAACTAACAGACTTGTACCGACTACAAGTAATAGAGTTGCCAGAATAATTGCTTTCCATGGTACTTGCTGAGCTGGAACCAAAAATTGGGCATCTGTAAATCCTTGATCACTAGTCGGTAGTTTGGAATAATTTATATCATTCTTTGTTCCCCTGCGTCTTGACATGGATAAATCGTCTAAATAATCTGAAAAGTTTAAAAGTCACCGATAATGCCTTAGAAAACTTAGTTAAATACTAGCCATAATTTGGCAAGAAAATCAAGCACATTATGTTCAAATCACTATATTGCTGCTTACAAAATAAAAAATTAAAAAGAAAGTACAAAAAAACTGGATTAACAAAGGATGTTGATTAATCTCGCAATTTTCTTCATAAAGAAATTGATTTTATAATAGAACTGACCAAAAATAAAAATCTGAAGCTTCACCTCTGCATAGTACCTTTGTATAAACAACATAACTGCAAAAGATACTAGAATAATTTAAAGAAAAAAGTATAAAAACAGAAAATTAAATAATCCATATATTGTAATAGTGGTGCTTGAGTAAGTCTTTTTGGTTTACTAAAAACTGGAATTAAAACTCTTCTGTACTAAGGCTTTGGGCAAAAACATGGACGATTTGGAAATAAAACAGTCCTTCAAATAGTCCTCCTCAATAAAAGAAAAAGGACAGAAAGGGAAACGAGTGATGTCAACAATGTTTCGATTGTGAGGTACATAATAATGATTCTCATTAGTTTTTTAGTGGTTTTATTTATATTTTATGAAACTTAGTTACTTCAAGTATTTTATATTACTAGTCCCTGTTCTACTATATGTGCCATATGATTACAAGTTGTACTTTTTTATTCAGTCAGCTTCTGACTGAATAAAAATAATAGTGTGTAATTTGTTGGAAAAACATTCAAATATATGTTTCTTTCTAATGTTACCTTTTATTCTATCAAATGAGAGAGAAACTCATGTTTAATGGGGGTGGGTCCATAGTCATCATGTCCCGCCACCTCACCATAGTACACACAACAGATCTGCAAAGGTCGCAGTGCAAACAGGCCGCAGGGGGTACCCTTTTTACATAGTACCAGAGAGTTTTAATAACGCAGCTTCTTTGAACACATTTTTTTAAAAAAAAGCCCAACAAAAATTTAAACAAAAGCACTACTAAATTAACTGTGTAACTAAGCAACGCTCCTTCTTATCTTTATCTAAGGAAGGTGCGACCAAATAATTTTTAATTGGTGTTGTAATTCGGAATTTCGTTAATTAATTTCGGAACGTTAGAAAATTGAAAACATTTGAAATTTTAAATTCTCACCTGATATAGAATAAAGGCTCATTCTATTAGTAACAGAACATTTATTATTCAAATTTCAAATTTAATAATTCAACAAAAATGACATTTGAGTAATGTGACATGTGACAGAAAGGGTACATGTAGTTTTTATGTATTTTTTTGAGAATAAGCTTCTTTTTTGTTATGTTCTTTAAAAATTGTAATAATTTACTACTATCGTTGTATGTATAAAGGTACAGACAACGATACTGTGAATATCTAAATCTGCCTTAGTTAAGTACTAATAACATCAGAGACTAAATATTTATGCAAAGAAAAATAGATAAGTTGAAACTTTATAAAAAAGAAGAAGAATAGAATTTTGAATTTCTAACCTAACAAATTAATTTTGTTTTGTCAGAGAAGTTTTTAGGGAAAGTAAATTTTGATAAATAAACATTAACGATGGATTTACCAATTGATATCAAATTAGATTTCACTTCTATGAAAAAAGATTTGATATACGGAATATACCATTGTTCTCAAAGAGGGTTATATCATTGTGTAAAATGGTTATCTGAAATTAATTTCTCACTAAAACATATTATTTTGCCCCCAGAAGATAGGCCTGAAAAAGAAGATGATTTGGAAGATGAATTCGATGATTATTTATTAGCAAAATCTTATTTTGATCTCAAGGAATATGATAGATGTTCCCACTTTGTAAAAAGTTGTGTTAAGCCCAAATCCAAATTCCTTTATTTGTATTCTAAGTATTTGTCTAGCGAAAAGAAAAAGTTGGAAGACAATATGATAGACAGAAACTCTTCACACGATTCAACAAAAAATGAAACTTTAATTGATTTATGTACCACTTTAAAAATTGAACATTTCGAAAATAAATTAGATGGATACTGTCTTTATCTATATGGCGTAATTCTTAAGAAGTTAGATTTGATACCAGTTGCTACAGAAATTTTTATAAAAGCAGTTAATGCTGAACCCATGTTGTGGAGCGCTTGGTATGAATTGGGAAAAATTATACCAGACAGAAACACAATATTTTCATCCACTTTACCTGACCATTGGATGAAATACTTTTTTCTAGCTCACACTTATCTAGAACAGCTCAATAATGATGAATCTCTACAACTTTATAATACATTTTATTCATTAGGTTTCCAAAAGTGTACATATGTTTTATCGCAGATTGCTTTGGGACATCATAACCGTAGAAGTAAGTAAAAGTTTTATTATTTGAAAAAGTTTTTTTTAATGATTATAGAACATTCTTTACTAAGATAACACCCAAAAGCCCAGTGACATTTTGTACATTTTAGTAAATATCTAGTCTAAAAAAATTAAGTTATTATATACAGGGTATAGAAAACTACACGAAGGTGGAATTTTTTGAACCATAAAAATTCATGGACCATGGGAAGATGTGAAATAAAATCACACAAGCTCCCAAGAACAAGGACATTAAAAATGTCCTACACTGCACCAGCGTCTGGACTTCCACAACTACTCCTTGGACTATATGACCCACCAGGTATTGAATTACGAAAGTCCAGACGTGGTTTGGTGCCCGACCAAGTCGGGGCTTTAACCCAAAGACTTCGGTTAAAGGAGATTGCCATTCTTAGACCGGCACAATAATGCCGAAACCGGTCTAAGAATGGGAAGCTCCTTTAATAACAAAATTGAAGTCTTTGGGTTAAAGCCCCGACTTGGTCGGACACCAAACCACGTCTGGACTTTCGTAATTCAATACCTGGTGGGTCATATAGTCCAAGGAGTAGTTGTGGAAGTCCAGACGCTGGTGCAGTGTAGGACATTTTTAATGTCCTTGTTCTTGGGAGCTTGTGTGATTTTATTTCACATCCTTTGTGCAGTTTTGTCACTCCCATGGTCCTTTTTTGGTATTTTTATGGTTCAAAAGAAAATTCCACCCTCGTATAATTTGGCAAAACTGGTTTATCGATATTAAAATTCTCCTTCCCATTGACTATTTGTTTTTATTGCAACTTTTTGAATATTCGTGTTTAAAACTTCATTATATTCAAAAATATTAAGTAACATTTTCGGTAAAAAATAAAATTCAAATGAATACATTTTTTCAAGAAAAATATTTGCTTCGCTTTTTTCATTGCTTTGATTTGTCACAAATTCATGTACTTCTTTGTAATTGTCAAACAAAGATTTTAAAGACGCTACACGAAGACACCATCTAGTGGGACAAAAAGGCCTTAATGAGGTCAAACCAGCGTCTTCGGTGTTGGTTTTAATATTGTTAAAAATGTTTAAACGTTTTGCTGAACCTCGAATATAATTTAAAATGTCTTTAGCAAATACTAAAAAATCTCTTTACGTATGCCGTTAAATGAATCTTGAAGGCCCCGAAGGAGAAGAAATTCGCCCCCTTAAAATATTCAGTATGGGTGCTTGGGCCCACTAGCACCCATGGAGTCAGCGCATATGATTGAGGTGATTCCAAATAACCAATATTGTATAGTGTTTTGTACATTTTGTTCATTTCTTCATTTCCTCCTGTGCTTTTAACCACTCTGTATAATTTTATAATATTTGGTACACATACACATAAAATCCAGGCCCGGCTTTACTAAAAGTTGACAAGTTCGTTCTGCTCATAAACAACACCCTGTATGTTAAATTTTCAAAAATATTTTAGCACATCTAAAGAGAGGACAAAAAATTGATTAACGATATATTTTTTATTTTTGCACATATGATTTTTCTACTCATAAATAGTTAAGTTTTCTTACATTTTTGGGGCACCAACGTGCTTAATTAATCCTATTAAGTTGTAATCAATATTATTTGGCCTAATTAACCATTTGGTTTAAAAGTATGTTATTCCAAAAAATTTTATAGTCTTCTAGGCCTATGGAAACAGATTTACAGGACCGAACTATGAACCAAATGTCAGTTTAGATTTACCTATGCAACTCCCATTTTATTTATTTATTTTTTTAACATTCCTTATGAAAAATGGTGTGGTTTGGAATAGAAAAGTAAAAAAAAAACTAAAATTAAATTTTTGTAAAGGGTAAAAGTACATAAAAGCACATTTTCAGTTAAATAACATCTAATTAAATTATAAACAAAATTCAAAAATTACACAACACTTCAGAGACTAGAACAAGCACTGAAGTTTAAAAAAATTATAATAATTGTTCGAAATGTCCCCCATTCTGTTGAATGCATGTTGTTTCTCGCTTAATAATTTGGTTTACAGATTTTCGAATGATGTTTTTGTTATTTTTATTCTCTTGACAGGCGTTTAGTATTCTTTCAATTAGTTCTTCCCTGGTATTTATTTGAGCTGAATAAACGTTGAACTTTAAATGTCCCCAAATAGGCTAATCGACGGAATTAAAGTCCGGTGATCTTGAAGGCCAATGTATAAGACCACCTCTACCAATCCACCTATAAGGAAAATTTTCATTTGAAAAATCCCTTATAATTAGCCTAAAATGAGGAAGTAAATTCCAGCTGTCTTCACCTTTACCCTCTAACATATTTGCCATACTGCGTAGAGATGGCTTAATTGTCATTATTTATTTATTCTAGAAATTCAGAAACCTTGAAAAATGAAAATTAAAAAAAATGTTTAATTAATCTTTCTTAATAAATGCAAATAATTATCACATAATTTAAACTTTATTTTTTGGAAATCTCAAGCAAAATATAACAAATTCAAAATGCTTCAAAAATTAAATAGAACAAATTCTACATGTCTAGTCTATAAAATCAAGTTCAATAGTTTGGAGTAATTCCCATAAAGATATTTTTACAGTATTTTGATTATTTTATCCTATAATTCTAAAACACCATGTCCCAGACCTGCGGATTGATAATATCCATTGAATTTTTGTTTATCCAATTCAATCTTTTCTAAATTTTTAACTTCTGTGTAAAGTAAATGGCCTAAGTACCCAAAATATTGTGTATAAAGAACCCCTCCATCATTTGTATTTTTGGTTTTGAGCAAAATAGGTGCAACAACATTCAAAATAACATCCCTGATATGTTTGGGTTCCAAAATCATTTGATTATTCATTTCTTCGGCGTAAAAGTTGTGCGTCTGTCGCTCTAAAAGAATAAACAACAATTTTCCAATACCAAAAATACGTGGAAATAGGTGTGTTTTCACAATTTCTTCTCCTAAACATCCCAATCCTTTTATGGCTCCGTAGATTGTCGTTAATGGATACATACTGTATCCCTTTAAGGGTCTGATGTAAATACTAATGACTCTGTCCGTTATATTATTTATGTGACTGTTGTATCTCTCACAAATCGCTGAAATCAACAAAACCGAAAAATCACGAAGCGTCCAGTGATTGTCATAATAATTTTTGCATATTCTCCTAGCCAGAACGCAGGAAAGGATTGCAGGAATTAAATCATGCAAGTACTCAGCGATGTTTAAATGTTGATTGTTCAATAAACTTTTTACCATCCTTACAGAATATATTAGAAGAGTCAAATCTGGGTGCACTATATTTACATGAATAGCTTGTTTAATAAAGATACTCAGATATGGAAGTAAAGATTTGATATTATAGTCTGAGGCGAGAATTTTAAGATTCTCATTTCTTACTTGTTCGTTATATCCGAAAATACCTTCTGTCAGAGATAAATAGAATATCTGTTCTTCCACTGACAAAGGGTGGTTATCCGGGAATACCTTCAAAAGTACCGTATCTACTTTTGGTACAAAGTTCTCTAATATATTTATGGTATCATTTTGTTCTTTACGTTTTTTGTTTATAATGCAATTTATTACTGCAGCTTTTTTAAGTTTTTCTAAGTTACTTTTATCCTTCATGGACATTTTGCTCATTGTTATTTTATTTAATGTCAAAGTAAACAATTGCATTATGTGGCCCACTCAGTAAAACGTGAATACTTAAGAAAATCTTTATACAGCATGGAATAAAAATATTTTGACATTTTTAAACTTACTCTAATCCTAACTCAGCTTGGATATGCATTTATCTTGTCAATTTATTAGAATCTAGTTAGAAGAAGATTATTAATTACCGTTCTATTGGGTTAAATATACATCCATATACTGAAGAGGGGTTCAGACTTTACAAGTTACTTGAATTCAAGTAACTTAAAAGGAGTAACCTGAATTCAAGTGAACGATCATACTGTTTCAATATTTGATTCAAGTCATTTCAAGTTGACATTTTTACTTGAATGATTCCTGTTTCAAGTTACAAAAATGTCGTCGAATGATGTGATTCCTGCTGGAATAAAAGTTGTAAATTGTGGATGGATTACTAAAAATCAGGGAAAAAATTCTACACTTCCTTTTACAGAAAATAAAACCAACATAACCTCACGATTTGTTTTTTAATTTGATATATTAGGTAGATGTTAAAAAGGCTCGTTCAGACTTTACAAGTTACTTGAATTCAAGTGCAATAATTGGTGCAACTTGAAACAAATTGAAAGGTGTGAACATCATTTCACTTGAATTCAAGTAACTTGAAAGGTGCTTTCAAGTTTCAAGTAGAAGTAGAGACCAAGTTAACTTTTGCTTTCAAGTTGGGGACTTGAATCACAGTTGAATAGTGAAAACCGATATTCAAGTGCACTGGGAGTAGTGAAAGTGGCTCTGCACTGCGGCAAATTAGTCAACCACCTACAGAGGGTTCTAATCGTAAACTTGAAACAAATCATTCAAGTAAAAATTTCAACTTGAAATGACTTGATTGAAATATTGAAATAGTATGAACGTTGACTTGAATTCAGGTTACTCCTTTCAATTTACTTGAAATCAAGTAACTTGTAAAGTCTGAACGGGCCTTTTAACTGTGATTTAACTCGACCTTCAAGTCCCCAACTTGAAAGCAAAAGTTAAATTGGTCTCTACTTCTACTTGAAACTTGAAAGCACCTTTCAAGTTACTTGAATTCAAGTAACTTGTAAAGTCTGAACGAGCCTTGATATAGTATTCGACAAACATTAGATTATACATGGAAACGTGATATCTGGCAACTCTGAACAGTGTATAATATAAAACACTTTCTTTTCCAGATTTGAATGACGCCATCGCAATTTTTCAACGAATTCTTGAATTGGATCCTTATAGGTTGGATAATTTAGATACGTATTCAAATCTTTTGTATGTTCTTGAAATGAAAAAGGATCTTGCCGATCTTGCTCACAAAGTTGTAAATATCGACAAATATCGCGTCGAAACTTGTTGTGTTATAGGTAAGTTGTATATACAGGGTGGGGCAAACTTAAATCGTTGTGGTAAGGGACAAAACTTTTTTTAACTCTCTCTTGAACAAAATATAGTATGTTTCATTAAAAAAATGTAAGTTTGCGCTGCCATGAGTTTTAGGAACACCCAGTATGATCGAAACTATTTTCAAAAAGTGCACTCAGTAACTGTACTAGCTCACACAAAATTTGAAAGTTTTATCTCTTACCACAACAATGTAATCCTCCGATGTTTGCGCCACCATGTATATACCGTCACTAACTTGAACATTTTACTGTTAGGAAATTACTACAGCTTAAGATCAGATCATGCAAAAGCAGTTTTATATTTTCGGAGGGCTTTAAAATTGAATCCACAGTTTTTGTCTGCTTGGACGTTAATGGGGCACGAATTTATGGAAATGAAAAACACCAATGCTGCTATACAGAGTTATCGACACGCTATTGGTAAGTAAATTTTAAGCATCCAATTGTATAACGACTCCAAGTTAAATAAAAGTAAATACACGCGGAGAGAACGTGATTGTTCTAGTACACGGGGTCGCATTAAGGGTTTTATAGAAATAAGTAATCGATTTCACTCTAAGCGTTGCACACACAGTACAAGAGTGAATCCTTAATACGCAACTGTTACAAATACATCACTTGTCCATCTCCTGCCATTTTCCCATTAATTTGATGGGGATACCTCGCAAATTTATAAACAGAAAGTCACTGCGTCCACACAGCCACTGTCACTTTCATTAATTTTTTTCCCGCATTTAACCAAGTGTCCAGCGTATAAAATGCGTTCAGCTTGTTTAAAATTTAGTTTTCTAACACTCACATTTAAATCTTCACCCTAATTCACGCCATCTTGGATAGGCCACGCCCCAATAGATGCAGATTTTATTTTTAATTTTTCAGAAATAAATTCAAGAGATTACAGGGCTTGGTACGGTCTGGGTCAAACATATGAAATTTTAAAAATGCCCAATTACTGTCTACATTACTACAAACGAGCACAACAATTAAAACCAAACGATAGTCGGATGGTGATAGCATTAGGAGACGCTTACGAAAAACTAGATAAGACTGAAAATGCTCTAAAATGTTACTATAAGGCGTGCAACTTGGGAGACGTGGAGGGAATTGCAATTTTAAAATTAGCCAAGTAAATATACATATTTTTTTTTCATTTCAATAGCTACTTGAATTTTTATAATAATTTTATATTTTGCCTGGATTTTTAAACTCATTTGTTTCTATTCGCCAAAAATCTCGTTTCTGTCACATTTAAGGATCCATAGATTCTGAATTCTCAATACAGGAACTAATAGTTGGGAATCTGAGGCCTTCTAGGAAGCGTTTTAAAGATGCTCTATACAACTCGCGAACATCCACCTAAAAAACATGAAATACTATGTAAAATGACCTGCGAAATGTGTCAAAACATGACATTTGATGAGTCGAGATAACTTTTTTATCTTTAGAGATAGTTAACTAGTATAAGCGAGAAAAATGTTGCCAATAGAGCAAGGAAACTTTTTTACTTTAACTTTTTTTTCATACGACGCTTAGTTTGGGTTGTGTACTTTTTTAAAACCGAAGGAAATTGAATCGGCGCGTCGCATCTCTTGGGTTTACCACTGTGGATGCGAATAAAGCGATCAGTGTGTCAAAGAGAGTAAATACCACAGCCTTCTTCATACTCGCAACAAAGATGACGCGCATTACAATATTAGTATGACACTATAGGAGGTATAGTGCAATTTATGAGATTGAGAAATGGTAGGAATAATAATAATTTTTTTACAAGCATAAAACACAATATTAATTAAAATATTTATTTTGCAATGCATTTTCCCTTGCAAAATGGAGTAATTTTTAAAAATATTATTTTGAGAAAAGGAAACAAATCTGAATTCGATAAGGCTGTCTTAAGAGGAATTAAAAAGGTTCCTGTTGAGCTTTCCTGCATACTAATAGAAGAAAGCGATACTTTTAACACAGCTTATATAAAAAATATGATGGCACTTATTCAGCGGTATCAAAATTTTAATAGCAGATAATTTCGAGAATTATTTTTAAAATACGTGTCTTTTCTATTAAAGTTAAAGTCTCAGATCTGTGGTATAATAGTACGCATTGGTGATCGTTACGATTTTGAAGAAAGCTTAAAGCAAATAGAAAGATATAGAAGATCGAAAAATTGTCATTTTGAAACACGAACTTGATTGGAAGAAATTTATATCAAATCCAAAAAATTATTATTATTCCTATCATTTCTCAATCGCATAAATCGCACTATACCTCCTTCAGTGTTATAATAATATTGTAATGCGCGTCATCTTTGTTGCGCGTATGAAGAAGGCTGTGGTGTTTACTCTCTTTGACACACTGATCGCTTTATTCGCACCCACAGTGGTAAACCCAAGGGATGCGACGCGCCGATTCAATTCCCTTCGGTTTTAAGAAAGTACACAACCCAAACTAAACGTCGTATGAAAAAAAAGTTAAAGTAAAAAAGTTTCCTTGCTCTATTGGCAACATTTTTCTCGCTTATACTAGTTAACTATCTCTAAAGATAAAAAGTTTTCTCGACTCACCATTTTACTCTGCAAAATGATGATATTTTGTGTCATCTAGCGAAAAAAAAATGACGTAGCTTTTATTTGACGGCAGGTTATTTTACACAGGATTTCATGTTTTTTAGGTGGATTATCGCGAGTTGTTTAGAGGTGGTCGAATTCAGTACCTCAGATTCCCTACTATAAATTCTTTAGCTCTTTTGCTTAAACATAGTGGTTGGGATATTGTTTGAGACAACTTTTCACAGTCCGACTATCACCGAGCCCTTTTTTTAGATTGTATGATAAACTTGGAGAAAGTGAGAATGCGGCGGCGGCATTTACAGAATTCTGTTTGAGAGAAGACGATAGAGAGATGAGGTGTGTAGAGGAACAAGCAGAATTTTATAATGCACTCCAGTACCTCGCAAATTACCATTTAAAAAAAGGAGAACTCGATGATGCTTATACTTACGCATACAAATGTATGGAATGCGAAGAGGTATGTACAAGTGTAAATAAAATGTTAACTCGAAAATATACATTGTCAGAGAAAATTAATTCTGTAGACATTAATCATAATTTTACTCTCATCATACATTTTTTTAAATGAAAGTTTGTGTTGCCACGAGTTTTTGGAACAACCTTCAATATCTCCGACATCGGTGAAGCCTATTGGCTTATTGTGTTTATTGCCCATCTATTACTCCACCCAGTCCAGTATTTTTGTACCCTGTACTAGTTTGTACAGATCTTTTACTGGGTGTCTGTTAAAACTTTTTGGGTCTAATGTTGGTTGCCCAAAAAGTGTTTGTCTCTTGCGATCCAATACCTCGCAATCGCATAGTACATGTTTCACTGTCTCTGGTTCCTTATTGCATAGCCTGCACCTAAGGTCTCCATTGTACAGTCCAATTTTGTTTAGGAACTCTTTTACTGGTGCATGACCAGTCATGAGTCCTGTTATCACTCTCAGCTTACTTTTGCTCAGCTGTGCTTTTAGAGCACGGTCTTTCCTATGAAGGATTTTCCGTGATTTTGTCCTGACTCATTTTGCCAGTGTTGAAGGTATCTTTCCTTGAGCCAGGTTTTTATAGCCCCTCGGACTGCACACTTCGGTACTCCGGGAGTCTGTTCTGTATCGCGTATTTCTCCTGCTCCCCTTTTTGCAAGTTGATCAGCTTTTTCGTTCCCATCGATACCCTGATGTCCAGGTACCCAGGCCAGCAGTAATCTGTTCTTCGATGCATTCCCATTCCAGTTTAGACGTCACTTCCTGGCTTGAAATTGCCTTCAGTGCCGCCTGACTGTCTTACATGATTAGGATCTGTTGGTTTTTGAGACCTCTCCTATTACTTTCTCTGACGCATTGCAGAATTGCGTATATCTCCGCTTGAAATACTGTAGCATTTCTATCTAAGGCATAGCTGTGGCTAACTCTTAGATTTTTGGAGTATATCCCTGCTCCTACTCCCTCCTTGGTTTTGGATCCGTCTGTATACCAGACCTTACCTTAAAGGTTGTAGTGTTTTTTGTCAGTCCATTCAGACCTGTCTATAATTGACACTCTGAATGGGCTGTTGAACTTGTATTGTTTTGTCCTATGGTCAGTCTCAATATTGAATATGTCGTTTGACACAGTTCTGACAATACTCATATGCCCTGTTCCCTCCATTCGGGGGTTCAGTAAGTTTTTCAGCCTGTAAGCTCCCATTCTTGCCTCCCCTTGCACCACTAGGTGCAGAGGAGGCAGACCTAGCAGTGTTTCCATGGCCGCTGTTATGCCAAGACATGCAAGTCTTTGCACCTTGCTTAGTCTTGATTTGGCAGCTCCTTGTAGTGTTTTTGGCCACCACACTGTTGCTCCATATGTTATTGAGGGTTTGACCACCACCAACCAATGCAACATGTCTGGTCTTAACCCCCATTTCTTTCCATAAAGTCGTCTGGCCGCCATATTCGCTACTTTTTCTCGGGAACACCCTGTATAATCGAAAGTATTTTAAAAATGTGCACTCAGTAACTGTACTAGCTCACAAAATTTGAAAGTTTTATTTCTTACCGCAACGATGTAATCCTCCGATGTCAGAAGTTTGCCCCACCCTGTATAATATTCATATTTTGATACTCTTGAAAAAAAAAAGGTTTTGAATGTCTTAAACACAGCCGAGCGCAATCAAATACTTTCAATCTTAGTCATTAAGCTGTTTTTTGTGCATTTTTTTGTTCTTATTGCGATAAAAACTATAATAATTATAATCAACAATCTGTGCTTTAGACGAAGGAGCCGGGCAAAGCTTTGTTGAAAACAATTGCTTCAAAAAGAGCTGAATTAGAAGCTGGGCCAGCAAGGATGAACGAATCTACTACAAGCAATACTGACATGGCACTTTCTCCTGAAGGTTAATCTCTAATATAAAAGTTTATATTTTAAGTATACTTAAATTTTCATTATTAAATTTTTTTGAATAACTATACTGAATTTGTAAAAAGTAAAACCCTATTTTCCTAACCCAACAATTTGCTCTTTCGGATATATTTTATATTTAAATTTCACACAGAGTCCGGTAATTTGAAGGGAGCGCGAGGTCTGAACCAATAAAAACCGATAATTTGAATAGACCGCGAAGTCGGAACAAATAAAAATTTAATTTTTAGCACGTGATTTCTGCAATCAGTGAATAACAAATTCGTTCCACGTGAGTACGTTTTTCTGAGCAATTGCTTGCTGGTAATATCTAAAGTAAGAATTTTCATTGTACACTTTCCGATTTGATCTTAATTACTTTAGTTTATGCTTCAAATATTCCAATCCTGGGAATGCATATCGCGTCGGAGATGGTGTTGAGGTTTTTCTCGGTTTCCCCAACTGTAAAGCAAATGGGCCATAAGTCATACTGAGGGGGGCTATGTGAATACCAGGGTGGAGATTTTTAAGGTCTGTTCCCACATAACTAAAAACCAGTTTGTGTACTGTCGGGATTCTGCGCAGTCTCGATTTAGTGACACCAAATCTAGTTGCGCAGAATCCCGACAGTACACAAACTGGTTTTTAGTTATGTGCAGTTTATCAGAATTTCCTAGATATTCATTATTAAGTGGAATAATACAACAATGCAAACTAATAAAATTTTAGATTATTGAGATTAGATAAATATGTTGATGTTACCAATTACACAAAAGTAATAGGTCATAATTACTGAACGCATCTATTGACATATGACATCGGTAAGAAAGTGAAGTTGGTACTGTTGGTAGTACTTCTTAACGTTTGTTTACCCTTTTCCCAACAATAATATAAGAAGTAAAATAAAAAAGATATAACAATACTTATTGCCGAATACTTTCCCGCTATTTAACTGTCAATTAAACAAGAAAAAAGTTAATTACTAGTGCGAGGAGTTTGCAGTTATTTGGTGGCAATTTAAAAACAATGTAAGTATAGATTTTCTCATGGTTTCATAACAAAAATAAATTTCAGAATCTGTTTAAATTTATTATTGACACTTCCAGAAAGTGTTGCCTGTTCAAATGAATTTTTAGTAGTATCAATAGATAAAAAACGGTAATTTATATAATTTCGTATTTCAGAATAAGTTAAAATGGTTAAATCTAAACTCAAAAACCGAAAATCTATGGAAAGTATCGATAATGGATCAAAAGAGAAGATTCTCAAGAAAGCAATAATGTTTCAAGGCGAACGAATCAAACTTGAAGATATAGAAAACTTGGATATTGACGAATATGTAATTAAAGAAGTAACGCAGTCTGAGGAATATGTTTTAGGCAGAAATGTAAATTACTTTAAAGTTATTGATAATTATATACCCAGAGAATTAATAAACACTAAAAATGATTCATTTTTAGAAACCAAATTATTAATACATCTCTCACATAAAATTGCAGTTGTAGCAGATATCGCAGGTAGCGGAAAAACTAGCCTTCTTAAAAATTTGGGGTATTTGTGGAAAAAAAACAATCCAGCCTTTTATGTATTACATCTTGATTTTCAAATGCTAGACAAGTATTTGAATAAAAATAATGTAAATTCACCATTGATAGATTTTCTTTACTTTCACGAGGAAATTGATAGCATTTCTGGAAAAAATATCTTGAAAGCATCAAAGAAATTTATTTTTATAGATGGAATTGATGAAATTAGTGTAAAAAGTAGAAATGAATTACTGTGCTATATAAAAAATAATATTGAAGAATTTGAAAAAATTGTTATTACTACAAGAAAATATTATTTTATTTTGGAAGAACTTGAAATACTTGATGATTTGGAAATATTAAGTTTACAACCGTTTTCTTCAGATGAACAACTGGAACTTTTTGGTAAATACCTTAATTATGATTCCAATACAGACATAGGAAACTTTTTTAAACAAATATACTCCAACAATTTAAAAATTCCAGTTACTCCGTTGTATATAAGCATGATTGCAGAAATGTATATTAATAAAGAAAATAGAGAAAGTTGTTTAAATTTATTAAGTAACATAAATATTTTTCAGTTTTACAAACTGTTTTTTGATAACCAACGAATTAAGAATGCATCTTCCTTCTCAGAGATAAATCTGCAACTATAAACTTGATTTATCTTAAACACTTAAATTTACCAAGTCTAAAGAAAACTATTAAAATTTTAGAACTACTGAATATCGATGGAAATGTAGATACACTAAAATTAATGGTAAATCTATCTCAACTAATCGATGAAAAGAAAGTTATTCATGAAACATTTTTTGAATACTTTGTAGCAGAGTATTTATGGTCTTTATTATTGCAAAAAAATTGCGATATTCTTAAAATCATTTTAGAAGAAATTTTACTTGGCAAAGACTATTCTGGAATTTGTTTATTTTTGAACGGTCTACTAGAATCAAATAATTCAGCATATTTTTCTGACATCTCGGACATATCCAAAATATATAATACAATTATGGATGAAATAAATTGGAATGAAACTAAAAATCTTTTAAATTTAGTATCAAATCAATGTCTAAATATTTTACAACTAATTCTAAACAATTACGACACTAGTTCAAAAGTAGTAAATGTTAACAGCAAATCGGAAAGTAGAGCTATTCATTTATCAGTATGGAACCTGGAAATTCTGAAATATTTACTTACGAAAGGAGCTGATGAAAGCTTAAAAGGAGGCAATGAAATACATTTTTTTGCCATTATTCTTATAAGTTGTTCCAATAGTAAAAATCGATTGAGGACTACGGAATTACAGCACATAAAGTCATGTTTAACATTTTTAGGAATTAATATACAAACTTTTGTAAATCTTCCTGTACAAACAGAAGAGAATGTCATTAAAATTTTCCGATATCTTAGAGATATTCAAAATGATACGTTTTTGACTATCCAGGATGACGATGGATGTACTTTATTACATTATGCTGCTAACTTAAATTTACCAAAAATACTAAATTATTTTATAGAAAATTGCAATATGAACTTAATTTGTAATAAACGTGGAAACTTCCCTCAACATTTCGCAGCTAGAAGAAATGCACTTGATGTCATTAAATATTTTAAAACAATAAATGCTGACTTTTATGTTACAAACAACTTTGGGTCGACTTTACTACATGTAGCATCTCTAACCAATTCACTGGATGTGATTATATATTTAATTGAGCAAAGCAATCTTAGTTTGGATTGTCCTGATAAAAACGAACGCTTTCCTCAACATTATGCAGCTGTAGGCAATGCACTTGAAGTCATTAAATATTTTAAAACAATAAATGCTGACTTTAATGTTACAGATAATAATGGCGGTACTTTATTACATGTAGCATCTCTGAAAAAATCACTGGATGTAGTTATATACTTAATTGAACAATGCAATGTTAGTTTGGATTGTTCTGATAAAAATGAAAACTTTCCTCAGCATGATGCAGCTGAAGGCAATGCACTTGAAGTCATTAAATATTTTAAAACAATAAATGCTGACTTTAATGTTACAAACAACTTTGGGTCGACTTTACTACATGTAGCATCTCTAACTAATTCACTGGATGTGATTATATACTTAATTGAGCAATGCAATCTTAGTTTGGATTGTCCTGATAAAAACGGAAGCTTTCCTCAACATTATGCAGTTGAAGGCAATGCACTTGAAGTCATTAAATATTTTAAAACAATCGATGCTGACTTTAATGTTACAGATATTGACGGCAGTACTTTACTACATATCGCATCTCTAAATAATTTACTGGATGTAGTTATATACTTAATTGAACAATGCAATCTTAGTTTGGATCGTCCTGATAAAAACGAAAGATTTCCTCAACATTATGCAGTTGAAGGCAATGCGCTTGAAGTCATTAAATATTTTAAAACAATAAATGCTGACTTTAATGTTACAAATATTAATGGCAGTACTTTACTACATGTAGCATCTCTAAGAAAATCACTGGATGTAGTTATATACTTAATTGAACAATGCAATGTTAGTTTGGATTGTCCTGATAAAATAGGAAAATTTCCTCAACATCATGCAGCTACCTGCAATGCACTTGAAATCATTAAATATTTTAAAACGATAAATGCTGACTTTAATGTTACAGATAATGACGGCGATACATTACTCCATATGGCATCTAATTATAATTCATTGGAAGTACTTAAATACTTGGTAGAAGAATGTCACATGAATCTTAATGTGCGTAATAAATTTGGAACTCCTCCTCAACATTATGCATCCGAATCTGATTCATTGGAGGCATTTAAATATTTAATAGAAGAATGCGAAATGAATTTAAATGATGTTAATACATATGGAAGTTATCCACAACATCACGCAGCTAGAGGCAATGCTCTTGTTGTGATGAAATATTTCAAAAGTCGTGATATCGATTTAAATGTTGTAGATTATGATGGACATACATTACTCCATAGAGCCGCAATCAAGAATTCGTTAGATGTACTAAAATATTTAATAGAAGATTGCAAAATGGATTTAAACGTTTCCAATAAACATGGATGCTTTCCTCAGCATCATGCAGCGACCGGCAATTCACTTGACGTAATTAAATATTTTAAAGAACAGAATATTGATTTAAATGTTCAAGACTATAATGGTAACACATTGCTTCATAAAGCTTCGATGAGGAACTCAATAGATGTACTTAAATATTTAATAGAAGATTGCAAAATGAATGTAAACATTTTGAATGACTATGGAGATGTTCCTCAGTATCATGCAGTTATAGGTAATTCACTTGACGTGATTAAATATTTTAAAGAACAAAATAATTTTAATGTTCTAGACCGTAATGGTGACACATTGCTTCATAAAGCTGTCCGTAGTAATTCAATTAACAATGTTAAATATTTAATAGAAGAATGCAATATGAGCCCCAGAATTCGGAATTACCGAAACCAATCACCCCTAGATTATGCATTTTCAAGGAAAACATCCAGTGTGTTTCAATATTTTAAAGAGCAAAATATTATTTAATTAATTATTTGAGCATTTCCATTTTTTTATATGTTATATATTTTTAATTTAACCTTAATAACTATACAAACTCTCTACAAAAATTAAAATTTGAAAATACTGTACACCTTGTATAATAACCAAAATACATATTGAATAAAATTTGGAATTGAGATTTGTCTGAAATATGAATATATGTAATCCTTATCTCTCAACTCTGAATTTTTCAAATTAATAATAATTTTTTGTATTAAATGTGAAAAATAAAACTAACAAATATTTATTTTTATATATTGTATACGTTTTTCCAATTGTTAATTCAAAACGTTTCTTAATATAAATATGCAACCAGCAAATATGTTTTATTCCTGACCTGGCTATTATAAGCTCATATCTTCATAGTTACGCTATCAATAAACAGGGTCATAACTCCCTTGGGATATTAGAGGCAAATTTTATTATCATTATTATTAATAGGCTTGACTTTCTTAACTTTTGCTTGAAAACAACCAAATTGTTCTGGATATCTTGTAGCAAATAAAGCACATGTTCTAGTAACAACTCTGTCACATTCACCATGTATTAGAAGTAAATTTAGATAATCTACATTGTTTAATTCCAAACGAGCCATTTCTATCACTGTACGATGCGATTGACTTCAAATAATGACAATTAATACTATTTAATTATGACAGAGGTAAATACTCGGACACAATTTTCAGCAATATAATATAATACATATTAATAAAATGTTTCTGAAAAATATCTCCTACATGTGGTTTCAATGTCACAAAACATCACTTAGATATTTTTTTAAATAACATTGACAGGATATTACAAAAAAATATAACGTCGATGTTCTTGTAATATGGGTGAAATATTTCGTAACATTCAATGGCACTTCGTGATATCGAAAGTCGAGACATAAGCGATTGCATACATGTTACGCTGACATTACCACCATATCTTATCTAATGTCACAATATTACAAAATTCTTTCATTGTGAATTACTTTAATTTATGCTGCAAATATTACAATCCTGGGAAAGCTCATCGCGTCGGTGATGGTGTTGGGGATTTTCTCGTTTTCCCCTCAACTGTAAAGCAAATGCGCCTTTAATATGCAATAAGTAGCACTGGAGCGTCATGTGAAACCCAGAGTCGAGATTTTTATATTTTACTAGTTTATCAGAATTTTCTAGATATTCATTATTACGTGGAATAATAGAACAACGTAAAATAATAAAGTTCCAGATTAGTGAGATTAGATAAATATAACAAAATATATATATTTGCAAATGGCGAAATAAACTAATTTTGGGTGTGACCTATTTCACAACTAGTGTCTACTAAACTACGTAAATAAGTCATTTTTAACATTAAAACTTTAATAATAATTATTTAACTGTCAATTGAACAAGGGAAAACTTAATTATTAGTGCCAGGAGTTTGCAGCTATATTAGGTGGTAAATTAAAAACACTGTAAGTATAGATTAAAATTATTTATCTTCTGTAAAAGCTGATTTTCTCAAGGTTTCATAATATTATATTACATGACGAGTGTGGAAAGTGACTCTTTTCACACGAGTGGGAAATATTGTTGCACGAGGCCTAAGCCGAATGCGACAATCCCACGAGTGTGAAAAAATCACCTTCGCACAAGTAATGTACACTATTTTTCCTACGACCACGCGATAATTTTACCAAATATTTTGAATTGTGATGGCTTTATTTGTGACAGATTCAATATGTCTGTATTTAGTTTATATTATAAATTATGCTGTTTTATTTAGAATCACTTTTGTAGTAGAATAAATACAAATATTGATAATTAACATTTATTTGAAAACAAAACAATAGCTATGAATTTGTAGAACAGATAAGAACAAATTGAATTATTTGGAAATATAGAAATTGAATTTAAACTGATTATTGGTGCAATTTTTAAACTGTATTGGTGTGTGGGAGAGATTACAATTAGTCAGAAAAGTTACTGGAAAGACCACAAGACACATTTAATTTTTAATAATTTTTTATTGCTAAAAATTGCTTCAAGATATAGATATCTCAAATAAGAGTTAGAGCGGTTAGAGTATCTGTCCCTATTTGGAAATGAGCTACGAAAATGACAAAATTTATACAGGGTGATTTTTTTCGATGGATCATTAGACGTTATGGCAAAACTACTTACTCGGATTAAAAAATCTGAAAATTTGTAATAGGAGGTTTGTAGAACAAAAATTAGGTTTTACTCGATCTTCAACTGTGTCGTTGCTAGTCCCTTGGATTTTAAAAATCGTAATTTGCAAGTCGCTGTAGATCCTTAACTATTTACTTTAGATAGTAAGTGTGATATATTATAGAAATCAGATCAACGAGTAGATTTCAAATAATCCTCGACGTTCCATTCGAAAAATCGAAAACATGCAAAAGCGCTAAATATGTCTCGTGGCGGTATGCACCGTATGTTGAGAAAAGAATTAAAATTCCATGCCTACAAAATTCAATATTTAACGAAGGCGCATCACCCACGCGTAGAATATTGTACTGCGCATACAAACGCCGCCGAGCAACTGTGGACGAATCGTTGGCTTTAAAATAACAACCGTGTAGACACGCTGCGAACTCGTCCGCTCTGTTCCATGGTAACTTAAAGCCGCTATACGCTCGACGTAATATTTCCATGAAATTTCGAACAGGGTCGGCTTAAGGTAAGTTTAAAACCTAAAGATCTACTCTGGGACACCCTTTACTATCCATCCACGTGTGAATAGAGAGTGCTATATCTGTTACATTCCTATGTGGTCGTAGGAAAAAATAATTTTCCGAGAATCAATTTACTATATACAGTATGTCCCCCTAAGTTGGAATCATATGGAAAACTTTTTTATTATTGGTTTTAGAAAAAAAGTTATTCTTTATAAAAAGTTCTGCATGGTCCAAAACTTCAAATACAATCATGAGATATCCATTTTTTCAAGCCGTATACGAGGTTTGTCAAAAAATATGAATTTTGCTCAAGAGTAAAGTACGTTTATTTTTGACAAAATCGAAAATTGTTATTTAGAAAAGTTGTTTGGAATTAAAAACTACATTTAAATATGTAATCACAGCCTTCTACCTTAAAAACTGATGTTTTGTGATATTTCCAAAATAATGCCATATCATGAAAGTTATCATAAAAAATGATTGAAACGAGTCATAATATAGAATTATTTTAGTTTTTAAGATAGAAGGCTGCCACTGCATATTTAAATGTAGTTTTTAATTCTAAACAACTTTTCTAAATAATAATTTTCGATATTGTTAAAAATAAAGGTACTTTACTCTTGAGGAAAAATCACATTTTTTGACAAACCTCGTATACCACTGAAAAATTTTTATATTTGATGACTGTATTCTAGGTTTTAGATAATGCAGAACTTTTTATGAAGAATAACTTTTTTTCCTAAAATTAATAATAAAAAAGTTTTCCATACGATTCCAACTTAGGGGGACATACTGTATATAATTCGGCAAAAAAAAATTGACACTTCCAAAAAGTGTTGCTTGTGACTCAAATTAATCTTTAGTAGTATCTAAACTCCTATCCACGATAAAGAGATGTAATGTAAACAGACTTATTCACGTACAAAGAAGGTCCTAGTACACAGGGTTTTAACTACATAACTAAAATAAAATCCCATTTAAAAGTGAATTCTTAATACGCACCTGTTACAAATTCAGTCCCGCTCCAAGCTTTCGGCCTGAACACATGCTGTTCAGGTTATTTACGTTACATTTCTTTATAGAGACAAAAGTAACGATAATTTATACAGTATGTCCCAACTAAAATTTGCACCCAAATATTTCGAGTTTTGTTCAAATTTTGAAAAAATGCCGAAACTGGTCAATTTTAACCTAGAGGGGGCTCAATTTTTATCGTGGTTTCAAACTTCTTTTTTCATCCCTCTAGCGCCCAGAACCACCCCTTGAAAAATCTTAAATGGCAAGGGGTGTCAAGTGACACATCATTTTGAAGCTGCTTTCATTATTCCAAAATTATTTTCAATTTAGAAATCAATTTTTTAAACAACATGAAGGAACTGCTATGGGCAATTGTCTATCACCGTTCATGGCAAATCTCTTTATGAGTAAATTCGAAACCAAGATTACCCAAATATCGCATTTGGTGTTTCACCGCAAGCTAGAAGGATATTCTCACAATCTCCGTGTAAAATTTGAAATTAATAGCTTAACAACTAAGCCAGATACGGAAATTAAAGTAAATGCGTGTTTTTCAAAAAAAAATTACAAAAATCTCAAATATCTCGGAACCTGTTAAACTTAGACCTGTGGTATGTTAATAATTTTTTGTTCGAAATTTGATGCTGAATCCAAATATAAAAAGAAAAATGGTACATGCCATTTGAAATAACAAAGTGGATGTCTACTTCCGATATAACCGGAAGTAACCGGATGTTGAAAATATTTTCATTGAATAGGTCGTACTGACAAACCCCCGTAACCCAATTTTCAAATATCTGTAGTTCTCCTCGTGACACACCCTATACATATGTTTTCAGGGTCGCTGAATCAGAATCGGAGGTACGCATGACCTCATCAGGTCAGGGTCAAGGTCATTTGAGGGTCAAATTGAAGAAATTCACAATAATCTAAGCAGTTTTCTCAAAATAAAAAAAGAACGTGGTTGCATTAAATTTAGATAATGAAAGCAGGCTCAAAATGATGTGTCACTTATCACCCCTTGCCATTTTTTTTCAAGGGGTATTTTCTGGGTGCTAGAGAGATGAAAAAAGGTTTAAACTACGATAAAAATTGGGAAACCTATAGGTTAAAATTGACGTGTTTTGGCATTTTTTCAAAATTTGAACAAAACTCGAAATATTTGGGTGCTAATTTTAGTTGGGACACCATGTATAATTCTTAGGCGCTGCGTCTAAATTATTTCCTTTTGCGCCTCACCACCCTGAGCTTATATTGTTTAGTGGATTAGTAATATTCTGACCACAATCTTTATTTTTATTTAACTTGTATTATAACAAATTTCGTATTTCAGAATAAAATGGTTAATTCTAAAAAATCTAAACTCAAAAAACGAAAATCTTCCCCTAGAATAGAAGAAACAAATTTGGTCTTTAAACTGTATACGAGTTTTATTCTGTCAGCAGCGGAAACTTTTGGAAACAACACCTGGAAGATATCCAGTGAAAATAAAAACGTCGGTTCATGTTTTGGTTTAGCTCTTGAATCAGAATTGGGCGACACTTTTCTAAAGTTTAAACATAGAAGAACTTTAAAGGGCGATGATTTGTTGTCCGTGAATATTAAGAATGAATTCAGTTTAGCTAAATATATCTTATTTTCAAAAACAATTTCCAATTTAAATATTAAAAAAATCGTATTGTGTACAACAGCAACTGTAAGAGAAAATAATTTATTGATTAAAAATTCTAAAAAAGATGCTGATTTAATAGACAAAACTTTCGAAGGTTGTGAAAAATATATCATCAATAAAAGTTGCAGTCAAACAATTTTGAAAAATGTTAAAGAATACCAAGACAATATTTCTCGTAACCACGAAAACAAGAATTGGAAGAAATTACCTGTCGAGAATGAAGACATTGTTTCGTTTTGTGAAAAATTTGTTTGCATTATAATTAAAGAGGACATCATTGAGGAAAACATACTTAGGAAAATTGAATTTCTACAAAACAAATTTAGTTTTTCAATGACTAGCTACGAAGATGTTATCGAACAGATTGGAAATTGGTGCGGGAATGATGAATATATGACAAATACTCACGTTAAGGCTATTTTATTTAAAGAACAAAATAAAAATTTATGCGAAGCAAAATATGTTATCTCGTTTAAAGAATATTATAGTTTCGATACAGCTGTTAAAATTTTGCATATTAAGCCAGGAGAAGCGTATGAATTAAACATTAATAAAATTCGAAGAAGCCTTCTAGAAATGTATAAAAACCAAAATAAATCTTACGAAAATATTTCAGAAGAGGTTCTGTTTTTAGATACGGTAAATGATTTTGCAACTACTAAAGAAATTGTAGAATGTTTTGTTATTCCTAAATATAAGTTCTTCATAATTTCCCTAATGAATGAAACTAAAGCAGAAGTTGAAGATGTATGTCGTAGGATAGAAAATGCACTGGATTATAACGATGACAAAAGGGTTATTATAATAGCCAATGAAATTTTTTTTAATGACTACAGAAAAGTACGTACTATAGTTGATAAAATAACTATAGAAAGTATCGATAATGAATCAAAACAGAAGATTCTCAAGAAAGCAATAATGTTTCAAGGTGAACCAATTAAAGTTGAAGATATAGAAAACTTGGATATTGACGAATATATAATTAAAGACGTAATGCAGTATGAGGAATATGTTTTAGGCAGAAATGTAAATTACTTTAAAGTTATTGATAATTATATACCCAGAGAATTAATAAACACTAAAAATGAATCATTTTTAGAAACCCAATTGTTATTACATCTCTCACATAAAATTACAGTTGTAGCAGATATCGCAGGTAGCGGAAAAACTAGCCTTCTTAAAAATTTGGGGTTTTTGTGGAAAAAAAACAATCCAGCCTTTTATGTATTACATCTTGATTTACAAATGCTAGACAAGTATTTGAATAAAAATAATGTAAATTCACCATTGATAGATTTTCTTTACTTTCACGAGGAAATTGATAGCATTTCTGGAAAAAATATCTTGAAAGCATCAAAGAAATTTATTTTCATAGATGGAATTGATGAAATTAGTGTAACAAGAAGAAATGAATTACTGTGCTACATAAAAAATAATATTGATGAATTTGAAAAAATTGTTATTACTACAAGAAAATATTATTTTTTTTTAGAAGAACTTGAAATACTTGATGATTTGGAAATATTAAGTTTACAACCGTTTTCTTCAGATAAACAACTGGAACTTTTTGGTAAATACCTTAATTGTGATTCCAATACAGACATAGGAAACTTTTTTAAACAAATAGACTCTAACAATTTAAAAATTCCAGTTACTCCGTTGTGTATAAGCATGATTGCAGAAATGTATACTAATAAAGAAAATAGAGAAAGTTATTTCAATTTATTAAATAACTTAAATATTTTTCAGTTTTACAAACTATTTTTTGATAACCGACGAATTAAGAATGCACCTTCCTTCTCAGAAAATAAATCTGCGACTATAAACTTGATTTATCTTAAACAGTTAAATTTACCAAGTCTAAAGAAAACTATTAAAATTTTAGAACTACTGAATATCGATGGAAATGCAGATACACTAAAATTAATGGTAAATCTATCTCAACTAGTCGATGAAAAGAAAATTATTCATGAAACATTTATTGAATACTTTGTAGCAGAGTATTTATGGTCTTTATTATTGCAAAAAAATTGCGATATTCTTAAAATCATTTTAGAAGAAATTTTACTTGGCAAAGACTATTCTGGAATTTGTTTATTTTTGAACGGTCTACTAGAATCAAATAATTCAGCATATTCTTCTGACATCTCGGACATATCAAAAATATATAATACAATTATGGATGAAATAAATTGGAATGAAACTAAAAATCTTTTAAATTTAGTATCAAATCAATGTCTAAATATTTTACAACTAATTCTAAACAATTACGACAACAGTTCAAAAGTAGTAAATGTTAACAGCAAATCGGAAAGTAGAGCTATTTATTTATCAGTGTGGAACCTGGAAATTATGAAATATTTACTTACGAAAGGAGCTGATGAAAGCTTAAAAGGAGGCAATGAAATACATTTTTTTGCCATTATTCTTATAAGTTGTTCCAATAGTAAAAATCGATTAAGGACTACGGAATTACCGCACATAAAGTCATGTTTAACATTTTTAGGAATTAATATACAAACTTTTGTAAATCTTCCTGTACAAACAGAAGAGAACGTTATTAAAATTTTCCGATATCTTAGAGATATTAAAAATGATACGTTTTTGACTATCCAGGATGACGATGGATGTACTTTATTACATTATGCTGCTAACTTAAATTTACCAAAAATACTAAATTATTTTATAGAAAATTGCAATATGAACTTAATTTGTAATAAACATGGAGAATTCCCTCAACATAATGCAGCTGAAAGCAATGCTTTTGAAGTCATTAAATATTTTAAAACAATAAATGCTGACTTTAATGTTACAGATAATGACGGCGATACATTACTGCATATTGCCTCTATGTGTAATTCATTGGATGTAATTATATACTTAATTGAGCAATGCAATCTTAGTTTGGATTGTCCTGATAAAAACGGAAAATTTCCACAACATTATGCAGCTTCAAACAATGCACTTGAAGTCATTAAATATTTTAAAACAATAAATGCCGACTTTAATGTTACAGATAATGTCTGCGATACATTACTGCATATGGCATCTTTATATAATTCATTGGAAGTACTTAAATACTTCGTAGAAGAATGTCACATGAATCTTAATGTGCGTAATAAATTTGGAACTCCTCCTCAACATTATGCATCCGAATCTGATTCATTGGAGGCATTTAAATATTTAATAGAAGAATGCGAAATGAATTTAAATGATGTTAATACATATGGAAGTTATCCACAACATCACGCAGCTAGAGGCAATGCTCTTGTTGTGATGAAATATTTCAAAAGTCGTGATATCGATTTAAATGTTGTAGATTATGATGGACATACATTACTCCACAGAGCCGCAATCAATAATTCGTTAGATGTACTTAAATATTTAATAGAAGATTGCAAAATGGATTTAAACGTTTCCAATAAACATGGATGCTTTCCTCAGCATCATGCAGCGACCGGCAATTCACTTGACGTAATTAAATATTTTAAAGAACAGAATATTGATTTAAATGTTCTAGACTATATTGGTAACACATTGCTTCATAAAGCTTCGATGAGAAACTCAATAGATGTACTTAAATATTTAATAGAAGATTGCAAAATGAATGTAAACATTTTGAATGACTATGGAGATTTTCCTCAGTATCATGCAGTTATAGGTAATTCACTTGACGTGATTAAATATTTTAAAGAACAAAATAATTTTAATGTTCTAGACCGTAATGGTGACACATTGCTTCATAAAGCTGTCCGTAGTAATTCAATTAACAATGTTAAATATTTAATAGAAGAATGCAATATGAGCCCCAGAATTCGGAATTACCGCAACCAATCACCCCTAGATTATGCATTTTCAAGGAAAACGTCCAGTGTGTTTCAATATTTTAAAGAGCAAAATATTATTTAATTAATTATTTGAGCATTTCCATTTTTTTATGTTATATATTTTTAATTTAACCTTAATAACTATACAAACTCTCTACAAAAATTAAAATTTGAAAATACTGTACACCTTGTATAATAACCAAAATACATATTGAATAAAATTTGGAATTGAGATTTGTCTGAAATATGAATATATGTAATCCTTATCTCTCAACTCTGAATTTTTCAAATTAATAATAATTTTTTGTATTAAATGTGAAAAATATAATTAACAAATATTTATTTTTAATATAAATATGCAACCAGCAAATATGTTTTATTCTTTACTTTTTGATATTTTTTATATACCGTAGCATTGTCAGATCAAGGCTCGCGCTGGTTTGGTGTTATTCGGAATTGCTCAACACAAAGAGTTTCCGGTAATGTGAACGGAGCGCGAGGTCTGAACCAATAAAACCAGATAATTTGATTTCCGTCATGCCCAAATAAGTAAGACGTGAAAGAAGCATGATTTTCTTGACGCCCTTGCAGTCTCAAAGCAGCACTCACAACCACTATATATATTTCATAATGAAATTTCACAATTTTGCATTTTTCATTCTTTTAACAAGTGAATAACAAATTCGTTCCACGTGAGTACGTTTTTCTGAGCAATTGCTTGCTGGTAAAAACTAAGTAAGAATTTTCATTGTCCACTTTTCGATTTGATCTTAATTACTTTAATTTATGCTGCAAATATTCCAAACCTGGGAAAGCTCATCGCGTCGGTGATGGTGACGGGGTTTTTCTCGTTTTTCCTTCAACTGTAAAGCAAATGCGCCTTCATTATGCAATAAGTAGCACTGGAGCGCCATGTGAATCCCAGGGTCGAGATTTTTATATTTTACTAGTTTATCAGAATTTTCTAGATATTTATTATTAAGTAGAATAATAGAACAATGCAAAATATTTTAGATTAGTGAGATTAGATAAATATAACAACATATATAAATTTGCAAATAGCGAAATAATACCTAATTTTGGGTGTGACCTATTTCACAACTAGTGTCTACTAAACTACGTAAATAAGTCATTTTTAAGATTAAAACTTTAATAATAATACTTAGCAGAGTACTTTCCCGCTATTTAACTGTCAATTGGACATAAAAAAAGTTAATTATTAGTGCAAGGAGTTTGCAGCTATTGTATGGCAATTTAAGTTTAAAACCACTGTAAGTGTAGATTAAATTTATTTGTAAAAGCTGATTCTCTCAAGGTTTCATAACAAAAATAATTTTCAGAATCAGTTTATAGTTTATTATACGTCTCATTCAGCAAAAAAACGTATGTTAAACTGACACAGCCGTTTCGGCACAATCAACCGAAAATATTACAGTATTTTCTAACTATTTATTAACTATTTTCTAACACAAACTAGAATTTTCTGGTTTGTGTTAGAAAATAGTTATACTGTAATATTTTCGGTTGATTGTGCCGAAACGGCTGTCAGTTTAACATATGTGCAAAAAAAATGACACTCCCAGAAAGTGTTGCCTGTGACTCAAATTAATTTTTAGTAGTATCTATAGATAAGAAACGATAATTTATATATTTATTATGTGCTCGGATTAAATTATTTCCCTTAGCGCCTCATATTGTTTAGTGGATTAGTAATGTTCTGACCACAATCATTATTTTTATTTAACTTGTAATATAACAAATTTCGTATTTCAGAATAAATGAATAAATCTAAACTCAAAGACCGAAAATCTATTGAAAGTATCGATAACGAATCAAAAGAGAAGATTCTTAAGAAAGAAATAATGGTGAATAAGGTGAACGAATTAAACTTGAAGATATAGAAAACTTGAATATTGACGAATATATAATTAAAGACATAATGCAGTCAGAGGAATATGTTTTAGGCAGAAATGTAAATTACTTTAAAGTTATTGATACTTATTGTAGTATATGTAACCTACCTATGGAAGTGTAGCCACTTCCATAAGTAGGAATTCATAGAAGGAATGTTGGCGACACTGGTATTAAAAGAAGGGGAGAGGGGACGCTCGCCATTGAAGTAGTTAATAAAGATTTAAGTGTGTAAAAAGTCAGCGTTTTATTGGATTCCCTATTAAAATATATAACATATTTGGCGACGAGTAGTGTCGAACTCACAGCGGTAGACGAGTGTTAAGTCCAAATTAAGTCGAAGTCGAAGAAATTTAAGAGAAAAAATGGCGTTAATAGGAACCATTGAGCCGTTCAACCCGCGGGAATCCGATGTTTCAACATATATTGAACGATTAGAACAATTGTTCTTGTGTAATGTAGTCGAAAATGACAAAAAAGTCCCATTATTCTTAACATTAATAGGAGGAGAAACCTACAGAGTGTTGAAGAATATTTTAGCACCGGCTTGTGTAGCTAGCAAGTCTTATGAAGAACTTAAACATGCCTTGCGTGAACACTACTGTCCGAAGCGTCTGGTAATTGTAGAGAGATACAATTTTTATAACTCAAGTCAAGAAAATTCAGAAAATATTAAAGATTATGCAGAAAAATTGAAGAGATTATCAGGGCACTGTCAGTTTGGGGCTTTTCTAAATGAAGCCTTACGTGATAGATTTGTATGTGGGTTACGTTCTGAGACCACAAGACGGAGGCTACTAACAGAAGATGGTCTTACTTATGACAAAGCTTACCAAACAGCACTGGCCGTGGAGTTGGCAGAGGGACAAGCAAAAGTAATGGCGCAAGAAGGTATGTCCGTGAATAAGTTACAGAAAGCAAGAGTAAATAATAGAAGTCAGTCTCAAATCAGTCAAAGTTACCAGCAGTCCTATAAGAGCCGTCCTTATTCCAATTATCAGGCAGCGGGCCCAAGTCAGGTAAATAAGTCAAGTTGTAAAAGATGCCTAAGGATACATCAAGATAACAACCGATGTCCAGCTGTTAATTGGAAGTGTTATGCTTGCAACCGCATGGGGCATACAGCTAGATCAGTATTATGTAAGAATAAAGTCCATACGCTCGAAGAAGAGGAAAACGAAAGTACGAATGAAGAAGAAGATTCATTAGAGTTGGGTTTTTTAGATGAAGCGGGTGAGCTGTATCATTTAAATTTTTTATGTAGTAAAAATGAGGATAGTCTAAAAGTAAAACTATTAGTATCTAATAAATTATTATCTATGGAAATAGATACAGGGGCGTGGAGATCAGTTATCCATGAAAAAGATTATAATGATTATTTTTTTAATATTGCTTTACAACCTGTCAAATTTAAGTTAAAAGTCGTAACGGGGGAAAATGTGTCAATTATTGGTCAAATTGTAGTAGATGTAAAGTATAGAGATAAAACGTACACACTACCTTTAGTAGTATTGGGTAGCAATAATATATTCACCCCATTATTAGGTCGAAATTGGTTGACAGCATTAAAACCAAATTGGAAAAATTATTTATTGGATACTAATTATTGTTATAGTTCTATAAATGTTAACGATATACATTCAGTCAAGTCTAGTTCTGTGTCACAAAGTCAAAGTCCAGTCAGTAAACAAAGTCAAAATCAAGTCAATAAACAAAGTCAAGTCCGTAAACAAAGTCAAAGTAAAGTCAGTAAACAAAGTCAAAGTCAAGTCAGTAAACAAAGTCAAAATCAAGTCAATAAACAAAGTCAAGTCAGTAAACAAAGTCAAAGTCAAGTTTGTCAGACAAGTAGTCAAAGTCAAGTCAGTAAACAAAGTCAAAATCAAGTCAATAAACAAAGTCAAGTCAGTAAACAAAGTCAAAGTCAAGTTTGCCAGACAAGTAGTCAAAGTCAAGTTGGTGAAACAAGTCAAGTTGAGTCTAAGGATTTAGAAAGATATGGAAAACTAACCTCACAGGTAAAATGTAATTTTGAAGAAGTCTTTAAAGATGAACCAAATTCTTACATTAAAGGGTACAAAGTCGATATCAGATTAAAAGAGGGAGCAAAACCTATATTTCAAAGGGCTTACGAAATGCCATATGCGTTGAAAGGAAAAGTCGAATCTGAGTTAATGAAAATGGTAGGATCAGGTATATTGTCAAAAGTTACGAGTAGTAGTTGGGCCAGTCCCATTGTAGTGGTACCAAAAAAAGACTTGTCAGAGATTCGTATTTGTGTTGATTTTAAAAGGTCCTTAAATACAGTTATAGATACTGACCACTGTATTTTGCCATTACCTAATGATATATTTGCCAGTCTTAGTAGTAGCAAGTGCTTTACGGTGCTTGATTTAAAAAGTGCCTACCAACAACTCTTAATTAATGACACTTCTAAAGAACTTTTTACAATCAATACCCATTTAGGTCTGTTTAGGTTTAATAGGCTAACTTATGGAGTTAGTTCTGCTCCCGCAATATTTCAGTCAGTAATGGAAACCATTTTAGCAGGTTTACCAAAGGTAAAAGTTTATTTGGATTACATTTTTATTCATGGAAAAACGTTAGAAGAATGTCACCAAAATGTAATAAATGTGTTAAGCAGACTAAGGGAATATAATGTTAGAGTCAATGTAAAAAAATGTTTGTTTTTCAAGCCGTCCGTACAGTTTCTAGGCCATATTATTGATGGTCAGGGTATTCACCCTACTAAACAGAAAATAGAGTGCATTGAAAGTGCACCTTCTCCTGAAAACATAACCCAATTGAGATCTTATATTGGGTTGATTAATTATTATAGAAATTTCATACCTATGCTATCAACTAAGTTAAAACCTCTTTTTGATTTGTGTCAAAATGATATTGCTTTTAATTGGTCTGAGGAATGTGAGAAATGTTTTCAGTTCAGTAAAACACTTATTACCTCAGATGAGGTACTTACATTCTATGACCCTACTTTACCTATTTTCATAACATGTGACTCAAGCGGATATGGGGTTGGCGCGGTGCTGAGCCATCGAATTGATGGAGTCGAAAAACCGGTACTGTTTGCTTCAGCCACATTATCAAAAGCTGAAAAGCAATATTCAAATATAGAGAGAGAGGCGCTCGCTATCATGTTTGGAGTGAACAAATTTTACAAATATATATTTGGTAGAAAATTCACGTTGGTCAGTGATCACCAACCATTAAAATTTATATTTGGTAGTCACAAGGGTATACCCGTCAAAGCTGTGGCACGAATAACCAGATGGGCTATCACATTGTCAGCATATAATTATGACATTGAGTACCGAAAAGGATCACTAATAGCAAATGCTGACAGTTTATCACGCTTACCAGTATCAGAGGACACCAAAATTTCAAGTTCAATTTATTCATTTAATGTTACAAATAGTATGCCCTTATGTGCATCAGATATAGCATTTGCCACAAAACATGACCCTGTGTTGAATAGAGTATATGAACTAACAATGACTGGTTGGCCTACAGCTATCACAGATGAAATATTAAAACCATTTTGGAAAAAAAGGTATGATTTGTCATTGGAAAATAATTGTATTTTGTTGGGTAACAAAGTGGTTATTCCTGGGTCGTTGCAACAGGAAGTCTTGAATTTATTTCATGAACAACACCTTGGGGTTGTCCGAAGTAAGATGCTGCTAAGGGGATACTGTTGGTGGATTGGAATTGACAATGATATTGAAAAGTTCATTGCATCATGTGAAATTTGCCAACAAACCCAGAATTTTTCAAATAGGGAAACATTAGTTTCTTGGCCAATGGCACCGGTCAACTTTTATAGATGTCATATTGATTTCTTTTACAAATTCAAATATACATTTTTAATTTTAGTCGATCAGAAAAGTAAGTGGATAGAAGTAAAACTTATGGATGAGGGAACCACTGCAAATGAAACTATTTTAAAATTAAAAGAAATTTTTTCTACCTTCGGGTTACCCATTGAATTAGTGTCAGACAATGGACCACCTTTTAGTTCTGACCAATTTATTAAATTTTGCCAAGCAAATGGAATAAAGCCTGTAAAAAGCCCTCCTTACCATCCCCAAAGTAACGGTTTAGCCGAACGGGGGGTACAGACTGTCAAAAAAGGATTAGAAAAAGCGTTTTTATTTGAAAGGGGAGAACATATTAGTAAGAATGTTATAATTAGTAGATTAACAAACTTTTTGTTCACTTATCGTAATACACCATCTACAGTTACTGGCTTGACCCCATCTTGTACCATTTTTAAAATAAGACCTAGAACTAGACTTGATCTGCTAAAACCATCATTACAACATGTACAACATGCTCAGTCAAAAACAGAATCGGTTATTCCAAGAAAAAAACAATTGTACTCTGTAAATGACTTGATATATGTAAAAAACATTCATACAAAGATGTGGCAAAAGGGAAAAATACTGAAAGTGCTTAGTTATTGTACATATTTAGTTCAGCTCGAAGATAATGTAAAATCGGTGCATGCTAATGATATCCGTTTATGTAGTAACCCTATAAATAACAACGCGACACGTGAAAACTGTATTCCGATAATATGTGGTAGAAGTGACAGTGAATCAAAGATCTTTTGTAGTGGTAATGTACCGAACACTGATGACAATTCGGCCAATGTAACTGACAGTCACAGGTCAGCTAACGCCCCCTCTGCCACTTTGGAGCTTCACTCACCTAGTGTAACTAAGAATATTGTAGTACCTAGCATGCATAATACTTGTTTAAGCACTTCAACAACTCCCGTTGTACAACAAACAAAATGTAATTACAAAAATAATATAGAGGGCCCTCCGATTCAAGTTTCACAGGGTATAATGACCAGGTCCAGAAGGATTGTTAAACCACCTACCAGGTTAGACTTGTAATCGTTGATGGGGGGGGAAAATGTAGTATATGTAACCTACCTATGGAAGTGTAGCCACTTCCATAAGTAGGAATTCATAGAAGGAATGTTGGCGACACTGGTATTAAAAGAAGGGGAGAGGGGACGCTCGCCATTGAAGTAGTTAATAAAGATTTAAGTGTGTAAAAAGTCAGCGTTTTATTGGATTCCCTATTAAAATATATAACACTTATATACCCAGAGAATTAATAAACACTAAAAGTGAATCATTTTTAGAAACTCAATTGTTATTACATCTCTCACATAAAATTACAGTTGTAGCAGATATCGCAGGTAGCGGAAAAACTAGCCTTCTTAAAAATTTGGGGTTTTTGTGGAAAAAAAGCAATCCAGCCCATTACGTATTACATTTTAATTTACAAATACTAAACCAGTATTTGAATGAAAATAATGTAAATTCAGCATTGATAGATTTTCTTTACTTTCACGAGGAAATTGATAGCATTTCTGGAAAAAATATCTTGAAAGCATCAAAGAAATTTATTTTTATAGATGGAATTGATGAAATTAGTGTAAAAAGTAGAAATGAATTACTGTGCTATATAAAAAATAATATTGAAGAATTTGAAAAAATTGTTATTACTACAAGAAAATATTATTTTATTTTAGAAGAACTTGAAATACTTGATGATTTGGAAATATTAAGTTTACAACCGTTTTCTTCAGATAAACAACTGGAACTTTTTGGTAAATACCTTAATTGTGATTCCAATACAGACATAGGAAACTTTTAAACAAATAGACTAACAATTTAAAAATTCCAGTTACTCCGTTGTGTATAAGCCTGATTGCAGAAATGTATACTAATAAAGAAAATAGAGAAAGTTATTTTCTCTCTCTTTCCACTGGATTAAAACCACTTAGTTGTTAAAAAAGTTTTTTTATTGACGTTTCGGCTTTCCAGATCGAAAGCCGTTAAAGAGAAAGTTATTTCAATTTATTAAATAACTTAAATATTTTTCAGTTTTACAAACTGTTTTTTGATAACCAACGAATTAAGAATGCATCTTCCTTCTCAGAAGATAAATCTGCAACTATAAACTTGATTTATCTTAAACAGTTAAATTTACCAAGTCTAAAGAAAACTATTAACATTTTAGAACTACTAAATATCGATGGAAATGTAGATACACTAAATTTATCTCAACTAGTTGATGAAAAGAAAATTATTCATGAAACATTTATTGAATACTTTGTAGCAGAGTATTTATGGTCTTTATTATTGCAAAAAAATTGCGATATTCTTAAAATCATTTTAGAAGAAATTTTACTTGGCAAAGACTATTCTGGAATTTGTTTATTTTTGAACGGTCTACTAGAATCAAATAATTCAGCATATTCTTCTGACATCTCGGACATATCAAAAATATATAATACAATTATGGATGAAATAAATTGGAATGAAACTAAAAATCTTTTAAATTTAGTATCAAATCAATGTCTAAATATTTTACAACTAATTCTAAACAATTACGACAACAGTTCAAAAGTAGTAAATCTTAACAGCAAATCGGAAAGTAGAGCTATTCATTTATCAGTGTGGAATCTGGAAATTCTGAAATATTTATTTAGAAAAGGAGCTGATGAAGGCTTAAAAGGTGGCAATGAAATACATTTTTTTGCCATTATTCTTATAAGTTGTTCCAATAGTAAAAATCGATTGAGGACTACGAAATTACAGCACATAAAGTCATGTTTAACATTTTTAGGAATTAATATACAAACTTTTGTAAATGTTCCTGTACAAACAGAAGAGAACGTTATTAAAATTTTCCGATATCTTAGAGATATTAAAAATGATACGTTTTTGACTATCCAGGATGACGATGGATGTACTTTATTACATTATGCTGCTAACTTAAATTTACCAAAAATACTAAATTATTTTATGGAAAATTGCAATATGAACTTAATTTGTAATAAACATGGAAACTCCCCTCAACATCTCGCAGCTGGAAGAAATGCACTTGATGTCATTAAATATTTTAAAACAATAAATGCTGACTTTAATGTTACAAATAATGACGCATGCATAATTCATTGGAAGTACTTAAATACTTGGTAGAAGGATGCCAAATGGATCTTAACGTGCTTAATAAATTTGGAACTCCTCCTCAACATTATGCATCCTTAACTGATTCGTTGGAGGTATTTAAATATTTAATTGAAGAATGCGAAATGAATTTAAATGTTGTTAATAAATATGGAAGTTATCCACAACATCACGCAGCTAGAGGCAATGCTCTTGCTGTGATGAAATATTTAATAAGTCGTGATATCGATTTAAATGTTACAGATTATTATGGACATACATTACTCCACAGAGCCGCAATCAATAATTCGTTAGATGTACTTAAATATTTAATAGAAGATTGCAAAATGGATGTAAACATTTTGAATAAATATGGAGAATTTCCTCAGTATCGAGCTGTTGTAGGTAATTCACTTGACGTAATTAAATATTTTAAAGAACAAAATAATTTTAATGTTCTATACCGTAATGGTGACACATTGCTTCATAAAGCTGTCCGTAGTAATTCAATTAAAATTGTTAAATATTTAATAGAAGAATGCAAAATGGATTTAAACATTTTTAATAAAGATGGATGCTTTCCTCAGCATCATGCAGCGACCGGCAATTCACTTAAGATAATTAAATATTTTAAAGAACAGAATATTGATTTAAATGTTCTAGACCATAAGGGCAACACATTACTTCATAAAGCTTCGATGAGAAACTCAATAGATGTACTTAAATATTTAATAGAAGATTGCAAAATGAGCCCCAAAATTCGGAATTACCGCAACAAATGTCCCCTAGATTATGCATCTTCACACAAAACACCCAGTGTGTTTAACTATTTTAAGGAGCAAAACCTTATTTAATTAATTATTTGAGCATTCCCATTTTTTATATGTAATATATTTTTAATTTAACCTTAATAACTATACCGTAATGGTGACACATTGCTTCATAAAGCTGTCCGTAGTAATTCAATTAACAATGTTAAATATTTAATAGAAGAATGCAATATGAGCCCCAGAATTCGGAATTACCGCAACCAATCACCCCTAGATTATGCATTTTCAAGGAAAACATCCAGTGTGTTTCAATATTTTAAAGAGCAAAATATTATTTAATTAATTATTTGAGCATTTCCATTTTTTTATATGTTATATATTTTTAATTTAACCTTAATAACTATACAAACTCTCTACAAAAATTAAAATTTGAAAATACTGTACACCTTGCATAATAACCAAAATACATATTGAATAAAATTTGAAATTGAGATTTGTCTGAAATATGAATATATGTAATTCTTATCACTCAACTCTGAATTTTTCAAATATAAATTTTTGTATTAAATGTGAAAAGTAGAACTAACAAATATTTATTTTTATATATTGTATACTTAGTTATAATTGTTAATTGAAAACGTTTGTTAATATAAATATACAACCAGCAAACATGTTGTTTTCATTACTTTTTGGTATTTTTTACCATAGCATTATACCTCATCGAGTCAATGAATATATGATTTTTCTGTGGTTTCCCTAGTGCAATGCACACCATAATTGGCGTTTCTTGCCGGGTTATATTCTGTTAAAAGATTATTAAATAGATTGAGCTTCAAACTCGCTTATTTGCTAATTTCTCGTTCATTTGTATTAAAATAAAACTATTTTTAACATACTTTAATTTTAATTTACTGACGTTAACGCTGGGTGGACTCACATTGTAAGGATTCCGGACCTTTATGTATACAAAATATGGGCCCCCAAATTTTGTTATTTATAGGATCTTAATATTTGTCATGTTCTACTTATACTGCATGTATACCTACTATAAGCATCTTACTGTGAATGGTTGTGGAAGCAAACATTCAAAAATGAAAGATCAGTCCATAAAATGGTTAATTATATTACAATTTCTGAAATCTAAAATCTTTGTGGTAAAACTAACAACCTAAAATACAAATCCATTTAGAATTTGAACGGGGTAGTTTAGAGAGCCCAGAACAACTTTTATCTATCGATTAAAAAAAACCGTTTCAATTGGCCAACTACAGCCCAAAATACAGCCAATCAAAGTTCTCTTTCAAGATTTTTTACCCCAAAGCTCTATCTATATTAAGGACTGCAGGTGTGCGTGATATATTTATAAAAGCGAGTGCTCTCGCTCAGCCGCCGTGAAATTAGATGCCGACAGGGATATTTGGAATTAAGAAACAAAACATTTCAATTATTATGTATACAAATTTATTGAAACATAATTTTAAATTAAAACTACACTTGTTATTTCAATATAACTGCGCCTAGTTTTTCGGCCCAGCAAACTATACATTTGGCAATAATGCAAAGGTTTAGCAATTCAATAAAAAATTGTTCGTTGCGACACCGTATCACTATACACTTGTGTCCATTGCACGCATCAGTCGAAATACTCCATCATAAACAAAAAAAACAAAAACATAATATTTTTTACTGTTTTTTTTATATATTGCGCGTGTTGTAAAATAAAAAGAAACACAATATGAGAAATAAATGATTAAATTCTTTCAAGAATAAATTATACAGCAATATAATAAAAAATTGAGACATTACACACCCACTAAGTGAGAGTTTAATTACAATATTTAGATTATTCAATCGTATATGATATTTTTTAAACATTTTCGATCTTTTGTTTTGATACACAGATAAAAACCTTTCAATGCAAAATTTACGAAAGGTAAAATGAATGTTGACCCTCAGAAGCTGCTAATCGTAACTTCTCTCTCATCACTTCGATACTAGAATAGTCCGGTAGTTTGAGGTAGTTTACACATGTCATCACAGATGGTAGGAAATCATCAGGATTCATATTTGTTTCTAAAGTTTTTCGTACTACAGTTAACGGAGGTGATAAAGCTTTAAAACCTAAAAAAAAATTGATAGACAAATTTTTTTTCTCGAAAAAAATTATGGACAAAACAAAAAATTATGGTCGAAAGAAAAATTGTGGTCGAAAAAAAAAAATATGGACCAAAACAATTTAGTTAAACTTATAACCTATTTTACGAAAAAAATATATGGTCGAAAGAAAAATTATGGACGAAAAAAGTTTTGGTCTAAAAAATGTAGTTTTTTATAGGGTTAGATAAACTATAACCTATTTTGCGACAAAAAAATATGGTCGAAAGAAAAATTATGGACAAAAAAATTTGGTCCAAAAAATGTAGTTTTTTATAGGGTTAGATAAACTATAGCCTATTTTGCGAAAAAAAAATATGGTCGAAACAAAAATCATGGACGAAAAAAAATTTGGTCCAAAAATGACAGGTTTTTCCAATAGGATTAGATAAATTTTAAACTATTTAAAAAAATGGTCGATATAATAATTATGGATCAAAAAAAAATTATGGACGAAAAAAACTTGGTCGAGAAAAATGTAGGTTTTAGAAAAATTGTGGACGAAAAAAAAATTATGGACAAAAAACATTTGGTAGAGAAAAATGTAGGCTTTTTTTACAAGGTTAGATAAACCATAACCTATTTTGCGAAAAAAAAAAATTACGGGCGAACAAAGATTATGGATAAAAAAAAATTAGGTCCAAAAATGACAGGTTTTTCTAATAGGGTTAGATAAATTTTAAAATATTAAAAAAAAAATTGGTCGATATAATAATTATGGACAAAAAAAAGTATGGACGAAAAAAATTTGGTCGAGAAAAATGTAGGTTTTTTATAGGATTAGATAAACTATAACCTATTTTACGAAAAGAAATGGTCTTATAAAAATTGTGGACGAAAAAAAATTATGGACAAAAAACAACTGGTCCAAAAATGACAGGTTTTTCTAATAGGGTTAGATAAATTTTAAAATATTAAAAAAAAAATGGTCGATATTATAATTATGGACAAAAAAAAATTGGTCGAGAAAAATGTAGGTTTTTTGTAGGGTTAGATAAAGTATAACCTATTTTACGAAAAGAAATGGTCTTAGAAAATTTGTGGACGAAAAAAAAATTATGGACAAAAAACATTTGGTCGAGAAAAATGTAGGCTTTTTTTACAAGGTTAGATGAACTATACACTATTTTGCGAAACAAAATTATGGCCGAAAGAAAAATTACGGGCGAACAAAGATTATGGACATAAAGAATTTGGTCCAAAAATGACAGGTTTTTTTAATAGGGTTAGATTCAATTTTAAACTATTTAAAAAAATGGTTATAAAAATTGTGGACGGAAAAAAATTATGAACAAAAAAAAATTGGTCGAGAAAAATGTAGGTTTTTTTTTACAAGGTTAGATAAACTATAACCTATTTTGCGAAAAAGTATTATGGTCGAAAGAAAAATTACGAACGAAAAAAAATTATGGACAAAAAAAATTTGGTCCAAAAACGACAGGTTTTTCTAATAGGGTTAGATACAATTTTAAACTATTTTAAGAAAAAAATGGTTGTTATAAAAATTATGGACGAAAAAAATGGACAAAAAAATTTGGTCGAGAAAAATGTAGGTTAGATGAACTATAACCTATTTTACGAAAAAAAAAAATACAAAAATTGTGGACGAAAAAAAAAATTTTGATTTTTTTATAGGGTTAGATAAACTATAACCTATTTTGCGGAAAAAAAAATTATGGTCGAAACAAAAATTACGGACGAAAAAAATTATGGACAAAAAAAATTTGGTCCAAAAATGACATGTTTTTCTAATAGGGTTAGATACAATTTTAAACTATTTTAAGAAAAAAAACATGGTCGTTATAAAAATTGTGGACGGAAAAAAAATATGGACAAAAAAAATTTGGTAGAGAAAAATGTAGATTTTTTTACAAGGTTAGATAAACCTATTTTGCGAAAAAAAAAATACAAAAATTGTGGACGAAAAAAAAAAATTTTGATTTTTTTATAGGGTTAGATAAACTATAACCTATTTTGCGGAAAAAAAAATTATGGTCGAAACAAAAATTACGGACGAAAAAAATTATGGACAAAAAAAATTTGGTCCAAAAATGACAGGTTTTTCTAATAGGGTTAGATACAATTTTAAACTATTTTAAGAAAAAAAACATGGTCGTTATAAAAATTGTGGACGGAAAAAAAATATGGACAAAAAAATTTGGTAGAGAAAAATGTAGATTTTTTTACAAGGTTAGATAAACCTATTTTGCGAAAAAAAAAAAATACAAAAATTGTGGACGAAAAAAAAAATTTTGATTTTTTTATAGGGTTAGATAAACTAACCTATTTTGCGGAAAAAAAAAATTATGGTCGAAACAAAAATTACAGACGAAAAAAATTATGGACAAAAAAAATTTGGTCCAAAAATGACAGGTTTTTCTAATAGGGTTAGATACAATTTTAAACTATTTTAAGAAAAAAAACATGGTCGTTATAAAAATTGTGGACGGAAAAAAAATATGGACAAAAAAATTTGGTAGAGAAAAATGTAGATTTTTTTACAAGGTTAGATAAACCTATTTTGCGAAAAAAAATTATGGTCGAAAGAAAAAATACGGACGAAAAAATTTGGTTGAGAAAAATGTAGGTTTTTTGTAGGATTAGATAAACTATAACATATTTTACGAAAAAAAAATTATAGTCGAAAGAAAAATTATGGACAAAAAAATTTGGTCGAGAAAAATGTAGGGTTTTTTAGAGGGTTAGTTAGATAAACTATAACATATTTTACGCAAAAAAAATGGACGAAAAAAATTTGGTCCAAAAACGACAGGTTTTTCTAATAGATACAATTTTAAACTATTTTAAGAAAAAAAATGGTTGTTATAAAAAATATGGACAAAATATTTGGTCGAGAAAAATGTAGGGTTTTTTTTGTAGGGTTAGATAAACTATAACCTATTTTACGAAAAGAAAAAAAAAATTGTGGACGAAAAAAAAAGTATGGTCGAAAGAAAAATTATGGACGAAAAAAAAATTATGGACAAAAAAAATTTGGTCGAGAAAAATATAGGTTTTTTTATAGGGTTAGGATAAACTATAACCCATTTTACGAAAAAAAAAATAGACGAAAGAAAAATTATGGACGAAATTCTATTTACGTTTTTTATAGTATTAGATACAGTTTAAACTATTTAAAATATCCTTACCTCCTACCGGTAGTCTTGGGCTGCCAGTTAAAAATTGTACAAACATCCTTTGTTCCTCGCGATCATACGAACTAAGAACTTCAAATAGGAATCTTATAGCCCGCGAATCGGCCGTATAGCCGTGATCGGGTCGGCAACATTCCATTAAAGTTTTCACATCCCATCCCGAAATGTAGTCTTTCGGACTGCCGCAGAATACGGCCTCCAACTCTTCAGGTTGAAATACTTTCAGATTGTGTAACGGGAAAACGGATTCGAATCCCTCCCTTAACGATTCCATTTGTCTAGCGACTCCCTCGAATAGTATCCAATGTGTCATTAATTTAACATACAAGTGAAGATTGTGGATCGTTACGTGAGTCGATTTTCCGCTTTTCATTAATTCTACGTTGTGACCGGGCACGATAAAATCGATGCCCAGATCTTCTATGAGGCAACCGTCGAATTCCAATTTTTCCATCTAAAATAAATTTTAAATTTTAATTCACTGATAAGTACATTTTAACGAGCGAGTAAGTAGTAATCCCTTTCCTATCTGCTAATACCACGAACGTAACATCGTAGGGTTAACTTAGAATAACTAAAGGTATGGTTTGTATAAAGATACAAAAAAAATATAAAATCAAAAAAAAGTTTTTAGTTTATTGTAAAAATAATTAAATATTTATTTGGGTTAGTCCTTAACCCTCTAAAAAATTAATAAAAACGCCGTATAAACTAACATCTGTTAAAATTTAAGGGTTATACTTTAAGGGGGTCACGTTACACCTCGTTTTAAAGAATCATGGAAAAATATTATTAATTAACTTCGCATAATTGTTGTAATTTTTAAATAGACAAAATTTTATGTTATTGAGAACTTACTTCGATCATTTTTTGTTCCTGGTCGATGTCTGAGTTGGCAAATATCTCGTCACGATCTTTAACAATAAAATGCATTTTCCTCAACGTTTTGTACAATTCAGGATTCACTTGCCTGAGATCGGACAAGGTTAAACAGTGTTCTTGTCCTAACAACCAACGGTAAAATGTTATAGAAAATGGAAGATCCAGCTAAAATAGAAAACATTTATTAAAATGTGTTTCGTATTAGATTAAATGTGAAATGTACTATAGAAACATGTTGAATAAGTTTGTTTAAGGGTAAAACCATGTTTCTAGTTTTATCCCAAAGGAGTTAAATAAAAATCGAATTTAACAAATTAAAATAATGGTCACAATGACGGTAATATCCAGGCTATTAGGAATATTGTTTCCGGTATATTTGAATAGAGCGCGAAGTCGGAACAAATAAAAATTTAATTTTGCACACGACACTAATCAAATTTCCGCCCGGTCCAAAAATCCAGCGAGACGTGGAAGAAACATGTAATCAAATTTTGCTTGCTAATAACTAAGGGAATTGTAACTTTCTTACTCTTTTAACAGACAAAATCTAATAAATGGAGTATTGTTTGAGTGTCGCATTTTATTCTCTTCTCAATCTACGAGAACAAACAATTTGAAAAATTTGTAAGTTTGTAAAATTGTAAAATTTGAAAGATTTATAAACATTTAAAAAATTTGTAAAAGTTTTTAAAATGTGTATAAAAGTTTGTAAAATTTGTAAAAGTTTTTAAAATGTGTATAAAAGTTTCTAACATTTGTAAGATAAGATTTCTAAAAAGGAGGAAGGACTCTACCGGTTTTCGACCCCTTTTGTTTTTCCGAAAAAAAATTTTTTTTTTGTGCCAGTAAGTAAAGGTCATAAACAGTCGATTTGACCCTAAACGGAACCTCAAATACCCACCCACCTTATTCCCACCACAGTCCCTATGATAAAATAATAAACGCCTTGTAAGTGATTAACTATTTGTCCTTAAGCCCTTCTACATATTAATTCACTTATACGGTGCCCCCCAAACAGTACCCCCCCACCCTGCTTTTATTGAAACTACTCTTAGCGTTACCCAGAAACAACGACGTGGACGCGGTAGGTATTTGTTTCTTTTGGGGTGCTTCATTAACGTGAGTCCCCTTGCCTCTTTGGTCCGGGGGGGGGATGATGAGTGAATTAATATGTAAAAGGGCTCAAGGGTAGTAGTCTGGCAAATAGTTAACCATTTACAAGACGTTTATGCTACCCTATTATTTTATCATATGGACTGTGGAGGGAATAAGGGGGGGGGGGTATTTGTGGTTCCGTTTAGGGTCAAATTAGACTGTTTTAGGACCTATACTTACTGGCAAGATTTTTTTTAAACAAAAGGTGCCGAAAACCGGGCTTAGAGGCCCCGCTTTTTAATTTAATAAAAATTTGTAAAAGTTTGTAAAAATTGTTAATTTTGAAAAATTAGAAAGATTTATAAAAATTTATAAAATTTGTAAAAGTTTGTAAAATTTGTAAGATTTCTAAAAATTTGTAAGATTTGAAAAATTAGAAAGATTTATAAAAATTTATAAAATTTGTAAGATTTCTAAAAATTTGTAAAATTTGTATAAAAGTTTGTAAAATTGGTAAAAGTTTGTAAAATTTGTAAGATTTCTAAAAATTTGTAAAAGTTTGTAAAAATTGAAAAATTTGTAAGATTTCTAAAAAGTTTGAAAATATTTCTTTTCTGTATGACGATATTTCGCTCTAAATGTATATGTAATCACTTTATGTGATTTTCGAAATAAATGAATATTATTATTATTATTATAAATCTTCAGCCTAATTGACACCATCTTGGATAGGCCACGCCCAGATCCCAATAAATGAATCCGCTACTGTTTATTTTTGAAACTTACCATTCTCGAATCCATCACAGCCTTGGCCATAAATTTTCCCATAAATCTAAACTTGCTTTTGACTTTCGTTATTTGACTAACTTTCGCACCTCTAGATAGCGGTATAGGAAACAATCCGGTCGGATTGTTGACGTATTCGGTATCGCTGGTACTCGGAGCGTTCCACAACTCCAAATTCGTCTTTTGCAATTCCTTAGAAACTAAAGCGTAAAATTCCAGGGTCGGTCCCAGTCCGGTGCCAACTTCATTTTCGTATTGCACTTCTAGTAAAGCTTTCGAGGAAGCCAAGTCTTGCATCACTTGCTCGGCTTGTTTCAGAATATCGTCACGTGATATTGTACGTTTTCTTCTATCCAGTCTTGGCGTAACTCGTTCTTGAGAATCGCTCGAACTAAGCTCCGGAGACATATCGAGCAATCTGAAGCGTAAAATTGGTGTTTGGTACAAACGAGAATTCGGAAGTTAAAATATATTAAATATAAATAAATATTTACTAAAAAGTGATAATATCATATTATTTTAACAAAATTAAATGTTTTTTTTTAAATTATCAATGGTAGATTTTAAAAAATCTTGTTTTTCTTTCTGCAAGATGATTTTTTTACAATTTTATGACATTCTACACTTCGACATTTTATATAGGTCTCTTCTTGAATTTTTAGTAATACGTCCACAAAAACAAATAATGAGGGATGTGAATTATAAAAGGAACTATTCAAAAGGCTATGAAATGATTCACATGCATTTAAATCTATAAATTTATTAGTTCCTAGATTTAAATTAGATTGGATACTCAGGTATATTTTTCAAACGGGTACGAGTTGGGCATACTGATTATAGAGACCTTTACACTTTTACCTTTTAAAGGATTAGTATGCACGAGTTGGGATGTGCACGGAGAATTTTGGACCACAATTAACTCAAAAATGTCAGTTTATCCATTAAAATACGGATTATATACATTATTTATGAGTTACATAAAAGAGGTCTTTCCTAGACTTAAATATTTATTTTCTAAATCCCCTTCAGAAGACATTGAATTCACTTGGTCATTTCTAATTATTTCTATTGCCAACCGAATAAACACGAAAACACTAAGAGCAAATATGATTTAAACTTAACGTGCAGGGGAAATTAACTGTTACCGATATAATATAGCGAAAATTGTTGATTCAACAATCTACATTTGTTTGTAGGTTAGATTGTTTCGTTTATTTTTTGTGTATTCAGTTTTCTTTCAAATTTACAAGTGAAATCAGTAAAAATACCTTCGTACCCCCCCCCCCCCCCCAAATGGAAGTGTGGATCCGCCCCTGTTTAGAATATAAATTAAATAAAATTCCTACTTACCTCTGTAAGGCACGATCTCTATCAAACGATGTGGCATAAAAAAGTAACTGACGGGTTTCGAATGGAAACAAAAACGGACACACCGACGCTATCTGCTGCAACCAATTGGGTAAATTACCCGTCATAATGACTAGAGGGTCCTGCAGTTGTCTGCTCGCCTTAGCGGCTATTTTACTATTTAAAAATTCCGTAGGTGGTAGAATGTATTTATATTCGACACTAGGATACAAATAAGTCCAGTACATATTGAGGGAGTTTAAAATTCGGAGGAGACACAACACTTCCAATGAGGCGTCTTGTATGGTAACTGTTTCGGGAAATTGGGTAACCAGGAACGGATCTAAGGGCGATTGGGACACTGGCGTTACTCCTTCTGAAATAGGGAAAAAATTGAATACATCAAAAACTGATATAGATACAAACTTGATTGAATGGGGGAAAAGATGCGTATTTTCAAGACAAATTGATTAGTTTTTTCAAAATTAAAATATCAGGTCGGGTTTCGGAGATATTTGGGAAAAACCGAAATTGACGATTTTCGTTTTATTTAATTAACACCCTATTTTTTTAGGATAGAAAAAAAGTTTATAAAGCTTTTTTATTGAAGGACAAATATCGCTTAACATAGCGTATTCAATTTTTTAAAACAACGTTTCGTCTTTGAAGGGCTACCCTCAACTATTTTTTTTAAATATGGACCTGTACTGTTTATTTCATTTTTGAAATCCACGTTTTATCCTATATCCAACCATGTAGAATATTTAATTTTTTTATTAGGTTCTTACAATGAACTGCAGTTTAGGAATTTTTCTAAGTACAGTCCTGTTCAGTTTTATCGTGAATGTTTTTTAGACAACTTAGCTTTTGAGCCTATTTTGGATGTAAATGAAAATAATTCTTAAGTATACTTAGGGCAATAAGCTTCATTTTTAATTAATTTTATTCAAAAAATATTTATAAATATTTTCAGTGAAAATGGAATAGGACCGTACTTAGCAAAATTCCTAAAGTACAGTTCATTGTCAAAACCTAATAAAAATATTAAGTGTTCTACATAGTTGGATAGAGAAAAAAATGGGGATTTCCAAAATGAAATAAAATGTACAAGTCCGTATTTAAAAAAATTGTTGAGGGTAGCCCTTCAAAGACGAAACGTTGTGTCAAAAAATTGGATACGCTATGTTAAGTTATGTTTGTCCTTCAATTACAAAGCTTTAAAACTTTTTTTTCTATCTTTCAAAATTAAGGTGTTAAAAACTAAAATCGTCAACTTTGGTTTTTTCCAAATATCTCAAAAACCGAACCTAATATTTTAATTTTGAAAAACTAGTCAATTTGTCTTGAAAATACGCATCTTTTTTCCAAAATCCCAATAGTATTGAATTAAATTTGCGCCACCCTGTATAAAGTAAACAAAATAGCGAATTATTTAATCATTTAACGTAAGATTTCCCCAATTGTTCTTAAATATAAAATGCAATCCTTAATGACAATATAAAATAAGGTTTTTGTTTAAAAAACAAAACTATTGATACATTCTAAATAAACGAATCAAACTTACCGTTCCACAGATCGTCAGCTCTACGTCTGGAAGTATTTTTTCCAGAAGAACCTTTTCCTTTTCTACTCGAATGACTCGATGAAGCACCGCTACTATTTTTAACGGATGACGATGGTTCTTCTTTCAATGGCCGATAATAAATTACATGTGTTTGGACCCAAATACCGGCATTACCTAGGAAAATCGAAAATTTTGGCATATTTCAGTACAAAAAATCATTTTAGGAGTGTTTAAAATTTGAAAAAAAAATTGTTACAAAATTGCAGCTAAATACATACTGTCGGAAAACATCCAACCTATTTAATTAATCTAAATAATGAAAGCCAATCTTGTTACACTAAATAAAAAACAAATCGAACAAATTAAAATCAAATAAATTAAATTTTTAATAAAGTTAAAAACATTACGCACGCCCATGGTCATTTGCAAGTTAACAATTCACAGTTACCGTGAGATAATATCGGAATTATTTGGAATAGATAGCCCAAAGAGTGTCCGGTAATTTGAATAGAGCGCAAACTCTAAACCAATAAAAATTTAATTTTTAGCTCGTTGATCTCAGTCCTCTCCAAAAGCGTGGAAAAAACGTGACTTTCGACGACACTCAAGACAAAATGCCTAATCTAATTTTACGCATTCATTTTTAATCGAATAACAAATTCATTCCACATGAGTTCATTTTCTGAGCAATTGCTTGCTAATAACTAAGCAAGAATTGTAAGGGGGAGGACAAACACTGATTAAAACCCTTTGACTGCCGGCTAAATTATTAACCTAATCCCCATGTGCCGGTTATAGTTTGACGTAACTTTAAAATAACTGTAACTACAGTAATTATTTATCTTTAGCCTACTAGAATACAAATTTTCAGAAACCACAACACAACACTGACTGTCTACTGTGTGCCTTCACACATAGACCATAAAATGAATTATTCGTAGCACGCAGGAGCCGCGTTGCCGGCAGAGAATGGGTTAATCTTTGGTAGCGACCGAATTTCGGATTTTGAAAATCTTATTTTACGATTTTCGGGACGAAAGAGTAAAGTGGGGGATAAATTTTTGCCATCGGATGCGGAATTTTTTTCTCTTTGATTTGAGCCCTACAAAAAATTGATCCGATAATCAGGAAGGAAGGAAAGTGGGTTAAAAGCGTTTAGCTCCGTAGAAGGGCAAGGGATAGGGCCTGCAGGTGCGCGTGATACTTTTATAAGAGATAGTGCGCCAGCTCAGCAGCTGTGAAATCTGATTCCGGTATAGTATTTGTAAGAGAGAGTACCTTTGTTATTGTGTACTGGTTTTTTTCTTCTTCTGCTATTCTAACAGTTTTTGAACAGCCATTGTAGTTGCAGTCTTTTTGGCACCGTTTTTGATGTAAAAATAATTATTTCATAACGTCAAAAACGTGCAATGCGAGGCGAGATTTTTTATATTTGATATGAAACTGAAAACGGAGAAAATTGTTGGAACAATTTTCAAAACCTCACTATCCCAGCATAGTGTCTCCAAAATATTTAAGAATTTAAGGAAGATCAGCCCGTTATTGACATAGAAGCCTTGCAGGAACAAAAAACACTCATCACTTGTCCATCTCCTGCAATTTTCCCATTAATTTGATCGGGATGTCCTCGCAAATTCGACGTTGATAAACAGAAAGCCACTACGTCCACGCAGCCACTGTCACTTTCATGAATTTTTTTCCGCATTTAACCAAATGTCCAGCGAATAAAATGCGTTCAGCTTGTATCAAATTTAGTTTTTTATATTTAATACGCGACCCAGCACTCATGTCAAATTCAAATCTTCACCCTAATTGACGCCATCTTGGATAGGCCACGCCCCCATGTCAGATCCCAAAAGAGAGCTGAACATGAGAAGAATATTGCACTTGCAGACTGGCGATACAACGAATTCCGAATTCACTGGAGAAAATAAAAGACGAGAACTGGTGGGGTTAAAAAAATATTTAAAATAGATAATTTTTTGTTCAGTGCATGTGTTTTGTTTGAAAAATAACAAATAAATACAACTCACCTAATGGAGTTTCATTATCAGTATCAGTCTCACTCTGGTCGTTCCCGTTGTTACTAAATTGTCTCACAGCCTGATAAACAGTCATGTTATAAGGCAGCACGTTGTTGCCTATAAGAAATTGCAACTTGTGCCTGGTACCGGTTTGCGATATCACAACGCCGGCTAACGTATCGTCTATGTCGTCGTCCGAATCACCATCGTCGCTGTCCGCGCTATCCTTATCTCTGAGTCTACCGTATCCTCTTACGACTAAGTAACGTTCTATTGCTTGTACTAAAGCTAAAGGATCGATTTTCACCGTACCCCCTTTCCACTGCTTCAGGTTTGAACATTCAGGGTGTCTCTGAAGATTACACTAAAAAAAAAAGTCGATAATTCCAAGAAATGTTTTGAATTATACAGTCCACTTTTGTCTAGGCTCATTAGCCAAATATTAAGGATATTAGGGTTCGAACAGCACAATCCCCGTCTAACCCCCAACGAAGAACGATATATATCGACTTTCATCCCTCTAATGATTAAACTTACCTTCAATTGGTGTGTATTAAAAAACTTGAGAGCACTGGTGCCGCCTCGGCCGGCTCCCGAACTGGCAGGTAGATCGTGAACTTTCACCGGAAACTGTTCCAATTGGGAGACGCATCCGTTGAGTTTGGCGACCAGCGCACCCATCCACGTTGAATTCAATTCGAATATATCCTTTATGTTGGTGTCGAGCGGACAACCCGCGAAAACGTTTAATAGTATTCTAAGTCTTTGTTCTCTGTCAAATGGTCCGTTTACGTCAGCCAAATAAGAGAGTAACGCCTTAATCAGGCCCGAATAATTAACTTCGAATGGCGATATGTCCGATTCCATAAGGATTTCTCGTAGATCGAGAAGTGCTTCGCGACAAGACGTCGTCGAAAGTTTATCTATGGCTAATTTTAAACGGGTTATCACCGTTGTTGCGGGATGAGGGTCGTCGTCTGTGCTAGAGTAAGTTTCTATAAATTTGGAGGCCTAAAACACAAAAAATTATCAGAATTTTTATCAGTCCATTACGTTCTATTCTATAACAGACACACAATTTTATTGCTTTACTACATCTCGAACAATAGGTATTTCTGGTTATATTTTACCCAATTCATTAAATAGAATAATAATTATAAATTACCAACCTGATCTCTAATCCAAGATCTTGTTTTTTCTCTGTTGCCCGCTGTTATGTGAGAATTGGAGGCGGATTTTGATAAATTATTCAAAGATTCTTTGCTGTAATTTCTGTCGTGCGACGAGTTCATACTCCTTCCCCAACGAGCTGGATTTAAACTTTGTAAAAAACTAGTTTTGGAACTTGAGCCGGAGTACCTCGGTCTTGAGGAATTACTGAAAAATTGAAACATTTTTTATATCTACCTATGCAGATCTTTGTGCCAGAATAAAACACCCTGGATAACGACCGAAGTAAAAAAAAGTTCCTCATAACAAAGTTCAAAAAATAATATTTCAGATTTTTAAAAGGTTTTTATAATTGAATGAGCTGAAAAAACCGATAAAACCATTAATGGAATCGCCGCTTTGAACTTACACGTCGACCATAGGCGGAGATATTTTCTTTTACTTGAAATATAACTTTGCGTATTTTGGTTTAAATATTATACACGGTACGCTACTGTTCTGCATGTCATAAATAACTCCAGGAGGTCACGATGTTATTTTTATGGTGACGGGGGGGCATATGGGTATAATTGAACATCGAAAAATACTTTTTTGATTCAGATGATAAACTCAACCCCAAAAAAATCAGGCCCGGGTTAAAAAAAATTAGTTCGTTTGGTTCAGATAAAAAATTTTACCCTGTAAATGGTTTTTGAAAACTAATAAGGAAATAGACAACAAAAAATGGCCTATTTATTTTTTTCTCACACGATTATAGTCCAGTAACTGAAGGAACAAAGCTGTCCAGATTTCTTTTGTGGCTTAATTTCTAGGTCTTGACGGTTGCTTCCAAGGGCGAAAAATTGAATCCATTAATATCCAGACCGAAGTGAAGCTTATATTCTGACATTTCCGTTTATATCAATTGATCCCTATACTCGAGCGCGGTTATTAAATGTTCGTTAGAATTGTGTCCCCCATTTTTACGCTCTCCGCCTGAGATCCATGATATTCCACATAACCTAACCACGTGTACCCACGCGCCCACATTAGTCGTCTGGTTTTGTTGGTATACAATCTCTGGCTTTTGAAGTCGTTGGCTTGCCCTTATTAATGAGATATTGATGACCAAAAATTTAATCTATAAAATTTGAGAGGACGTGTGGTATTTGGAAGGTTATTTTTTGAATCATTTTGTATTAAAAACAGAGAATATGCATATTTACAAGTGCACCAAAGGAATGGGAATGGAAACGTGCAGAAGATGTACTGCTATCGGTCCAGACCACAAGGGATCCGGCCCCCCGGAACTCTTGAATATAATTTTTGGTCAGTGCAAGACAGGCTGCGAGAAGAATTGTTCTTGTTTGAAAGTAGGTCTGAAATGCTCGTCTATCTGTGGTTCTCGTCAGTCGACACAGTGTTTTTTTAATTATAAAAAAAAAATGAATGTATATTCCCGGAAGAATTAGAGATGGAACGAGAAGCAGAAGGGATTGAAGGGGAGGAGGATGAAATAGCTGTCGAGACAGCAACAGAGGGTTTGGAAGGGGGGAACCAGAAATACAGCTGGAAGAACAGTGGGAAGGGATGCTTGGAGGAGGGGAAGGAATAGAGCAAGAGCAATGTATCTGATGACATGGAATGGTTTAACGTATGATAAATTATAAACATTGCTATGTATTTTGTATTTTCAACATATTTTTCATAATAAAAGGAATTTTTCAAAAACTTTCTTATTTTTTCTGAAATCCTGGACCTATATTGTTCCGATAGAAGTTGGCGAAAATTTTGCAAAAAACGCAGAAAATATAAAGGACCTTCTCGGGTGAATATTTATCACACTCTAAAACTAGTAACCTACTATTAGACAAAGCGCCGGGATTTGAGACTGCCACATGAAAAAATAATTTTTTGCAATTTTCTGATAAATATGCAACTTAAATTACACAGAACATTCGCTAATACAATTGAGAGACCCCAAGCGCTACTTTACAGAAAAAAATCACGTGAAATCCGCCAATAATAGTCGAGAAATCGATTGGTGCCCAGATTTAGGCCCCATAATTTAGAGAGCATAGGTATGTCGCTGGCGCCATCTATAATCGGTCTCCAAAGTCCAAAAAATGAAAGTAAATGTATTCCCAACTCCCTCGAGCAGAAATTCAGTGAGAAACTAACATATCTATATTCGGTGCAAAAATTTGGGATTTTTCGAAGAGTTTTTGCAAAAAATATTCGTGCTGCGAAAAAAATGGTAGGGACCATTTTTGTAGATAATGATACGATCTTCATTTTTTATCTAAACAAAAATTGTCTAATTTGTATATTTTGGCAGATATTAGTGGGAAACCATTTTTTCAGACTTTAGGGACCATTTTCAGACCTCTCCCAAGTCGGAATCGTGGTGAAATTTTTCGCCCTTGACCGTCAAGACCTAAGAATTAAGCCACAAAGGAAATCTGGACCGACTTATTTACAGCTTTGCATATTTTCAGTTCTTCAGTTACTGGACTATTACTCAATTTATAATAAAAAAATCAAATTTGACTATAAATTAAATGTTTAGCAAAATGAACCATAGATTTCAAAAAATGATAAAAAAAATTTGGTGCAGCACGACCAAAAACAAACGCATATAAAGCATCATCGAGATCAGAGTTAGTGATATATCATCTCAGAATTTCTGGACGAACTGCTAAAAAGTTTCAAATTCAAAGTACACGACGTATAATTTCAAAAAACAATTTTGTGCTGCACGACTGAAGACATAAACGCATGCTTCGGTACATTTATTCATGAGTTTCTCGGTCTACCTGGAAATTCATGACTCACTCAGTTTACGCATTCTGACCGATGTCCGTGTCGACTATAATTTCTAATAAAGTGTTAATTCTATACACTTTTGACAATCAACAAAGTGAGAAAAAGGCACTCACCTCGGAGTAGAATTTCCTATAGACGCAGCTTTAGTAAACAAATCTTGCATTAGCGAGGGAGAAAGGGGCATTTCTTCGTGTCTAGTTTTCGATCTACTCGAACCTCCCGCCCTTTTTGCAACTCTTTTCCTTTTCAAAACATCGCTAAGTCGTACGTGCGATGGACTAGGTGACCTCGTTTCGGAATCCTGCAATCTTTGAGTATCGGGCGTCGACGTGTATATAGCGGAGGAAACCGGAGTGGCACTTAATACGGCCGAACCGTTTGCGGTTTGCAATGTACTGTTCGCCGACGACTGCGATGTCCCAGGTTGAGATTCATTTATACTTGACGTGAACGATGTGGCACTGCTGCTTGTTTTAGGTGGACTCACTCCTAGGGGAACCTTATATGAGAGAAAATATCTTAAGTATTCTTATTGTCCTTTGAAATCGCTGAATAAAATAACTGTTTCATACTAGGCAACTATCATGTAGGTACCTTTTAACCGATTCCTATGATTTTGATTCTTCTAGATTCCAAAAAAAATTTGATTTTACTTCAATAATCCATCATTTCTTTACTAAAATTCATACTAGAAGGGAATTTCTTCGAGTGGTTGATCCCCTTAATTGTAAAGTATTCGGAATGCCTGGATATTTTGTGTTGCTCGTGAACGAGAAAGGTATTTTCAGAAATTCAACAGCCATCTGAGGGAATTACCTTCTAGTAAGAATTCGAGTAACGTTATTTTAGTGTGGGAAAGATTAGAGTATGGATTTTGGAAATAATAAAGGTCAAATGTGAAAGTGATTATTAAATTTTATTAAAAAAAGTTTATTTATTTAAAATTTAGTTTTATAAATTAAATTGCACGAAAGAAATACGATTTAAGTGTATTTAATTTTTGGGCCATTTGAACTACTCTTAATTTCGTGATTTAAATTTACATATGGCGAGACAGGAAATTTATCAATTTCTTCATAAACTTACCTCTGGATCGGCTAGTCTATTGATTTGATGTAGAACACCTTCTCTTCTGAAATGAACGCCGAATTCATCCGGTAACTTATTCATTAGTATTTCCGCCATTTGTAGAGCTCCTACTACGATTCTTAAATCACTAGACGCCATCATACCTGCGATGTGACTACTAACTACTTGATTCTTCAAAACGTCCCTTAGTAACTCAGAACTGGCGTAATAGACCATTCTTAATAGAGCTCGAAGACATTTGAATCGAACTGCTGGACCTTGAAAAATTAAAAGTAAAATTATAACTACGAAAGACAAAAACCATTGAATCTTTCAAAAATTCAGTGCAGAAAGACACAGACAGGATTTAACACTAATAGTGTGAGAAATTAAGGAGCGCCATCCCGTACTTTGAAATGTACATTAGCCTGGTTACACAAGCTTGAATATTAGATTCCAAATCATTGAAAAAGATATTTGAGAAAAACAACCTAAAAAAATTTTTATAGCATGGAACGTTTCTGTACGTCCACTCAACGATCAAGAGTGAACGATTTTCGAAAACGTCTCTTTTTCGAAAAATCGATATAGCTCAAAAAACAAAAAATTTTGCAATTTTTCAAAATGCAAGTTTTTGGGTTGCTAAGAGCTGTATTTCGTGTAAATATAAAGACATTATATAAAAAATTGAGAAAGTAATAGCAAAATCAAAAAATAACGATTTTTGACGGTTTTTTTTTTCCTTCGAAAAATCGATATAATTCAAAAAATAATAAATATTTTGGAATTTTTCAAAAATCCAAGCATTTGGGGTGCTAAGAGCTCTATTTCCGGTAAATATAAAGACATTATATAAAAAATTGAAAAAGTTATAGCAAAATCAAAAAATAACGTTTTTTGACAGTTTTTTTCTTCGAAAAATCGATATAACTCAAAAAACAAAAAATATTTTGCAATTTTTCAAAAATGTATGTTTTTGGATTGCCAAGAGCTATATTTACTGTAAATATCAAGGCATTATATGAAAAATTGAAAAAGATATAAAATAATAAAAAAATAACGATTTTTGACGGTTTTTTTTCTTCGAAAAATCGATATAACTCAAAAAATAAAAAATATTTTTCAATTTTTCAAAAATGCAAGTTTTTGGGTTGCTAAGAGCTCTATTTCCTGTAAATATAAAGACATTATATAAAAAATTGAAAAAGTTATAGCAAAATCAAAAAATGACGATTTTGGATGCCTTTTTCGATATATCTCAAAAAGCAATTCGACAATCGATACCTTCAAGACGGTCAATCGAAATATCTTTTTATTGTCTACAACTTCCTCATTTACTATTTTTCGATTAAGTTTCTTTCTTATTTACAAAAACCGTTACGAATTTTTGAGGTTAGGTTTGACGCAATCTTTCATAGATTTTTTTTTCCTACATCACTGTATTTTTTTGTTTTCGGGTAGCAATTTATGTAAATTTCACATTGAATTAGGACAAATTGATTGGGGTACCTCCCATGCTTAGAAATGCACATAAGCCTGGTTACGCAAGCTTGAACATTGGATTCCAAACTCGCAAGACCTTAATCCGTGTGATTATCTCCTAAGATATCCCCATCTTACAACTATTCATGGTTCAAAAAGAACGAATCGTGAGGATGGTCACTTTAAAACCGTTCAAGTTTTCTTTTACAGAACTGTTTAAACAACCCAAATGATTTTTACCTGCACTTGATGAATACACTTCGTAGAGTACGGAAAATAGAGAACGGATGAATGCAGCTGCTAAACCTCGTTCCTCTCTTAGACAAGCAACTCGAGCATCTCGACTGGCACTAAGAGGTCTAGCGGGAGCCTGAGTGGGCTCAACCGGACTGGCCTGGACACTGGTAGGAGTAAACCGTCTCTGTAATTTAAAAGATTAAGTGTAGAATATTAAATGTATGGTAAAATCAATTAATAAAATATATTTTTTGTTTAGCTTTATGGATTCTGTATAACAAAATAAAATTATTTGTACCTGCACAGGTCTAGAAGTTCCAGTATCTTCATTTATTTGTTGCAACGAATGAAAGTCTATCGTATATATTCTTCCTAAAGTGTTTAAACTAACTTCATCGTCGCTATTCATGTGCGAAGCTTCTATTATCCTGCTGTCGACGGCTCCGTAGGGATGCCATAAACCACGATCGTCTCTCCATTGCCAAACAGGTTGATCTTTAGATACGCTAGTTGGTCGCTCTAAAAGACTATCTACGGCGAAAAGACCGTCTGTAGGTAATTTGGGCATCAGTTCGCCTATTAGGGCCGTTATTTCAAATTGCTCTTGCGGTTGCCTAAAAAAAATTTAACAGTTACACTTATTTAGTCTCTTAAATGACACCTGACATTTCATCTCTTAAATGACAGTTGACATTTCAACTCTTAAAGGACAGTTGACATTTAATCCATTAAATGACAGTTGACATTTAATCTCTTAAATGATAGCTGACATTTCAACTCTTGAAGGACAGTTGACATTTCATCTCTTAAATGACAGCTGACATTTCATCTCTAAAAGAATTTTTTTAAGTGGTTTTTTTAATAGAGATAAATGAGCAAGTCATTTCGAACTACAGAAATGAATTATAGAAGACCGTCTGTAGGTAATTTAGGCATCAGTTCGCCTATTAGAGCCGTTATTTCAAATTGCTCTTGCAGTTGTCTAAAAAAATTTAACAGTTACAATTTTAATATAGGAATTATTTTATAGCTTTAAATTTTACAGATGGCATTTAGTCTCTAAAATGACAGCTGACATTTCATCTTAAAAGGACAGCCGACATTTCATATCTTAAATGACAACTGACATTTCATCCCTTAAATGACAGTTCATCGCTTAAATGATAGCTGACATTTCAACTCTTAAATGGCAGCTGACATTTCATCTCTAAAAGAATTTTTTTAAGTGGTTTTTTAATAGATATTATATATAGTTATTTTAAATTGCACTTGCGGTTGTCTAAAAAAATTTAACAGTTACAATTTTAATATAGGAAATATTTAATAGCTTTAAATTTGACAGCTGGCATTTCGTCTCTAAAATGACAGCTGATATTTCATCTCATACATGACATTTCATCTCTTAAATGACAGCCGACATTTCATATCCTAAATGACAGCTGACATTTCATCTCTTAAATGACAGCTGACATTTACAGCCGGTTAGAATTTTTATAAATATTTTGGTAACTGACAATGAGACAAATTAAAAAAATTTTTTTAAATATATCTATTGCTTGTTTTCACGAGCGGAGATATTCAGTAAAAATAAAAATATGTATGCATTAATATACACAGTACATCAAAACTTAAAACAATGACTGCACCTGTTATGCACTAATGGATCCGTTTTATTTGCGCCCCAACCTTTACACAAATCTATGAAAAAGAAATTTGTAGAAAAAAGAGTTGAAGCAATTTAAATCATAATTTATAACTAAATAAAAACATTACGCACGCTCTTGGTCATTTGCTAGTTAACAATTAACAGTGACTGACCGTGAGATCAAAGCTTGGCCAGTCCTGTATTATTCGGTAGAGTTTGAGGTAATTTGAACAGAGTGCAAAGTCTAAACCAACAAAAACCAATAATTTGAATAGAGCACAGTCTAAACCAATAATTTAAATAGAGCAATAAAAACCAATAATTTGAATAGAGCGCAAAGTCTAAACCAATAATTTGAATAGAACACAAAGTCTAAACCAATAATTTAAATAGAGAGCAAAGTCTAAACCAATAATTTGAATAGAGCACAAAGTCTAAACCAATAATTTGAATAGAGCGCAAAGTCTAAACCAATAATTTGAATAGAGCGCAAAGTCTAAGCCAATACTTTTAATTGAGCGCAATAAACCAATAAAAACCGATAATTTGAATAGAGCGCGAAGACCGAACCATTTTTTTTTAAATCTGTGAATTACTTTAGACAATTTTACCGCTAATTATATAAAAAAAAATAAGATGTATATAAAAATAAATTAATTTAAAATTGATCAGTTATTCATACCTTGGAATTAACTCGACATCATCCTGATTGACTTCAGCCGATCCTGTTAACAAGTAGACCAAAGTTTCCGCTATATTTTGTTTCAAAAGCGTCAACGCAAGATCGGGACAATTGGCGCACATCACGGACAACATCCTCAATACGGTTATGAACGTTCCCGTACTAACAATAGGAGGAGTTACCACCAGCAATTGTTGAAGGTTCGTCAACAATTCCGTGCTAGCTAATTCCTGAAGACGGGAAGGTTCCAATTGAAAACTGTCGACCAGTCTAGAGAACGCCAAACAAACGCTTTCGACGCATTTTTTGTCTTGTTGCGTGAGTCGCGAAGCGAGAAGCGGTAACGATTCTTGAACGTACTGAAATTCTTCGGAATTCAAGTTCAGACAGCAATTTGCAGTGATGGATAGCGCGTTACGTTGGGCGTTTATGGAAAAGAAATCGAGGTACATTAGGCATGCTGACACTCCTCTCTGCAAAGAAACAATATTAAATCACTATAATATATTGCCAGACTCGTCTAACGATCGTCAGGCGCGATAAACAAATCCATATTTTAAGAAAATCAAAATTTACTTACAGCCTGAAGTATCGCTTTGGAATGCCTTCTTGATAACATGTCTAGAGCGGTAAGAGATTGTTCCGCTACGTCCATGCACTGAATTACTTGTAATTTTTCCAAAAATACAGGCACTGCATCTACAACCACTGCCGAAGATCGCGGTAGTGCTTCCATCATGTAAGTCAAAGCTCGACAGGCGTGGTTCATCTAATGGTACAAATGATGTTAACACTTCATGTACTTTTAAATCGTGGAAATTTCAAATTAATAAAAAATCTCAATTAGAAGAAAATATTTAACTGCGAATAAAATAAGATTCAGTTTGTGTGTCTCCAATGCATAAGAGTGAAACAGAAATAAAGACAGAAGACACAAGAAGGCTACCAGCGGCCATCATGTTATTACATTTTTACACGTACGCTAACAGCGAAGAAGCAATGTTTGGCAAATCTTTTTAGTATGCGTTGAATCCTCGTCACGAACGCATCACTCGACTTAAGTTAACAAATTTTGTTCGATTATTTTACAACGGTAAAAGCAAATATTTTCTGAATGAAGTGGTTTAATTGTGTTAGCCATTATCATTAGTTAAACTAAACTAAACATGTGATTTCTTGTTATATTTGTGCTTCGTTTTTCATTGAGAGTTTAATACCAATGTTAAAAGCAAGGTGCTTGTTTCATTGAAGTTTTGAAGATAGAAAAAACAACAAATTTACAGGCCACTGAACAATTACAGACATTTATTTAAAAAATCGGTGTTGTTAGACATTGGCCGACTTGGTAAATAAATTCAAAGGCATATCTCAACCCCATGAGATGTGAACAATATTGATAACCAATTAACATTAATTTCAAAAGTTTTGAAACTTCGATGGTATGTTAGTGCATTAATGAAAACAAACTATAAAATTTTGCAGAAGTCTGCGATGAACGGAACATTGTTTAAATTGTAAAAAACGTTTTATTTTCTTATTTTTACACTGAAAGTAATAATGTTTTACAACTGCCAAAATAATTGTTGTTTTTTCCGCAATTTGACCATAAATTGGAAAATATTTGCAAATAGTTTTGAGATTACTCACTAATTTGGGAATCTAGCTGAATAAATTAGCGCAACACTACAAAGGGCGACAGTGGTTCAGTTAAATACTTCATTATCCATAGAGTATATTTCTTATACGTTGTACTGGTTGATTGCAATTTCACACATGTCTGTCTTACTCACTGCTATGTTGCCAAGTTGCTATTTTTTTTGGTAGAGTACAAATACGAAAACCGGGCTAGGTTGCAAATTAATGAAAACATTGTATGTTAGGACATTTTCATTTGCAACCATTGTTCAAAACTTCCCGATATTTATTTTAATAGAAAAAAACAATCGACCTAGTAACCAGAAGTGTCAATGGGCCCAATCCAATCCTATGGCTAGTTTTCTAGATAGTGTTAAAGTTGAAAATTGCCCAGTTTTTCAGATTTATTTTTTTTAAATTAAAAGTTAGATTGGATTTCTGTTTACTACATTTTCAGTAATAAATTAGTGGATACATATGATTAAAAATATTTATATTTACAAGGTGATTGACAAAAATGTATGACTGTACTTTTTTGCAAATTCACTTTTTCTACTGTGACGTCTGGGAGCATATTTTTGAAAGGTTTTCCTCCATATGGTATTTTGACGAGAAAATATTGCACAGTACACATTTCTTGTACAGGGTGTTTCATAGAGACAACCACTAGACAAAATTATTTTTTTTTAGGATTAATTCAAAACCCTGTATTTATGGATTGATTTTTGGGAAAGGTAATACCACCAACATATGTGTGTCTCTAATCTCCAAAATATACAGGGTCGTTTATTTATAGGAAGGTATTCTATTTTGAGAAAAGTACAAAAACCATGAACACCCTGTATTCTAAAATTTCACCGGTTAAATGTAACTATTTTCTCAGATACAGGGCGTTAAAGTGGAGAATTACAGATTTTAAGTCATGTCTATATCTACTGGCCTATACTTGAATGAGCTGAAAAATCCGATAAAAACAGTAATGGATTCGCCGCTTTGAACTTACACGCCCACCATAGGCGTAGATATTTTCTTTTACTTATTTTTATTTAAATATTATACACGGTACGCTACTGTTCTTCAGGTCATAAATAACTTCAGATGACAGAGTAGCAATAAAAATAATGTACGGTGATTTATGATCGTTTATACAATAGGCGGTCAGCGCAATTACTGATAGGTTTCCACGCAAGCGAACGGTTCCACTCAATTTGTTCTACTGTTTACTTTATATAGGGAATAATATTTATTTAACTGGGATTGGAAAAAGTATACTTACAATATCAAAATTATGCTCCATTCCCAATAACGTTATAAGAGCGGGTACAACTTGTTTCACAGGAAAACCCGTTAATATTTCTTCATTTCCCATTACTAACACTTGGCACATTTCTATTACAGCTTGCAATTGTTGGCCTTCGTCACCAATAGCCTGTAGACCAGGTATCAGAGCCTGGGCTCTCGCTACGGCTAAAAACAAACGTTTCTTGTTAATTTATTATCGAATTATTAATTAATTTGGTTTAATTTTTTTTTTATTTTGTTACTACAAGACCCAACATATCTGGTACTTACAACTGTTAGTTCCCATACTTCTATGCAACATTTGTTGCATTCTCGGTCCGAGTGCTCCGAATAGATGCGGAGGCAAGCCTCTGGCCTCCAATAGTGCCTGCAATCTTCCCACTTCGCTGTCATCGCTTTCTGAATCGGCGCCCGGCCCTGACGGTCCGCCACTGGCCGGTACGGCTTGTGTGGCTTCTTGTGGAGATGGCGGTTCTTCGGAAGCTGAAGCAAGAAGGGATAATTCGTCGTATACGTCATTTAGGGACGACAGGAGGTTTAAAAAATTCAAGGTCTCCATATTCTAAAATGTTTTTTTTACGACCATTTGACAACGTCAGTGCTGATTTATATCATAGTTACCCTGACAACTGGTGGTTTTGATTAAAGCGCCGTTTGGATGATTTCAATGTACGTTTGGCGTCAAAAATAGCGTTTATTTGGAACACATGGCCCTTTTTTCCACTGATAAAAATAGTTCTAATAGTAAGAGCTATAGTGAAGTTAAGCAAAAAAAATAGTCTGACTAATCTGTGAGTGTGGATAATATATCTGTTAGGTGAAAAACTGAAAAAATTTCATAAAAAAACTTTCCTTCATTTTCGCAGTCATGAAAATTTATCAGATAATGGCCTATATTACTATAACAGCTTAAAATACAATCTGGCTAATGTGAAACATCCTGAAAGTTTTGTCAGACTCGTCTAATGATAGTCAGTCAGGCGCGCTATTCCTCTCTTTGTTTAACTACCTGGCTTATGAGTCTGGCAAGGTTTTCGTAATAGTAAAATAAGTGGTCCTGTATGGTTTTTTATTTTTTGAATCCACCCAAAAATTTTAGCCAGACTCAAAAATTTTGTTTGTTGTCACTAAGAGAACAGATTATTTTCACATATACCTACTGAGAAAATAAGTACGAAAAAAATTAACTGGCATTCTTGGCCTCCTTGGGTTGAAACAGCAGAAGAATACAAGAAGTAAATCATAAATTAGAAAATAAAAATGGTAAATACCCATACAAGATATTGGATTCGTAGGTGGAACTACCATATCGTATATTATTTCACCGATTTCCAAAAAACGAAAAAGTATAAAACTCCATAAAAAATCGAAAAGAATGTTATATACTGTAATGATGTAAAAGTTGTAATTTGTAATTTGGAGTGGGAATTTAGTTATTTATAAAAAAAAATATGTAAAGAGGACTTAAAAAAAGTGACATGTTTTTTTGATATGTTAAAATGTCAAAGTTAGAAAATTAGAAAGAAATATTACTAAAAAATAATCATCTCAATCGGCGCTTCCCAACGTGGAGCTCGAAAATAAAAGAATAAAATAAAGAATTTAAATAATTTTTTAAATTAAACCAAAATGGATCTAAGAAGTGGAAACGTTAAAACATGGTCAGAAGAGAATGGACAAGGTGACAAGGAAATAGAAACGAATATCATTGAAGAGAAACCAATAGAAGCACAGGAAGAAATAGAAAGTATAGAAGAGATCACAACAAAAAGATCAAAAAGATCTGAAGCGTATGAAGAGAGGACAAGAAGATCTGAAAGAAGAAATGAAGAGAGGACAAGAAGATATTAAAAAAGGACAAGAAAAGTTGGAAAAGAAGCTAGATCATGTAAGTGTTGAAATTAAACGAGAAATGGAAGCAATAACTACAGAGGTGAACCAGAACACCGAAGAAATAAAGAAGAATAGTGAAAATATTAAGAAAATACAAGAAGAACGAGGACAGATAAAAAACGAATTGAAAAGGAGAAGCGTAAATGTAATAGGAAAAGAAGAATTAGAAAGGAAAATAATTAAAAACAGGAAGGAAGAGAGAAGGAAGAAAAAATATTGTGGCAGATTCAATCACTAGAATGGATGGAATAGAAGCAGAAATTGATAGAAATAAAATTAAAATTAACGAAGGAATTTACTCAATGACAGAAGTTATAAGGGATCAAGAAAATCTAACTGAAGAGCAGAGAAAAAGATGGAAAATGAAAGAAAACGAATTAAGTTAGTGGTAAATAAATAAATAAAGTTTTAAATAGTCTGTATTTAAATTAGTAAAATTCGTTGAATTTCTCTTATAACAAGAAAAGATTCAACGAAATTTTAGGGAATATTGTAATGATGTAAAAGTTGTAATTTGTAATTTGGAGTGGGAATTTAGTTAAATGTAAAAAAAATTATGTAAAGATACAAATTTTTGTTATAAATTGAGTAAGTTTTATTTAGATGTTGCCCTATCAGATTTCTTAAATTACTTTAAAAACAATTAGAAAGAAAATGAGTCATTATTCTAGGTTAATAAAATTAAAATATACTCACTGTGAACCATTACGAAAGGTTATTAAACTAAATGTTTCTTAAAACTTGCAATCACATCACATTGAAGTAAAAACACAAAATAAATCAAAACTTTTACTCCTGAATCACGAGGTGAGACTAATTGCAAAATGAAAACGATGGTAAAATGAAAGTAAAATTAAAAATCATTAAATTACTATTATCACCCAAGGAGGAACTATTACAGAGATAAAATGGAATTAATTGTAACCCAAAAAGATTATCTGTTGCTCAGGTAAAAGAAAATATTCCTGAACAGAAACTATTTTATTTTAGGGACTGTTTTTACGATCGGATTAAAGAAATTTCAAGAAGAATTCAAAATACTTAATAAAAATATTTAGACCAGGACTGAAGCCTTTGAAAATAGTAAAAAGTGAAAAAAACTAATAGTAGGATGAAACCCATTGGAAAAGGAAGAGAATATAACAAAAATGAAAGGAAAAATAATTTACGGGCGATCTGAGGTCGGGAAGTGGAAGGGTGAGTTTTTAAGGGTAAAAACTGTTTATCTTGATTTCCGGCAAAACTACAAGTCCTATGGAAAAAAGTTGTAGGTAATAAAAAGATCTACAACTTTTGTATTTACACTTTTTCACATAACGTCAAATTTTATGTGAAAAATTCAAGTTTTTGGTTTTTTATTTCTATCTTTTACAAAAAAATGTTTTTTTTTCACGAAAATTGGTGAAAACTTACCTTTTTATGTCCCAAACACGCTGTAATTTTTTTGATTTAAAATATTTATTTTTTCACCTTATTTTGACTTAATATCGAAAAAGCACCCTAATTTTCAATCGAAAATTCTCACGTCAAAATATCTGCTTTTTTAAAAAACTCGGTGGACTTTTTGTTCGTTGAAATCTCTATTTTTTGATGGTGTAAAAAAATATACATTACTATGGTAAATGTTCTCAAAAAATGCAAAGAAACGAAAAAAACTCAAATCCGATTTTTTTTAAATCATCATGTACAATTTTGAACTATTTATACTTTAATTACTCGAAAAACGTAAGATTCCATGTTTTTCGAGTAATTAAAGTATAAATTTTAATAAATAGCTCAAAATTGTACATGATAATTTAAAAAAAATATTTCGGATTCGAGTTTTTTCATTTCTTTGCATTTTTTGAGAACATTTACCATAGTAATGTATATTTTTTTTACACCACCAAAAAGCAGATATTTTGACGTGAGAATTTTCGATTTAAAATTAGACTGCTTTTTCGATATTAAGTCAAAATAAGGTGAAAAAATAAATATTTTAAATCAAAAAAATTACAGTGCGGTTGGAACATAAAAAGGTAAGTTTTCACCAAATTTCGTGAAAAAAACATTTTTTTGTAAAAGATAAAAATAAAAAACCAAAAACTTGGTTATTTGAATTTTTCACATAAATTTTGAGGTTATGTGAAAAAAGTGTATTACTTACAACTTTGCCATTTAACTTTTTTCCATAGGACTTGTAGTTTTACCGGAAATCGAGATAAACAGTTTTTTACCCTTAAAAACTCACCCCCTTCCACTTCCCGACCTCAGAGATAGCCCGCAAATTATTTTTACTTTCATTTTTGTTATATTCTCTTCCTTTTCCAATGGGTTTCAGATGTAGGTGCCTATATATTATTTATGGGGTACATAAAATCATCATTTCAAAAGATATTTTTTTTTGAATATGTATTACTGAGTTTTATTTCGGTATGTAGGTACTTTACAAAATGAAAATATTGAATTTACCAAGTTTACTCACCAAAAAAAGACAAAAAACAAAAAATTGGCCTTAGCCAACAAAAAAAAATTATTATTCGGGGGTGAGTGGCTAGGGGACTCACCTAAAACAAGCACCCCGGCAGTTAAATTGCAATTATTTAAGTTTAAAATAGTAACAAAAAAAATAATACAAACAAATACATCCTCGGGGCGGCACAGACTAAATTTTTAATTTTAACATACCTTTTAACTACGGGCTATTTAAAATCACAGATTGCGATTTCACTATAATGGATTCGCTGCTATGAACTTACATGCCGACCATACAGGCGTAGATATTTTCCTTTACTTGAAATATAACTTTGTGTATTTTTGTTTAAATATTATACACGGTACGCTACTGTTCTCCATGTCATAAATAACTCCAGACGACTGAATAGCAATAAAAATAATTACCCACCAGCAACTTTTTCTTAAAGTTTCGTTTGGAGGACAGATATTTGTATCGAACGACGATTTGAAATATTGAACATATTAAAAAAAGATTTCTATGACTTACCCGAAAGTCCGTTATTGGGCATCTCTGGTTGATCAGCGGCCATGGCTGCGGCAGCGTGAGTGGCAGGAGCCGAGAGGAGTGCCGGGGCTGCCGACCCAACCTTTTGCTGCCTCACCGCCCTTCTCGAGCTGCTGCCGCTGCCACTAGCCCCACTTGAGCTTGCACACGAACCCGTTGTTGAGCTGTGCCCTGAAACAAAGTTCAAATAACGCATGATAAGATGTAACACCATAAATGTTTCCGATTTAAAATATCTCCTATATGAGGTGTTAAACTTTATCATTTCTTCCAGCTTGATTTTAGAACATTATTACGAGCAAAATTTTTGTTTTTGAAGAATGTAGCTTCTGGAAAGTTACAGATACATGCCTGACCGTGTATTTTGCAGCTCAAATGAAACCGAAAATAAAATACCTCAATAGTGTTTAATTAAATTTGCGCCACCCTGTATATAACACAACGGCCGAGACATCATATTAATTGCTTCGTCCAGAGTTCTGCAGCCTTCGGCTGCAAACTCTGGGCTCAGCCTCTTAGAAAATATACTATTAAATGATACTTTTCTTGATTGGCGAACTCTACAATCCAATAAATTGTATGAATAGTTTGTAATTTTTATATTTTCATTATTTACCCATTTAAAGCCTCTGGCATTTTCATTTATGTTCTTAGTAATGATAAGGACATGTTAGATTTACATATTATTAAATAATTATGTTGAACATTTTATTGAATATTTGATCAACATCATAAAGGTGCTTCATAAACGCCTAAGAAGTTTTGCACATACAGTTTATATTCTTCACATAGTTTTGCAATGAATCGTTCGAAACAAAACCACAGATAATATACAGTGCGACTCAAAAAGTCTGCACCATATGGTAAAAAAATTTATTATTCATTTGACAGAAAATTTTATTCTCGATAAAAGTTGGTGCATTGCGTAAAACTGCTATGAAAAGCGTCAAACTTTAAAATTTCTAAATGGTATACAGGGGCGGGCAAAAAATAGGAATTTTTACCAAGAGCAAAGTACCCTTATTTTTGACAATATCAAAAAAAATTATTTAGGAAAGTTGTTTAGAATTAAAAATTACACTGAGATTTAAAAACACAGCCTCCTAAATTATTTTTTTATTGAGTAGTAATTATTTTTCTTTTATAATTTATTTTTTAATTACTACGGTCATTGTAAACCTGTTGATATGTATTATTTAGTTGCTTCGTTTTATTTGTTAACTTATTTAATTTAAATAAATCATAATTTCACCTTTGCACCAAGAAAAAACAAAAAACCATAAAAATTTTAAAAAAAGGCCGAGAATGGTGTAAAAATAACGAAGAAAACCAAATTTTTTTAACCAAAAGGTGATTATAGTGATTGAAGGAATGCCCCTAAAGTGCACCCGAAATGATATTATTTTGAGCTAGGCTAAAAACATAAAAAAATTGATTTTTTGCGTAGGAGGCTGTGATTTTAAATCTCAGTGTAATTTTTAATTCTAAACAACAATCCTAAATAAATTTTTTGATATACTTTACTCTTAATCAAAATTCCTATTTTTTGCCCGCCCCTGTATACCATTTAGAAATTTTAAAGTTTGATGCTTGCAATAACAGTTTTACGCAATGCACCAACTTTTATCATATATAAAATTTTCTGTCAAATGAATAATAAAAAATTTTCCCATATGGTGCAGTCTTTTTGAGTCGCACTGTATAATGCATCCAAAAAAAGACAATTTTTCATTATAACAATTTTCCTGTAACCCAAAAGCTATAAAACACGCAAACGAGTTAGGAATTTAATCTATATTTGATTAGACATCCCAAGACTAGTTTCTATCTTTCGGATTCATCAGCAGGGCTTTCAAATACAATAAATCAAATTTCAAACACGCGTGAGGTCAATACCTATATCTAAATAAATAAAGTTTATGTTGGCAAATATTTTTTAAAATTTTTGTTTGTCTTTTGCTTACAACAGCAAATTTTAATAAATCCCATGAAGAACTGTTTATTTTTTCACTTACAAGCAGTGGCGGATCCAGGGGGGCCCGGGGGCTTTCAAAATATATGAATTAGTTACCGATGTCGAAGTTGCTGGGTCTAGAAGGGAAAGTAAACGCTAGAGCGGGAGAAAAAAATTAAAATTACAGCAAATAAAAAAAACGGCGCATGCTGACGAGCCCCCCGCCCCCTCCTCTGGGCTCCGCCACTGCTTACAAGTATTTTTTTCGGTCGTAGCATTTGAAAGATTTGTTGATTGAAACACTATTTACTGATTATTGATTGGAATGAAAGATATCGACACCTAAAATTATAATAAATGACTTAAGATTAAAAAAATCACTTTGAATTTTCTTATCATATATTTAAAACGATGACAAATTAGTATTTTATCTGCAATTCGACATTGTGATACCGCCTAAAAACGGTGTAAACAATTCGCGAGAAATTTCTGTCCAATGGACCATCTTCAGGCCTTACAGAGCTAAAATTACAAGAAATTCTAAATAGGAAACATTTAATTACAGAATTTCAATATTTCCTGCATGATTTAACAAAATAAACTGCAAAGAAAATGATCATTTTTTAAGTTTTATAAGCTTTTCCCTAAACTCATTTTCAGTACATTTCTCCCGAATTCAAATGAATGAGCTGAAAAAACCGATAAAAACATTAATGGATTCGCCGCTTTGAACTTACATGCCGACCATAGGCGTAGATATTTTCTTTTACTTGAAATATAACTTTACGTATTTTCGTTTAAATATTATACAAGGTACGCTACTGTTCTGCATGTCATAATAACTCCAGACGACTGAATAGCAACAAAAATAATGTCTTACCTTTGCTGCTGCGTGTGCTACGCCTCAACACTGCTCCGCTGCGTGTGAGGCGAGAGGGCTCTTGGGTGTCCCTTGTGGTGGGCTGGCTGTTACTCGCCCCCAGCGCTAAAAGTTCTCTTTTTCCTCGTTCCTGTGAAGTCTTCTTTGGCAAAGGGACCGGACTGCTAGATTGAACTAAAGTGGGGATTGAACTTTTCAAAGAAATTTTACTATGGCTCCTTAGGGGGTATTTGTGTACCTGGAAATAAAATAAATAAATATTGGAAAAATATTATGGTATTCTAATTATGATAAAATACAATCTGGCTATACTGTATTTGAAAATCAAGAGAGAGTAAATTCCCAGAATAAAAAGTAATTCGGTATGCAAAACTATAGTACAGTACGTGCGGTAAAACTTCAATATTTGTAATGCATTCTAAATTGTTTTTGTTAATTTCAATACAAAATTTATTAAATTTCTTGGACTATCACATTATTTTATGATCTTTCATTGTTACTACAGTAGGCCTAAGAGGATTAACGTGCGTCATAGGCGTAACCAGAATAGAAAGGGATAATTGTTATTTAACGACCTCCGAATGGCAACAGCTTCTAATGACAGATATTTTGACTTAAATAGTTTCTAGAAATGCAGTTATTTGATTTTCGATAAACGTGACAAATAGTAGTGACTAAAAATGGAAGCAGTTTGTGAGTATACGCCAGTGAAAAAATTAAAACTAGACACCATTTATCGCTCAATGAAAAGAGTGCTGTAGTGAATGTGTACCACTATTTTAAACATCAAAATCCCTCAAACACTATTGACAGTGTAGTTGAAACAACATCTAAGGCAATGGGATATGGAAAATCTACAATATATAGAGTTCTAAAGGAGGAAAAATCAGGTGGAGTAACCTCACCAAAGCCGAAACCAGGTAGACCAAAACTATTAAAAGTCAACGTGGACGAGTTTTTTAAAAATGCTATTCGTAAGCTTGTTCACTCATTTTTTATAAATAAGCAAATACCAACTTTAGATAAAGTTTTGCAAGCCATTACGAATGATGTTGATTTACCCACATTAAGCCGGGATAAACTATGGAAAGTGTTACATGAGTTAAACTTTAAATTTGAAAAAATGGGCAGACACTCAATGCTAATTGATTCTGAAGAAATTGTATTTTGGAGAAGACAGTACCTCAGAAGAATACAACAAGTTAAAGCTCAAAATAAAAACATTTATTATTTAGATGAAACATGGGTTAATGAAGGACATTGTGTAGGAAGAGTTTGGAAAGACAAAAATATAAAATCATCCCATCAAGCTTTTCTAGAAGGATATACTACTGGTTTTAAGGAACCTATAGGAAAAGGTAAAAGATTAATTATTTGTCATATAGGCAGTACAAACGGTTTTTTTGAGAATGGTTTACTCTTATTTGAATAAAAAAAAACCGTTGATTATCACGAAGAAATGAATGGAGACGTGTTTGAGGAATATTTTGAACAGATGATTCAATTCATACCAAAAGGATCGGTTATTGTAATGGACAATGCAAGTTACCACTCCAGATTACTTGAACCTTTACCAACCACTAAATGGAAAAAGGGTGAAATTGCAAAATGGTTATCTTCTAAAAATTTAGCCTTTGACAATACAATGCTGAGGGCAGAATTGTTAACTATTGCTAAAAAACATAAGCAAAATTATAAAAAATATAATATTGAGGAGAGAAATTGAAATCCTTCGTTTACCACCCTACCATTGTGAGCTGAATCCGATAGAATTAATATGGGCTCAAGTTAAAGGTTATGTTGCCAGAAATAACACTACTTTTAAATTATCAGATGTTAAAAATCTCTTCAATAAGGCAATATCTGAAGTAACAAGTGAAAATTGGCAAAAATGTATTAGACACGTTACAGAAATACAAAAAAAAATGTGGGAGCTAGATAACATAATTGATATTACTATAGAGCCCATTGTAATTTCTCTAGAATCAGATGGTGAATCTTCTGACACAGAGTGCGAGGAACCATAACTTTAAAATTATTAATTTATGTACTTTAATTTTATTTTTAGATTTTTATTTTTTAAGATTTAATATTGTCGTATTTTTTGCATGTTGCTCGTCAAATTTTATCCTTGCGGTTGGTTTTTTTTTCTCATATACCTACTTAATTGTTTTTTTAGCTCCTCATATTAATTTATAAATAATTGTAATTATCTGTACATATTATATACATATTTTGTAAATAAACATATGCCTAAAACAAAATGCCTAAAATAATATTGACTTTTTCTTCATTTTACCCAAATTAAATTACTACTTACGAATTATGTTTATCTATCTAAAATTGGTAATCTAGGTATAAATAACTAAAACAAATTAAATATTTCTATTTCCATATTAATTTAATTTTGAAAACGCACGTCTATGGTTTACTGCCTTTAACACTGATAACTGCAAAACATTTCTGGGAATTTACTCTCTCTTGATTTTCAAATACAGTATAATGTGGAACGCCCCGAAGCCTTGCCAGACTCGTCTAATGATCGTCAGGGGCGCTAAATTCGGAACATTTAGGGTAAATTATAAGTAAATTAAAAAAAAATCAATAAGGGAAAATTAAAAGTTCCGGAAGGGGCTGGGGGTTTTTACGATTTGTGGCTGAAATATGCACAGTGTCGAAAAAAGTTTAATGTAAACGTTGTAGGTAATTAAAACTTTTGTATTAATTATTTTTCAACATTATTGAGAAAATCGTTAAAAACCGTATTTTTCGTTTTTAATTTTTAAATTCCGCAATTTTTTTTTGTTGTGAAACTTGGTGTAAAAGAAGAAATCTTTGTGTTTTAAATAAGCTGTAATTTTTTCAAAGCAACATATTTATTTTTCGATTTTATACGAATTTAAATTAAAAAAAAGCCTAAATTTAAATCGAATACAAATACAAATATACAAATATTCAATTTTTTAACTTTATCGGTGCTCATAATCAATTTTTCAGTTAATCAATCAATTTTTCAGTTAATCTAGACAATTTTTTATTTATTATTGCAAAAAAGCATTGAAATTGACGAAAAAAATGTCATTTACATTCAATTAATTGTTAATGGTTTTGAAATTACCGAAAACATTCTTACAATAATCGAATTCCACGAAAATTCGCAATTCTTAAGTTTACTTTTAAAATTTTACTAGTAGAATGAAATGGTCCCAAAAATTTTGTATTCCCATTAAATATTTTCAGTTATTTTCGAATATGCAAGCCAATTTTTAAAATTTTGATATACCGGGTATTGTTTAAGAGCAAAATCATTTCGATAATTTTTTTTGAAGCCGGACCTGGATTTTAATTTTGGTCACTATGTCTCTTGAGTGTTTTAATGGCGTAGAACTTGCCAAATATCAAATAAATATACATGGCGGTTCCAAAAATACGGCGATAAAAGAAATGAGCAAAATTGATAAAACACCCTGTAACTCAGTAATGAAAAAAGTTAGATATATCAAATATGGGTTTTTCTTATTCGTCTAAGTGTCCTTTATCCGCAGTTAGCGTATGTTCATTTACCTATGAAACACCCTGTATAATTAGAGCGAAGCATTTAAGTATTCGATTATTGTTTAAACAATATTTTCGGTAATTTCAAAACCACTAACAGTTAATTGAATGTAAATAACATATGACATGAAAATTAATCTTTTTCATCAATTTCAATGACTATTTGCAATAAGAAATAAAAAATTGTCTAGATTAACTGAAAAACCGATTATGAAAAAGTAGTTTTTTTTGGTTTTCTGCATTTTAACGATATTTTTCTATACGAACAATATATTTTTTTCATACCATATAAAGTCGAGTGTTCAACGAAAATTGAAAATTTGTAAGGGACCTTTCTCGATTGGAAATTAGGCTTTTTTTTAATTTAAATTCGTGTAAAATCGAAAATTAAAAGCTTATTTAAAACACAAAGAAGACCGTTTTCACCAAGATCCTAAAAGAAAAATTATTTTTGCGGGAGATAAAAATTTAAAACAAAAAAAAACCGATTTTTTTATTTACTTATAATTTACCCTAAATTTTCCGACCATCCACTTACTACGAAGAATTTTTTTCAAAAATGTTTGGCCCTGGTCTAATGTGACAGATTTTCAATTCCGCGAAAATAAGAACAAAAATTTTCTATTTTTCCAATTTTGAAGATGCCGCCAGACTCATTTGCCAATTTCGTAAATCAACCAGACTTATTTTTAATTACAGTTTATGAAAAACAAAATCAAAGTTTTAGGTATGCAACCCATCAAGCAGGTTAGGAAAATATCAGCCAGACTGACAGTTTTTGAAGCAAACAGATTTTCCATATCTCAAATGAGGCCCTATTTTTCAAAATTAAATATCGAAAAATCTCAAAGTCGTTACCAACAAATAATATAATAAAATTACATCCTCACAACACAAGAGCTATGTCAAATAGCACCTTGATTACACCAGCATGTCAGCGCGAGGCCAGCCAACGCTTTGTTACCACAGTTGCTCCAAAAATTTATAATAAGTGTATATTGTCAACCCAGACTGCGAATAAGACACCCTGTAGATGTCCCTGTTCCCGTTTAAGTGACATTGGACTTAAACGAGCAATTTGTTCAGTGGACTGCATATCTCTTTGAAGAAGACACCCTATAGATGTCCCTGGTATTGACGAAGGTGGTTTAAAAAACGCTCAACACTTTCCTGAACTGTGTTTTAAATTTTAACAAGAAATAGTACAAACGTAACAATTTAGATTTATTACAATTATGATAAATGGTTCAAATTATTCTTATGAACCCAATCAAAAACTACTTTTGCATTGTTTTACGAAACACGAAAAGTGTAAAAGAAATTATTTTTAATTGAAGACTAATTTAAGACTTTATGAGTGTTGCCATGCACAAAAATGCATGTGTTTCGTTATGACGTAGTATCATTCGATTGTTTTCAGCCAATTATATTGTTTGTGGAGATTTTTTTGATGCTAACTGTACATTTCTCTAACGTGTTTGTTTTCGGAGGCTAAATGTTTTTTATGCAAGCGAAATTATGTTTTCGTATGGGGTAGTATGATATAATAACGGAAGTTTTTAGTGTGGCTGATTAACAGCGCTTTGTTACAAGGCCAAGAACACATGGGCGTGTTTTATTTATTTTATTTGAATATTTTTATTCCCTTTATTTATCAGGGGCGTAGATGTTCGATTTTGAACAATAAGCTTTCAATGGATATTGATTCATACATTTCGAATCAAAATTAAAAAAATATGTTGCTGTAAATTTGGATTTATTTAATAATAAATAATATTATATTACACAATTACCAATACTACATTGCAATCCTTTTATCATTTCTTATTAATGATTTAAATATTTTTTATCACCATTTCTTTAATAAAATAATTTAATTAATATTCATTTTTTTCTCTAATTAATGTCATTGTAGATATATAGATAATGAATACTGTTTATTTTTTCTATAATGCTACAGCCCATACAGGTGCATATGCCCCTAGTTGCTAAGTTATTTAATTTCTTCTCTTTTCTAATATTAATTTATTGTAAAATGACAAAACGTAATTGTAACTATAGCTAAATAAATAAAATAAATGCACAGGCGTTGGATTACATCGATTTAGACACGAGTTGGAAGGAATTTTTTAGATATTTAATTTTGAAAAATTTGAGATATGGAAAATCTGTTTGCTTCATTTATTTATATATTTATACTTACTTGTGGGTAAGTTAAATTAGAAGTAGAGGTGCTTGCAGCTAGGCTATCTTCGAGGGAAATATTATTTAGTTTAATATTGCAACTTAAATGTCCCTTATTTTTGTCACTCTTCTTGGGTTTTTCCGTTTTTTCTTTTAAATTTAAATCAAAATTAATGTTATTTAAAGTGTTAGTTTTCGTAGATTTATGTTTATCTTCTGATTGTTTATCTTTAGAATTAATTCCAGTACCAGAACCTTTTCTGTGTTTTCTTGTAGTTCTACTAGTTAAGTCAGTCGAACTATTACTTAAAGAATTAGGAGGATCCGTGTTGTTGTTTCTTAAACCTAGTTCTAAATGATCTTGTCTATGGTTAATATCTATATTATGTCTATAATTTTTCTTATGTTTTGGTTCACTTTCTGTTTTTAGCGATTGTTCAGAATCGCTTTTAGGGTGTTTCTTGGATTTTGAATTTGTTACTGGTAAAAGTTTATCCTTGTGAGCTGTAGAGGAAGTTGAGGGAATTTCTCCTTGTAACTTTGATTTCGACAAGTCAGTTTTGTCTGATTTTTTATTTTGAGATGGTCCTGATCTGGAACTTTTAACCTAAAATATATCGGAAACATTCAACCACTTTTGTATCATCGTTACAAAACACAGGGTGTAATTAAATAGAATGTATATAAATTAGTCGGAAGCTTCGTGTTAAGTCGAGCTTTCGAAAATGTTTATTTTCTTTACAAAGACGAATAACATACAAAAAGAAACATCAGTGTTAAAATTTAAAATGATAAAATGACAATTTCTAAAAAGTCAGTATAAATATATAAAAAAATCAATTCAATGAGTACGAATTGAAATTTTTTTGTTTTTTAATAATTTTGTGTATATTGTACTGAGATCATTGATCTTTTATTCATAGATTTTTCATTGTTATTTATAAAAACCATTTCAAGAAAGAGACGCTTATTGAGATTTCATTCATTATCGAGAATTTTGGCATTATTATAGTCAATTACATGATCTTTATCTATAACATGTTCAGCAAGGCGACAAGATCTCACATTCCTTCTGCAGTCACTTTTATGAGAGGTTATTCTATCTTTAAACATTCTACTTGTTTGACCAATGTATACTTCATCACAGCTGCTGCATGGGATTTCATAGATTATATTTGATTTATTTTTGACTGGTATAGGTGTTTTCAATTTAGAATGTATTTGTGAAATAGTTTTCAAATTGGTTTTAGCTATTTTATTATTTTCAGTTCCATTCCTGGATTTAAAACTAATAAGAAAGAACGATAATAAAATCATTACTAGATGATACAGAAAACCAATTAATAGTAATCGGTTCCTAAATTTTCATTCAAACCACCCATGAAAATCAAAATAAATTTAATTAATAATCTGGAAAAATCAAAAGAAGTTTAAATGACACTCCATACCCACACTCCTAAGAATATGAAATTTAAATTTTTCCAACACGACTTATCAATAAATTGTTATAAAATAGGATTGTCTTTTGATGACATTAAAAAACTATTTAATTTAAATGAACGACAACATGCCTTAGTGCCTTGTTACTTGTTTGATGATAGAGTACTGCATTTACAAGTTAAGACAAGGTTTTAACAGGTTTTTATCAACTTAGGAGCAAGTTATTAATGTATAGAAGAAACAAAATGGGACCCAGCACTGAGCATTGAGACACTAAGATCAGAATATGCATGCGATGTTCTTGTTAATTATGTTTACATCTAGAACTACATTTTAAGAAAGCTGGAACATATAACGCTAATCCTGGCAGATATTAAAATAATTCTATAGATAAATCTTTTAACCATGAGCTTATCTTTTTTATGTCTCCAAATTCAATAATATTTGTGGGCGATAAACTAAATTATGAAGTAATCTGACCAGGATTTAAATAAGATAAAATCTTTGGTATAATATTAAATTCATTTGGATGTTGGTCCTTTGAACAAAAAAACCACTAACCTTAGATGGTATTCTGGTAGTACTTGCAACCTTATCCGATGGGATACTATCTTCTTGGGAGGAGGTTCGGAGGCGCTTAGCCTCTGAACGTGGCTGCGTTGGCAGCACACGCTTGCGGCGGCTAGTGCTGGCAGCAGCGAGTGTGTTAGCTGGATCTGCCATAGACGAAGCGTTCTAAGCTCCCCCACTTACTAGCGACACTCATTCCCTTTTTATTCAACTTGCTCTTGTGTTTTTATGCGATGCTGTAACAAGTCAAATTGAGTTTTTTTTTAGAAACCACTTTTGACAATTTAAGTGACTTAACAAAAAAGAATGACTTAAGTGTTTTTTGTTGTTGGAAGACTCGCTCTATCAAAGATCAAAAATATTATTGGGTGAATTGTGACAATTCATAGCATTACAACGGCGGCTCCAAGGGGGGCAGTAGGGGCAATTGCCCCTCACCCCAATGTCCGACAATGATAAGATATTTCTCAACAACCCCAAACTATTAAACTTTTATATATATAACCCTAACAGCCCCTCCACCAATCACTGGGCCGGAGCTGCCCTTGTAAGAAACGATTGGCAATGTCAAAATTACCGAAAAAAAAAATGTTTGTGCATTTTTTGAGAGAAAAAGTAAGTTTTTTAGGGTATAAATGGACCTAGAATTTACAAATAAAATTCAAAAAAATTAAAATTTGGTTTAAGCAGAATGAATTTTGTATAAAAACGATTGGCAATGTCAAAATTACCGAAAAAAAAAATGTTTGGGCTTTTTTTGAGAGAAAAAGTAAGTTTTTTAGGGTATAAATGGACCTAGAATTTACAAATAAAATTCAAAAAAATTAAAATTTGGTTTAAGCAGAATGAATTTTGTATAAAAACGATTGGCAATGTCAAAATTACCGAAAAAAATTGTTGGGGCCATTTTTGAGAGAAATAGTGAATTTTTTAGGGTATAAATGGACCTAGAATCTACAAAAAAATTAAAATTTGGTTTACGCAGAATGAATTTTGTATAAGAAACGATTGGCAATGTCAAAATTACCGAAAAAAATTGTTGGGGCCATTTTTGAGAGAAATAGTGAATTTTTTAGGGTATAAATGGACCTAGAATCTACAAAAAAATTAAAATTTGGTTTACGCAGAATGAATTTTGTATAAGAAACGATTGGCAATGTCAAAATTACCGAAAAAAATTGTTGGGGCCATTTTTGAGAGAAATAGTGAATTTTTTAGGGTATAAATGGACCTAGAATCTACAAAAAAATTAAAATTTGGTTTACGCAGAATGAATTTTGTATAAGAAACGATTGGCAATGTCAAAATTACCGAAAAAAATTGTTGGGGCCATTTTTGAGAGAAATAGTGAATTTTTTAGGGTATAAATGGACCTAGAATCTACAAAAAAATTAAAATTTGGTTTACGCAGAATGAATTTTGTATAAGAAACGATTGGCAATGTCAAAATTACCGAAAAAAATTGTTGGGGCCATTTTTGAGAGAAATAGTGAATTTTTTAGGGTATAAATGGACCTAGAATCTACAAAAAAATTAAAATTTGGTTTACGCAGAATGAATTTTGTATAAGAAACGATTGGCAATGTCAAAATTACCGAAAAAAAAAGTTTGGGCCATTTTTGAGAGAAAAAGTAAGTTTCTGGGGGTATAAATGGGCCTATAATCTACAAAAAAATTAAAATTTGGTTTACGCAGACTGAATTTTGTATAAGAAACGATTGGCAATGTCAAAATTACCGAAAAAAAAGTTTGGGCCATTTCTGAGAGAAAAAGTAAGTTTCTTGGGGGTATAAATGGACCTAGAATCTACAAAAAAGTTCAAAAAAATTAAAATTTGGTTTACGCAGACTGAATTTTGTATAAGAAACGATTGGCAATGTCCAAATTACCAAAAAAAAAGTCTGGGCCATCTTGGGGTATAAATGGACCTAGAATCTACAAAAAAATTCAAAAAAATTAAAATTTGGTTTACGCAGAATGAATTTTGTATAAGAAACGATTGGCAATGTCAAAATTACCGAAAAAAAATGTTTGGCTCATTTTTGAGAGAAAACGTGAGTTTTTTGAGAATAAATGGACCTTGAATCTACAAAAAAATTCAAAAAAATTTTAATTCAACCAATAACACGGCTCAAATGAACCTTTAATTTTTAGGTTGAAATTTCAAAAACCACTTATTTGACTGAAGGTAGTTAGTGGTATTGATAATGTCTGAAAAAATAATAGAAATTGTGCGAACCTTTGTTCATCCTTTACAGATTGTTAATAAGTTTTTTTGGGTGTTCATTGTATTGAAGAGCGGTTATTATTATTATATTATATACAGTATTTTATATATAATCTTTATAGGTTCAATATCTTAGTTATTTTGCATTTATATTTGTTTGAAAGTGCCCGGACCTAATAATAAATTCATACTCATTATGATAAAAATTAAAGAAGATATCGTTTGTACCTCATTTGTGTTTTACAAGAAATTAATGAATATCATACAGAGAGATTAAAAAAAAAGAATGAATTACCCTAAAAAAAGTACTTCTTATATCTAAGTTGCCTCTATAAGAGACCATATTATATTGTGATAATGTTTGTGATATTTCACAAACACCTATATACACAACAATATTAATATATCTAAGTGTGATACTATTTTTTTTGATTTTTACATTAAATTATCAACTTTAGACATCAACAACATCCTCTCTTTTACATTATCACTCTGATCAGGAATTTTTCCTCCTATATGTAAAAAAGTTATATAACATATATATTTAAATCTGGTAATAGATGAAAAATTAAGAGTTAGCAAGCTATCGGCATATTCAGCACTATACCCAAAATTAAATTGTTCGAATTTCCAATTACGAGCCAAAGGGGAAGCTAGCACCCTCAAATGTACCCCAGGGTTCACATCTGGGACCTTTACTGTTCAATATATTTATAAATGGCATCTCTTTTTGTTTTGAACATTCTAAATTTATTTTTCATTTGCAGATGATCTTAAATTATAACTTAAAAGTAACATCTATTCTAAACTCAGTCTTATAACAATTTGATTTGCGAAATCTAACCAAATAGTGTAAAATAAAGGGGGTGGAATTGAATCCCGATAAATATTGTTATGGTATTTCATAGACAAAATTGTCATACCCTTAACTTAGTAATGTAGGTAATCGATATTCCCCCTAGGACCACTCGTTCGAACAATACCTTTTACATTCACAGAATGAAACTATGGAAAGTTTGTTTTTTTTTACATGTAGTTATTTGAATCAGCTTTAAGAAAAACCTCAAATCGTACCGAAAAGAACAAAGAATTTGGTATATAGTCTGTTTTTATAGCCACTCCATACTAGAAAGCAATAAAGTTGTGAAGGTACATACCAGTGACAAATGTTTATCATATAAAAGCTGGAGACAATCAGTACTTACATTAAAATACATAAAAAAATCCCAATACGACTAGAATATTCTATAAAACATTAAAACATAACCTAAATTTGACTAAAAAACTGAATGTTTTTGAGTCTCTTATCAAAAAACTTTCATAGAATGATCTCTTTTGAGATTGACCTCTGTACCTACAACTCAATTATAATAATCCCATTATTTTCTTTAGATTACAGATTTGACAACTTTGTTCTAAGTAAAGAATATTCTGGAGTACTTACTGTAAATAACTGCTAATCATATCTCTTTGGTTAAAAAAATTTGACACTTCCTTGTGGTTATTTGTAGATTTTCTTTCATTTTAATCCTTATTTTGTTAAATTTTAAAAGATCTATTTTGAAACTGTATTTCTTGGGAAGCTATTTATACAATGGTAATCAAATTCTAAAGTGGTGATCTAATCTTACTTAGGTGTTAGGCATATAAAATGTTCAATCAATTTTTACTTTCTGAATTTGTTTCTGATAATTAAAGTATATTCAAATTCAAGTTCATGAATATGGATTGTTTACATTAATTACCCAAGCTCACAATTGTGGAGTAAAATTTTCATTGGGTATTTTCTAGGTAGTTAGGAATTATTGCCCAAAATTTCACATCATGGGATAACTTAATCGTTTCCTAGTTAGTGATGAGTAAATAAACAAATGATTTTTAAGGTCATCAATGTAACTTAATTCTATATTTTTACCATGAGTAGAATTACCAAGAATATAATTTTTTTCCCAATTAAACTACACAAAAAACAATTTTGAAAATCTTTTGCACTTGTTCGAGTATTCCAGAATCGCTGATTTTACACAAAGGAGCCAGTATCCATTTTACGAACATAATATGACATTGGTATCAAAATGAAATAAAACTATTAACGACCAGCCAACTACAGATGGTAAATTCGTAGAAAAAACTGATGTAAGTTTTTCTCTTAAAACCTACCAAAAACACACTCCATCTCATCAGTCTTCACTTGAATTCCTTTTATTGGAGTACAGATTATAAATAAATGGGCCAAAAATAAGAACGAAAAATGAATAATTTTGTTCTACACTGTTAACTTTACAACTTGCAACACGAACGGCTGCCTTGAGTTAGCCAACGATCACAGCGAAAATCCCGTTTACACCACACAAATATTTGCGAGACCTGTTTTGGAAACCAGTTATTCGCTTATTTCAAATCAAAAACTATTCTATATAATGTTTTAATAATTATAGAAAATCTTACTTGCAAGTATATTCTTCACAAAATCGTTCACAAAAACATATGATCCATAATGCACCATTATTTTTCCAATTTCAGTATGATAAGCAAGTTTTACAATAATAAAATTGATGCAGGGACATCTTCCAACTTTCATCGAACTACATCTATTCAAAGTATTGGAATGGTAGTTTTCTATTGTATATACTCTATTCGCATTGAGATGGCGATGCAGTCGAGACAAATTTAAAATTATTTAAATTGGAAGTCTCACTGGCCAATAGATAGCGCCTCAGGGAAGGGAAAAATATTCATTAAGGGGGTTCTATACCCTCCGCCATATTGGAAATGCTAATGTTAAAATTGCGGGCTTAATACTCAAAAAAATATATATTTTTTTGTATCCGAGCTTATTATTTATCGTAGATTGGCGGATGATCACTTTTTTATATATATAAACGAAATAACATGCCACTGAACAACTTTTGTATTTACCATTTTTGAAAAAGTAAGTAGTTTTTTCTAAAATTGAAAATTGCTTCAAAATCTCAGAGTGTACCGGCAGGTGCTGCCCCCCGACTGTCCTCTTTTAAAGCAATTAAAAATTAAAACGAGGAAGTTAATTGAAGACGACAGTTATTCTGATTGCATTTATTTACATTGGTTTGTTGTGTTGAGTTGAATATAGACCATTCCAGGAAGACGTAGGTGACAGGTCGGCCGTATTTGCTGGGAGGCACACAACTTTATGAAACAACGTTAGTTTCATATGTAAACATCAGAAAGATTTGTTTTTAAATGTGTTATTAAATGTTCAATGCGTTCTGAAAGAGATAATGTATCATTTTTCCGGTTTCCTGCTGTTTTGACAAACGGAGGGAATCATTTAAATGCGTTGTCTAGTGAATAATAGACGTGTTTGTTCTAGGCATTTTATAACAGGTATTTTTGGCGATCTTTTATATGTATTTTTTTATTATTACTTGTGTAAATTTTCGGTAAACCTGCTCTGTTAAACTAGTGACAAATTTTTGACAGAAAACTGTGGTTTTTTAAATTTAATTTTACCAGGTGATATTGTTTTAGCCGACAGAGGTTTTTTAATTCAAGATTCTCTACAAATTTAGGTGCGAATTTAAATATACCAGCCTTTACAAAAGGGAAAAAAATCAACTACATCCCACTGATTTGGAAAATACACATAATATTGCCACTGTACGAATTCATGTAGAACCAATTATTGGTCTTTTAAAAAAAATAAGATTTTTCATGAAACAATACCAATGAGTATGTTGTCTAAAAAAAGAGATGGTTATATACTACATTGAACAAAGTTGTAGTAGTATGTAGTGCATTTATAAATATAAGTGTCCCTCGCAAATACCATTGAATTAATTTTTTTTTCATAATTTATTTTATTTTATGAATATATAAACATCTAAGAGTTACAATTTGTTTTATTTGTATTATTTCTGTATATTAAACACAATTTTCACAATTTGGCTAAAACACTATGAACAGCCCTGGCCTCATACTGCTTATAGGCTTGCAAACTTTTGTAAGCCTTAAGCTGTTGTCCCGAATAAAAACTGTGAGTTAGTATGCAAAATTTATATAAAAGAGGATTCTATACAAGTTGCTCATATTAGTTTCGTTCGCGCTCAAATTTAAATGCTCAAATGTCAAACTGCAGGTAAACAAACAAACATTACGCGTTTCGGGCAGTTAAAATTAATACCGCTAGATCGAATAAAGTTGTGTTCATGTCAATAGAAATGTAATTTCCATCCACGACTGAAAATGCTACGTCTAGATGTCGTCCTTATCCGAGAATTGGTAACTATGCAACCGCAAAGACACAGATGTATTTCATGCTGCCTAACAATTTCTTTAGAGGGGGGGTTCAGCAAAAACGTAAGCGGCGAGGATTTCGATTATGTATGAAATTAACAGAGCTGATGGGTATAGAACACTCTTAAGGATGGTTTTTTTAGTATTAAGGACCAATTTCATTACATGTAGAATGTAGAATTATGATTTTAACACGATTTTCGACAAACTGATTCTAAAAGGAGATGTTTATTTAGTACCTACTTTAGTCAGATTTATAAAAAATCCTGCGCTTTAGAGAAAATTGGAAATATACTATTTAAAATATACTTTTTTTAAATTATATTGGGAAATAAAAAATGGCCAAATTAATTGTCAAAAAAAAAACGTTTTCCTATGTCAATGAAATAAATATTTAGAATACCAAGACAAGTATTTTTACCTCTATTATCTTGCCAAAGTTTTATTGCAAAATATCTCTTATTTTGTCAAGTTTTGTCTTCCTATATGAGCACAGATTTTTATTTGTGCTTCTCCCAAATTAAGTCTAATTTATGTAAAATATTTCATAATTTGCCCCTTCAACTTTTTGGCAGACCTCATATTGAATTTAGTTTCCCGTTCGGTGGCTTCTTCCCTATATAAGCGCGTCCCGGAGATGCACTTAAGCATCCGCCACTGTCTATAATCGATCGATTTGGCTGGTCCAGGCGTCTCTTGCGGGGCGCCGTGACATTACGCTCCCAGGATCCCCTTTTACAGACTCCGGACTCCTGTGAGCGTTTAGTTTTCGGGAACCCCCATCGCGAGTTATCACGTCCGCTTTTTGTCCGCTCTTCGCAAAAGTAAAGGATCGTGATTTTTATTCAACGTATTTTGGGAAGAAACTTTCAAATATTTTGGAAAGTAAGCTAATGAAAAAAATAATTTTTGAGCTAATTTTTATTTTTTTTATTAAATTACTCTTTGCACAATTATATAAAACTTTTTTTCATATAAATTGGTTTTAAATATTTTATAATTATAGAAGATTGTTTTTTTACTAAGAAATTTTATGAAAATTAATTTATTTCGTGGCATTAAGGTCGTATATTTGTTCCTAATAATTAAAAAATATTAAAAAAAATTAATTAAAAGATTTTAAGATACTTTCAGCATATTATTTTACATGTATTACATCTCTTTGGAGCATGTTTAAGTAAAACTAAATGTGAGTTGCAGTAAGTATATAATTTTTTATTTATATACGTTCCACAAGTAGCGGTTTAACTCATTTTCTGTCTAATTACCGATTTTGAAGGTATAGTAAAGGTTTTCGAAGAGTATGTGGAATGAGGTGCGTTAGAGACATAATCACAGAGATGATTTACACATTGAAGACCCACATCTGTTGAATTTCTATAGGAAAATCTCTATACTTAGTTTTCTTCTCCTGACATAGTTGTTGCAAGGGATAGTAACATCAATAAGCATTACAGAAGTGGCTCCCTTATACACCATCACAATATCTGGCCTATTCGTCACCATTCTGTAGATGATATTTACGATTCAAGGTATTTCAGACGACCTCGAATAGTTCTTATCATGGTTGCTAAGGATTTGCATAAATTATTATTAGGTAGTTATCAAACCACAGGGTTGTACTAATAAAATTTTGAGCAGTTTTCCATTGAGAAGCATTGATGAGATTACCGGGTCTTCAATGAATAAACAGCAAAAAATCAGGATCGAATAGTACGCGTTAATATTACTAGAAGTTGAAATAATTTTATTTTGATTCGTATTCCTTCGGAAATATTCGATAAGTATTCAATAAATAACATTTCCTAAGCACCTTACCCCTTGTTGCAAGAATCTGGGAAGTTAAATGGCCAGCTAGGTCACTAGATAATAACCCTCTTGCTTTTTGTTTGTGGGCGTATGCGAAAGGTAAAGTTTACTCACAAGCTTCATAGTGGACTGCCGTTAGTCGTAAAAAGTGAAAAATCTCGAACGAAAGTGACAGTGAATCGATTTTGATGGGGTTTTTTGTATTTCTAAAATCTAATACTAAAATGTTTATATATTAGAATTTGCCGATATTTGTTTATTTAATAGTTTATTGCAAAATTCCTAAAATTATTTTAAATTAATGATTAATCAAGAGTAACTGTAATAATTTTAATTAAATTGATGAAAAAATATCATTATTTATGTTTTTGGGGTAAATATTGATTAAAGGACGAAAATTGCAAATTTAGAAAGAGAGGAACCAAAATAGTGGCCAGAATCTTTGTAATCAGGTACGGTTATAAATGCAATTTCAAACGGCCATATCTCGTTACATACAAAAGATAAAAAAAATGGAAATTATTAGGAAGTACATTTGAATGAGCAGTTTTAAAGAACAGTGTGAAAAATTCAACAAGCTCAAATTTAAATGAGTTCATCTTTTATACTAAAAATTAGAGATCGTATTTCGCGCTTTATTCATTTATTAAATACTTATGTTGACGAAACGTTGCCACAATTCAAATTTTCTCTTTTTGGTTGAGTAAAAACTCTTTTTTTGAAAATTATGTAACTCACATTTGTTTTTTATACAATTAAAATGTCTTGATACTAACCTAGGGCATATACTATCCAGAAATATGTAAAAGCTATTTGTTATAATTCATTTTGAATGGCGAATTTTCAAAAATAGGATACATTAGGATACAAAAGTGATCCCTAGATCCATCAAGTAGCCTTTTATTATATATTTATTTTTTTGTGTAGAAATACTGACTTAAAATTAGTTGTTCTTGTTGAAACGGTTAAAAAAACTACGTAAACGAATAAAGAAAGAAAATATAAAAAACAAAAATTACAAAATTAGCATCATGGAATGTCAATGATATATAGAAAGAAACAGTTGAGATAGTAATAAATATATTGAAAATCTGAAAAAAAAAATTACTAGACAATTGTAGAAACATATGCAAAAGGATTTTTTTCAAATACCACAGTCTAGATAGCGCTAAAAAAATGGCGTAAAAAAAATTTATTTTGTCCATAACTTTTTTTCTGCTTATGTTAAACAATTCTGGATAGTCTTAAAATGTTCCCAATATTGTTCTCTCATTGGGATGTCACATACATTTTTTTTGTGGAAGCCATATTTTTCCAGACAATTACGCTAGAACGATCCAGTTTCTTTAAACAAACATTTTTGATTTACCATATCTTCCTTCGTATTAATCCGAGAAAAATAAAAAATAAATCAATTTAATTGTTAGCTCAAGGCCATAAAATTAGTTCAATATCAATTTTCACGTAATACTAACAGATTTTCGGTTATATTTAAAAAAAATTTAGAAATGTACGATTTTTGTAGTGAAAATCGTAATTTTCCGCGCCCTATAACTCGGGAGGGGTTAACAGTAAAATATTATAATCGTTGTTACGCCACTGTCGATAGAAGTCATAATTTTTACGTAGCAGTAAAAAATTTATAAACCACATTTATAGTTTGAAAATGTTGACGCGAAGAGGAAACGATAGGAGGAAATTTACCCTTTTCGAGAAATATTGCTGCTCGTGAAATCCAAGGTTATTATCAGTAACTTCCAAACTTGGCCTTAACACGAATGAAAGTGTTATGGTTTTAAAAACAAGAACGTAAATAATTTTAATAATCCACTTGTATCCTTGAGAATATTTTCCACATGGTTTAATAAAGTTTATGCGAAGTTATTTTTGAATTTAAAATATTTTACGAGTAATATTTAACTGTGTTTATTTAATAAGCGATAAAAAAAGGGAAATGTCACCTGTCACCTATAACGTTTTGAAAACAAGGTTTTTCTACAACCACTATGCAAAATACGCTTTTCTACACAAATTTTTATACGCAAAGCCCTTTTCTTAATTTCTGTGATATCCGTTGGAAAAGTAATAATTTAAAATGGTAATAGTACACGCTATGGCACTTTTCCCCACAGAAATGTCAAAATTTTATAGTTACAAACAGCAAACAACTATAATGAATTGATTTTGTTAGGTACATCAACACAGCTATGACCTGTCAACATTTTTTTTTCAATTTAACATTATCATTGTAGTGAATAATTCCTACGTGTTCAAATTTTAAATTTTAACTAACAATTCTGTAATTGTTAGTACACGGGTCATTGTTTTCGCCGATCTTCAGCAACAATTTTAGCAAATTCAGGCGGAGACTTTAATATTGGAGCGACATGGTGGATGGCGCTCAAATACAGTGGCGGAAGGTCTTTTCATTCAAGAAAAGGTAAAGCAAATAGTCGAGGAAATTTAACACAAATATAGCCCAGATACAGAATTTTGGTGCAGGTACGCTGCGGACACACACAACGATTTTGGACGTACGATAGAGCGGGGAAAGGGGGCCACGTGCTTGGTGGGGGCGAGGGGAAGGGGGATGTGGCGGTGAAAGGAGGCCACGTGCTTGGGGTACACAAAGGCGCCCTACGTCAAAAAAAAAATACAAAATGGTTTCAAAATTTATTTTAAATCGTAGATTACCGCAAAATACACACCAAATAACCTAACAAACGTCCGTCGGGGGCCCCATAATCCAAAAAAACCTAGAAATAAATCACATATTAAAATTTACATAAAGAATTCATCATCAAACATTAAACACACACTTTTAAAAACTCGATTACATTAAAAATTCAAAATACATGACACTACCAACCTAAATTCCATACAGAAAATCATGAAATCTTTAAAACACAACTTTTTAACAATATTCCGCTTCCAAAGTAGTTTAAAAAAAACGCCAAATTCCTTTAGTGGCGTGAAGATATGCATGGAACTTTTCACATAGAGCATGGCACGACTTTTTATCGTACGTTCAAAATCGTTGTGTGTGTCCGCAGCGTAAGTCGGATTGAAACGGAATTTTTTGCACTCGCATAGCTGCATCAAAAAGTGCATTTTTCTTTCCAAGTGTTGAAGAAAAAATTCATATCTTGCACAAACATCAGAATTATAAGAATTTCAGTACCCGGGGGTGCTTTGGATCGCTTAAGCTGAATATGATGGTCAAATAAGCCCCCTGTGTACCTCGACGTCAGGACGGCGCGGAACCTCACCTCCAATCTATAAAATCGCAAAAAAAAATTTCGAAAAGAGAGACTTTATCGGGTTTTTTCCTCCAGATCAACTCTACTAAACGGGGAGGTATATTCATCAACACTATTATTTTTCTCAGTGTAGTTAGGTTTGTAAGAATTTGAATCAATACACGTTACTTTTCTCAGTGTATCTCAAATTGTTTATCTTTCGATGCTGTGACGTATTTCCTAATATTGTATCTATCCAACATCAAAGGAACCTATCAAGCTTTTGCTTCTTGTTAGCAGGAGAAATAGTAAAAATAAATATTTTGATTGATAGAAATTAGAGCAGTAAATCTATGATATTTTTACTTTTTCTAGGAATCATATAAAATGATACAAGAATATATGCATTTCCCTTGAAAAGATAATAATAATATGATCAATATATCTTACTTCCAATCTCGTTATGTGATTCCGCCGTTCAAATGATGAATGTGAAATGTGATTTATAAAGTTTTGCGAATTGATTACTCGACTCCAATTATTATACTTCGTTGGCACTGAAATGTAGAGTAATTTATTTTTCCCCATTATATTGTTCTTCAAAGAGGAATAATTCCCATATTGTTTTTTCTCTTAATAATGAGATGGCACAGTACAGTAAAATGTTAGTTTTACAATAAACAAATTAAAAAAAAAACAGTGAGTGATTATTAAAGGGAGAAACTGAGAAAAAATTAAAACAGATTTAGAAAACAAAAAGCAAACGATCAAGCTGGAAGGCAGTGCACCAAGGAAAGACGTATGGAATGTACTAGAGAACAGGGAAATAAAGCGATACCCGATTGGCTATGTTTAATTTTTTATGAGAATATAGAGAATTATTTACGAGGATGAAAAATCGACGAATATACTAGTAGATCAAGCCTGAGAGTCAGTGGCAGCTTGTGGTTATAATATTTGGCAATATATCGTAAACTAAATGAAATGATTTGGTTCACAATCACTTTGAAGTATTATTATTTTTTATTAAATTGAACAAATATACAAATATACACCTGGGATTATGTACAACGTAGTTACTTAAGTATATGATTATATTTATATAATAGAGTTTTACCCTTCGCACATATATGAGTTATTTTGTTGAACGATGGTTGTGTATGCTTTTAAAGTAGAAAAATTTGGTTTATTTTTGTTGTACCGATGCTTCTGTAGTCTGTTAAAGTTGTAAACGTTCTGTCCGTTTTTATGCCCAGAACAATATCGACATCTGTTTTTTATATTACTTAGAATTTGGATTTTTACCTACTTTTGGGTACCTACTGTTGGAAATTAACTAAAAAATTTCCAACACTAAACGTTTTCAAACTAATACCGATAATGACCTTAAAGAAAATATTGGGATATGGATTTATGTACCTTAGATATAGATTGGACGGCAAAAAAGGGCTTGTAGCCAAATAGTAGAAGACCGCATTTCATACAGAGCAATTTAAAAATATTTCATACGAATCTTAAAATCTGCAAGTGGTTTGGAGTTTGGATTATTACCCCTAGTAATTTTTTTATTAAATGTTATTGTAAAGTAGATGGTAAAATAACTTTTATTTTAATTGACATCATTAGCTTAAATTTAAGGCTATATACGTATTAAATCTTATACAATGAGCACCTTTTAACCTATTGTAACATCCCTCTTAACACAGCAGACATAAATATGCTGTTTGTCAGCCAACTCTTAGCATTGAATTAAAATACGTCTGAACTAAAGAATCCTAGCAAACTTTCTATAAGATTCGATTGGAAAACGATAGGTAAACACACAATTTATTTAACGATTTATTTTGGTCTATTTTCGAACATTGTATGGATTGAAAAGGACTTGGAAGTTCAAATGAGAAAACTTTGGTTGTTAAATTTAGAATCGAAACACAAACTTGAATCGCAAACGTATAAGAACAGAAAATCTTATTTTTATGGATAAAACAAGCATTGATGGAAACATTGCACGCTTTATAATTAGGAATTTCGATAACCGCGACTGATCTTTACTACAAGAACGCCCGCGTGACACTGCACTCTTTTGGCGAGTTTGGCGCAAGAAATGCCACTCCACAAGCCGTTGTATCCCACCGAGACCTTATATGCAGGCCAAAACCATGAGAAAAGATACAATTCCAAGGGCCATTGCACGTACTGCATCATAAAACTAATTCTTTAGTTATGGCTACAATAGTCACACAATCATTTCGGAAAGAAAATGTAAGAATTTGGATGATTATGAACTTGGCGTAAATTGTACTTACTGCTACACCTCGAGCCGGACCTGATCTATTCTGACCCAGATATTCCACAGGTAAACATCATTATGTGAAATCGGAATGTTTGTTACCAGAGCAACATAATCGAAATCTCTAGTTAACGAAAATAGCAGAGTTCGCATAATTGGATTAAACTTTTTACAATGGAAGAGCCGTTTTAAATTTAAATGATTTTTAATCAACAATTCTAAGAAAGCTTGGTTTAAAAATAAAAAAAATGTTCTGCGACTCTTCTCGGAATCTATGAAGTGCGGTGTGTGGAAAATTGCTCGTCAACAATTGCTCGCCGACAGTTGCTCGCCCCCAATTGCTCGTCGACAGTTGCTCGCCCACAATTTCTCTCCTACAATTGCTCGCTCACAATTGCTCGCCCACAATTGCTCGCCCACAATTGCTCACCAGAAAAGTTGCTCGCCAATTGCATGACAGGATGTTTGGCGACCAACTTTCCTAGTAAGCAACCGTGGGAGAGCAAAGGTGGGAGAGCAACTGTGGGTGAGCAATTATTGGCGAGAAACTGTGGGCGAGCAATTTTCCGGTAATCATGAAGTGTAGTAAATAAAATAATTATCATTAGAAATTTGGTCTATTCTGACTCAGATATTCCACAGGTAAACATCATTATGGGAAATCGGAATATTTGTTACCAAAGCAACATAATCGAAATCTCTAGTTAACGAAAATAGCAGAGTTCGCATAATTTGATTAAACTATTTACAATGGAAGAGGCATGTTTTAAATTTAAATGATTTTAATAAACGATTCAAAGAAAGCTTGGTTTAAAAATAAAAAAAATATTCTGCCACTCTTCTCGGAATCTATGAAGTGTCGTGCGTGGAAAATTGCTCGCCAACAATTGCTCGCCCACAACTGCTCGCCCACAATTGCTCGCCCACAATTGCTCGCCAACAATTGCTCACCACGAAAGTTGCTCGCCAATTGCGTTTGGCGAGCAACTTTCCTAGTGAGCAAATGTGGACGAGCAAATGTGGGAGAGCAATTATTGGCGAGCAACGGTGGGCGAGCAACTGTTGGCGAGCAATTTTCCGGTAATCATGAAGTGTAGAAAATAAAATAAATAGCATTAGAAATTTGGAGGAGCCAATAATTGCTTTCCCACAGTTGCTCTCCCACATTTGCTCGCCCACGGTTGCTCTATAGGAAAGTTACTCGCCAAACATCCTCTCACGCAATTGGCGAGCAACTTTCCTGGTGAGCAATTGTGGGCGAGCAACTTGGCGAGCAATTTTCCGCACACGACACTTCATAGATTCCGAGGAAAGTCGGAAAACATTTTTTTTTTATTTTTAAACCAAGCTTGATTGTTTTATTTTTACCAGCACAATTCCGTTTTTTTTCTCCATATAAGATTCAAATTTGTTTTATTGAATAACAGATAAATAGACACTGAAAACTTTTCGAACATAAGTAATATTTCATCCAATTTCTCAAAAACGAATCCGGTCATATTCGTCGCCGCCATACCCTGCGAAAGATCTATCTTTATATTTATTTTATTTTGTTTTTCTCATGGCGACACAGGAGACATACAAATAATAGCGAATAATGCGAAAAGGCTTTTCCTTTCTTTCGAAAAGCTAAATGTAAAATATAATACCATGAAAATTGTTATTTTACTCTTTGGTGATATGTTTTGCCAACTCAACAGTATTAAAAACATATTAAAAATATTTAGTACTAGAAATTCATGCCTCTGCTTTCTTCTTCTTTGAAAGACAAAGAAAACTACAATAATATAATGCATCTAAAAATTAATAAAGTACATGTTGGATCTTTTAAAAATTATCCTTCTTCTTCTTTTTCTTCCACTTCCTCTTCTTCTTGTTCTTCTGTTTCTTTATAATCGTATAAAAAATATTGTACGTTTTCAATGATTTGTTTTTATTTCAGGCAAAATAATGAACATTCGAAACAACGAACGATACATGTTAAACGAATTCTGAGAAGACTTAAGGCCACCAAAAGCCATGCCTCGTTGAATAGACAGACATGGCAGGCCTGGCACTGCTACTGGGGTTGCTGGCCTGCGTTCATCTAGCTTTCTTTCAACCTCCCGTCCTTATTCTTACTGAACTTTGTTACTATCCTATTGATTTGAACTTGATCGAGCAGAAGCTGAAGGAACTGAATATTAGCGTGGAAATTATGGAAGAACAAGGTAAGTTCTGTATTGTGTTTATTCAATTTAGTCAATTGTTGTGAGTCTTTGGAACCTCTAGTTAATTTTAACGAGTGGGTTAAAGCAACTAATTCACTTGTTGCTTTTAAGATAAAAGCTTAAGTCATCAGATAACGTGAACTCAAATATCCTTTAAGATATTGGCTCTCCACCCATGATTCTGTGAAAAGTTGCGAAAGCTCATTTCGTATACCTCAAAGTACTCATTCAGGCATCGATCACGCGAATAGGCACGGGTGAAATGTGACCCGATTAAAAGTAAAGTGGCGTGTCGGTCTATAAATAAATGACCTTGTAAAATGGCCTAAGATTTATGCATTCGGAAATTTGTGTAATTTCTAGTTCTAAGTTTGTAAACTAATCAATTAGAAATGAATGAATTTCCGCTTGGATAACAAATCATCGTTTTGAAATCTAATAGAAAATGGAAAATTCTCTTTATGTTTGTTCACGGAATTTCAAACAACTTCCATCATATTTGGATATTAATTAGGCTTGCTTTCATATCTTTTATAAGTTCTCTCAAAAATTGGGTTTTCTGGTTTAAAACAATGAGAGGTCTCTGGGTGTTCTAAAGGTTTTTTTTTTCCGTAGCAAAACACTCTGTGGGAATGTTTTCTATAATTACAATCTGATCATGAAGATCAATAAGCAATTTTGTTCCAACCTAACTTAACTAGAATTCTTAAATACTAAGGTCCTACTCACTAGTGTACCTTAGGGTCTGATAATTTTAGTAACACTACCGGTAACGTGTAACACAAATCCGCACTCTGTTTGTAACTAGCACTGTCACTAAATTGGTATTATCGAGGAGCTGGATGACCTCAACGTTCCCATGTTGGAGCAGCCGTTGTTCATGGCTGCTGGCAGATTTAGATATAGTCTTGTCAACAGTTTCTACATCCAGGTCCCTATGAAGATCACTGTTGCGACAGTACCAGGGTGCATCGACGATATTCCTTAATACTTTATTTTGAAAACGTTGGATAACTTGAATGTTACTTTTACTGGCGCAGCCCCAAAGCTGGCTACCATACGTCCAAACGGGTTTCAATATCTGCTTGTAGAGGAGCAGTTTGTTATGTGTGGACAACTTGGAGTTTCTTCCTAATAACCAATACATCTTTTTATATTTTATACCAAGCACTTCACGTTTCTTTTTAATGTGGACTTTCCAGCGAAGTCTAGCGTCGAGTGTCAATCCAAGATATTTTGCTGTATTAGCATAGGGAATCTGAGCGTTATTTATTTTTATGGGAATGTGTTGGTTTCGTTTATTAGTAAAGTTAACATGAACAGATTTATTTTCATTTAACTTAATACGCCATTTTTTAGTCCAGGTGTTAATCTGGCCTACAGATTTTTGTAATTTTCGGTTGGCTTCTTCATGGTCTTTTCCAACAGCCAGAATGGCAGTATCATCAGCAAATGTTGCAATAGTATCGTGCTCAAGGTTAGGAATATCACTGGTATACAGTAAGTAGAGTTCTGGACCTAGTACACTACCTTGGGGTACTCCTGCCTTAATTTCTCTTAGATCAGAATATACATCTTCCTGTTTTATTCTGAAATATCTGTTTGATAAATAGGATTTTAAGAATTCTGAATACTGACGTGGTAGTAACAAATTTAACTTGTGGTTAAGGCCCTCATGCCAGACTTTATCAAAAGCCTTGGCCACGTCTAGGAAGACGGTGGAGCAGACTTTCTTTTCCTCTAAAGACTTTTCAATTATGTCTGTGATTCTATGCATCTGGTCGATCGTTGAGTGTTTTTCTCTAAAACCAAATTGATGGGAGGAATTAGGTCCTTTTCTTCTATTTTAGGTTTTAATCTCATAAGAAGCAATTTTTCGTAGAGTTTCGAAATAACAGGCAACAAAGAGATTGGTCGGTATGACGTTACTTCTTGGGGAGGTATACCTGGCTTAGGTATCAATATAAACCTCTGCTACTTTCCATAGCTGAGTTCATGTCCCAAGCTTCTTCTACATGTATATAATTTGAGGATATATTTCTAATTACAAAGAAATCTATAAGATCAGGAATTTTGTTCGGATCTATGGGCCAGTACGTTGGCTTTCCAGTTGAGAGTGTTTCACATTTGAGATTGTTGCATGTTGCTAATAGTTCTTTACCTTTAGATGTTATTAGTCTGGATCCCCAGTGGGTATGTTTCGCATTGAAGTCTCCACCAACTATGAATCTGCCTTCTTGGCTACCCAGAAAGTCAGCATATTGTTCTCTTTTTATAGCATGTCTCGGCGGGGAGTATAAAGCTGTGATTGTAACTTCGTAAGTCTTTGTTTTAACTTTAACAGATGTGGCCTGTATCTCTACCGTTTGGTAACCCATTTCTTGGTGGTGTAATATACATTCCTTTATTATAACTGCACTTCCGCCTTTTGCTGAATTGTCTGAATGGATAGTATGTTACACCTTATAACCCTTAAATTTGATAAATGACTCCTTAGTGAAGTGAGTTTCAGCAATGAGACAGATATCAATTTTTTCTAGTTCCAGGATTGTTTGTAGTTCTTGTTGGTGCTGTAGTAACCCGTTTGCATTCCATTCTAGGATTCTTAAGTGTTTAGCCATTTTTGGTTTTAGGGATTGCTCCTTGAGCGCGTTTTTCTAGGTTTAAAATACGCTCATCCATCTTGTTTAGTTTGTCCAAGATTTCTTCGAGCATATTGTCAATATTTGTACTTGTTGTACCTTGGTGTTGCGGTTTTTTGTTAGTTTGAGCAATATTTTGTATTACTGCTTGACTATAGGCTTTATTTTGGCTATAACTCTGATCCTGTTTTGGAGGTTCTTTACTTTCTCTATTTTCTCGCTGGGGTCTAGTAGGCAGTTGTTCTAAAGGTTTGACGATTTGTAAGCTACAAAATTCTGTGCACAACTTTGCTAGACGTCATGAAATAAACGTAACATAACCCCATAGAAATATTAGACGATTTGTATCTGCATCATAGAGTAATTCTCGATTGAAAGTGTCAGTTTACGAGCCAGATTCATTGCAGGAGGTTCCAATTTTCTTTAATTTGAAGAAATCTGCAGCTAAGGCTCATGGAATGATTTCAAATACTTATGGTAAGGCTGCTTTTAGAAAAATAACGTGTTGTAAGACTGGCATAGCAGTGTAAGAAGGATTGGCAGTGACGTAATAAACAAATTCCAAATGCCTCAAAGATATAGGAATAATTCAGGAGCAAGAAAATTTGGTGAACAGTTGTTTGAAAGGCAAAGGCGGAAAGTCATGCTCTGTGTAGTGTGCTATGAGCTGTTAAAACTGACTGAAGCAATCACAGGCGACAATTATCGAACGCAATTAATGCGTTTCAGTCGATCATTGAAAGGCAAACGGCCGTAATGCAACGAGAGAAACGATAAATTGATTTAGGAGCATGACAATGCCTGACGTCATGTGGCGAAAGTGGTCAAGACCAACTGTCATGTTTACACTCAGCAATTAGATATTTAGTGGACAAGTGAACAATTAATTTGTTCTAAAATGTTTTAATATTAAAAGCAATTTGTTTCACCAACTTAGTAATAAGACGTCTTTTGTAGGTAAACGTATAGGTAGAAACTAAATTGTATTGATTTATTTTTGAGTGGATCTATGTATGGATTTCTGCGCAGAATTATTGATAATGATAATTTCGTTTCGTTTCGTATTTATTTAAAAAATAAGTAAATCGGAGAGATCATCCATTTATCTCCATTCGTTAAAAGAGAGACATTTTAGATGCGGGATTGTAAGTGCTTTAAAAGTTTTGAAACTATTAATTAAATTTCCGTTCAAAATTACTTTAAAGGTAAAGGTAAAGGAATTTGAACTTGATCGGCATTCTAATTTAAACAGTAAGAATAATTGATTGACGTTTTTAACGAAAAAAGTAATTTGAAAAAAAAAATCAGTTAATAGTTTGGCTCGGCGAACTTCTGTTGACAGGGCTTTTAGACTGCCATAAATCTTTGATGTCAGGTTTTACGAAACTTTTTACTTCGTCAGATTATATTAATTGAGAAAAAGTTTCCGGCATAGTTCGTGGGACGCAACTTTTGTTTTTAACTAATGACTATACGGTTAGGAGTTTTATATCTATGATGAGAAAGATAATTATACGATAAATAAGTTTCGCCCCTACAAAGTTAAACATGAATTTCAATTTTTTTTATCATTAAAGACCCATAAAGGCATTTAGTATATTACAATCTGGTCAACAGTGATCAGCATTCCTTAGGTTCTGTAGAATGGATTTCACTAAACTTTAACGTGCACACACAAGCTCTGCATTTGCACTAGAAACACTAAACTAACTCAAAGGGCTTGATCCTCTTAAGTCTTCTTTCTAACCCAGTATTGTCAAGGAGCTGGATAGCCTCGTCATTGACATGATGATGAAGTCTTTCTTCATGACTCTTGGTCTGGTCTGGTCAACAGTGTCCATTTCCAGATCCCTATGGAGGTCACTATTGCGAATTAGGGGCATCTACTATGTTCCTCAGTGCTTTGTTTTGAAATTTTTGGATGATTGCTAAGTTTCTTGCTTTGGTGCATCCCCATAGTTGGATACAATAGGTCCATACATCCTTAAGTATCTGCTTATAAAGCATAAGCTTATTATGTAGAGACAGAGTCCAATTAGCCAGTACATTTTTCTATATTTCAGTCCAAGTTCTTCTCTTTTCTTTTTAACATGCACTTTCCATCAGAGTTTGGCATCTAGCAAGTATTTTGCTGTGTTTGAATATGGAATCAGGTTATTGTTTATTCTGTCTGGAATATGATCTATCTTTTTGTTTGTAAAGTTAATGTGGACTGATATAGTTTCATTAAGTTTAATTTTCCATCTCTTTGTCCAGTCATAAGGTGGACAGATGTTTGCAGCTTGTGGGTTGCTTCTTCATTGCTCTTTCCTACTCCTAGAATGGCAGTATCGTCGGCGAAGGTGGCTATGGTAATGTTTTCTAACTCTGGAATACAACATGTGTACAGTACGTATAGGACAGGTCCTAGAACACTTCCTTATGGTACTCCAGCCTTAATTTCTTTAAGATCGGAATAGGCTTCTTCTTGCCTAATTCTAAAGTATATATATATATATTCCACGGGCATTATATGAATAGGAGCAGATCCCGGAAGCCCAGCTATTCATATAATGCCCGTGGAAACCTAAAGCATAACTCTACTCTACGGGGAGGAGATCACAAATAGAAAGCCCCGCGCACCCCCGCCAACAAACAGACCTGTGTGCAGTAGACCGGAAAACGAAGAGAGTACATAAACCTTCGACAACGCTAAGAGAAGTCAGTTTAACTAGAAGCAAAGACCTGAAGATGGCACATGAGATTGTGCCGAAACGTCGTCAGTTGAACGATTCTATTGAGAATCAACCAGTGACAACACGGAGCAGATCCCGGAAGCACAGCTATTCATATAATGCCCGTGGAAACCTAAAGCAGAACATATACATGAATGGATGATATCTGTATATTGTTTCGGAAGGAAAAGCTTGAGCTTATGTATTAAGCCTTCATGCCAAACCTTATCAAACGCTTGTGCTACATCAAGAAAGATAGTAGCACAAATGTTTTTCTCTTCTAATGACTTCTCTATAATGTTGGTTGTTCTATGAACTTGGTAGATCGTCGAGTGCTTATTTCTAAAGGGGTTTTAGTCTTTTGAGTAGGAGTTTCTCAAATAGTTTCGACATAACTGGCAGTAATTAGATCGGTCTGTATGACGATGATTCATGTGGTGGTTTCCCTGGCTTGGGTATCATTATGACTTCAGCAATTTTCTAAAGGATGGATACATACTTCAGTATGAAGGCAGTATTTATTAGGTTAGTTAGTTTAATTATTGCTTTTTTGGGTAATTGTTTTAAAATTCCTCCAGTAATTAAGTCAAAACCTGGAGCATTTTTCGAATTGATATTTTCTTTTATTTCAGTAATTACTTCTTTGGGAGAGGTAAATTCTATTTCTTGATCAACCTGTGGATGTTCTTCATCTTGATCTTCATGAGGTTGAAAGATTTTTTCTAGATGATTTACAAATCTCTTTGCTTTTTATTTCTAGCCCATTACCATCTTCCAATCTGACAGGTGGTATTCGCATTATAGGTCTTTTCAATCTCTTAGTAGCTTTCCAGAGTGAATAATCAGTACTGCTGTCGTCTGTCAATTCTCTTAGGTAAATACTAATCGATTCTTCTTTAATTTGTTGTATTTCTCTTTTGAGTCTTTGGGTAGCATTGTTGAGTATAGTTTTTTATCTTGTGGGGCTCTAGTTTGCTGCCATTTTCTTCTAAGCTTTCTTTTTTCAGAGATTAGTTCCCTTATTTCAATTTCAAATAGACAGTAAATGTTCTTTGGAATTCTTAAAAAAGGGCGCAGTATCTAAGTATATAACACTTGAAACATTTTCTTACTGTACCTCCAATTTAACTAGAGATTTTGACTTGATTTGATTTTAATAATTTGATTTCAAATCAAATACAAATCAAGCCTAGCAGTGCTTTGAATTAAATTAAATCAAACTATAAAATTAAACTAGTTTGAAAGTTTGAACAATTAATTCGTTAGTTAGTTCACAAGTACTTTATTAGTATACCTGGTTTTTTACAATACACTGCAATGTGCCCGAACTCGAGACAGTTGTAGCATTTTTAACTGATATTCTTTCTTTAACCGTACATAGTATCCATCCTATCTTGACCTTTTCCATCTGCCAAATATGTTGTCAGCCCATTTTTCAGATAAATATTTTGTAATTTCATATTTCCAGGAATTTTCATCGACTTTATTTGCTCTAGTCTTTAGCATTCAATGGTTTGTTGGTAAAAATAATTACCTGTGGAGGATCAAATTCCAAATTTGTACCATAATTATTATAGAAAAATTAGTGCTGCATCATGACAATGTATCGTCCGACGCTGCAACTGAAATAAATATCTTTTTACGGACCTCTAAAATGACATTACGTGCTCTAATGATGTGCAGAAAACTGGGGATGTAACCCAAAGATCCTGCAGTGGATGTACACGTCAATAGTGAGACCGGCCATCACTTATGGAGTCTGGGGCAGCAGAACTAAGTTGGCCAGTACAAAGGCAAATCTAGCGAAAATCTAAAGACTAGCCTGCGTATGCATAACAGGAGCAATGAGAACGTGCCCATAGAGGTAATCCTAAGCCTTACATCCTTCCATATAGTAGTGGAGAGTATAGCGATAAGGACAACCTACAGAATAACCAGAGAAGGATCAACCAAACGCAAGTTTCGACTCCTTCCTGGAAATCACCAAACCTGGGACATGCCCCAAGATGAGATGACAAAGAAGTTTAGCTTTGTGAAAGAATTCAACACAAAGCTAAGTAACAAAAGCGAATGAGACAAAGATACCATCCCAAAACTCAAGAGAAGTGCCATTAAATGGAACACAACAGAAGGAACAGGAATAGGAGTATATGGGCCTGGAACCAAATATTCTGATGAAATATACGCAATCAGAAAATGTGTCCAGTTCAACATAGGAAGAAATCGCAGACAAGAGATCATCATCATGTCAGACAGCCAAGCAGCCATTAATGCCTTGAACTCCCACGTAATCAACTCCCCGATGGTTTGGGAGTGCTTAGAGAATCTAAACGAACTAGGCAAGAACAACACTGTTACCCTCCGATTGGTTCCGGGACACACTGGAGTGGAGGGTAATGAAATAGCAGACGTACTCGTAAAAAAAAGGGGCTGAAACACCATTTCTGGGACCTGAACCCTTCTGCGGAATAAGCACCAGTACAATACTTGATGAACTTGGAAAAGAAGTAAATAACAAAAGATCCCAATACTGGATAGGACTACAAGGAATGAGGCAAGCCAAGACACTACTGGGAAACTATAACCAGAAGAGATCTGACGACTGCGTCAGTAAAAGTAAAAATAAGCTCAGAATACTAACGGGTATCCTAACAGGGCACTGCCGGCTGAGAGGCCACCTAAAGAAGCTCGGATTAGTAGACAAAGAAGAAGAACTTTTTGAAAGCAATAGGACTGGAGGAACTGCTCTAATCGTTGATACATCCTTAACAATTGGGCAGCAGTAGGGGACACAATAGATCTTATAGGTCGCAGTGTATCGACACCCCCATCACAGATAGATAGATAGATAGCATTCAATGGTTTGTACCATAATTATTCTAGAAAAATTAGCGCTGCATCATGACAATGTATCGTCCCACGCTGCAACTGAAATAAATATCTTTTTACGTACCTCTAAAATGACATTACATTCTTAGAGTTCTACTAATGGTAGAAGTGGTGTTAATCACTTTAATTCTATATTTTACTTCGTATTCTCACCACCGGAACATGAAGTGCGAAATATTTTATTATGCAATACTTCGAAGTATTTAAAAAAGTCCCTTTTCAATTGAAGTATTTTAAGTTACTGTGTAGAGTAACATCCACAGTAATTTGTTACATTTGAGAAGTCAAAGCGCTCTGTTCCATCCGGTCCGAGGCATTATTTGCTGCAAAATGTTCCTCGTGTACTGTAGGGACCGGAAATAATTTAACGTTTCATTGTGAGTTTTGGATGGATGCCGATTCGGTTGCGTTTTAACACTTTGGACGAAACTAGTAATGATGTTCATAGAGAACTCGGTAAATTGCAAGTTCATATTCAAAGGGAAATAAATCACATCTGTTTGGGCTACGGTGCGTGACTTTTGCTGGTGGGTTTCCAATATAACTTACAAATCGTAATTTGACGTTTTCTATAGCTTAACAGCAGGATGTGAATGTGGGAAGACATTTTTCCAACTCACAGCGTGTTATCACCTCTGCTGTGGTTACTGGTAATGGACAAAATTCTCAAAAAACTCAAACGGGAAGGCCTTAAAGCAGTTGCGTATGCGAACGATCTAGCAATATTAGTCTCCGGAAGGTATCTTCAAATAATTAGCGAAATTATGGGTAGGGCCCTAGACATGGTTGGCAAATGGGCCAAAGACTGTGGTCTGAGTGCCAACCCGGCAAAGACGGAGCTATTGTTGTTTACGACCAAAACTAAGATCACAGCTTTCACAAGACCGAGTCTGGACGGTGTTGTGCTGGATCTATCCACTAGTGTGAGATATCTGGGAGTTATCCTAGATCCCAAGCTAAATTGGAAACTAGACGTTGAAGAAAGAGTTCGTGAGGCCTGTATAGCCTTATACTCTACAAAAAAGATGGTAGGTAGGAAATGGGGACTAAAACCACGCATGGCTTTATGGATGTACACTGCTGTTGTACGCCCTATTCTTACATACAGTGTCCGGAGCTCGCCACTTTAACGAACCAACCAGCCAACCAACTTAATAAATTAAGTAGTACTTAATGAATAGTAAATATTGAAATGAAGTATTGTCACAAATCCCATATATAATTAAAATATTAATTTCTGAAAAACTAGGTAATAAAGTCAAAAATATTTAAGAATTTTATTTACCCAAATTATTCCATTTAAAGTGATTTACGCAATAGAAAACTTAAAATATAAACATTTAATCAAACCAGGTTTCATTGCAACATTTGGCTGACATTGCAGAAAGACGAAAATCGATATTAGATTGCCTAATTGAGAGGCTATTACAGAGATAAATGTAGGAGACTTTATTCAAACTATGAACTCTGCAACTGTCAGCGAAATTTTCATAGAAACCCTTTGCGACGAAAAAGAATAGATAGTCAGTAGTCGGCTGGGTGGCCGAAAAGGTCCCCGAAAGAGAAGCGATCGGCCAATGTAAAAAGTAGCGTTAAAAGACCTAGCAGCAACACGTAGGCCAATATTCGAACCTCGTGAGTGTATTCAGTACCTCTTTATAATTTTTATTTTTTTAAACGACTTCTGCTACTAATTCTTTTCAAACTTTATTAACATCAAAGTTTGGAAGACATCAAATGGCTAATATGCATTAAAAATAAAAAAATTATCATATTATTTTTTCTCATTTTGACGCTCCACTATTAAACACTCACAAATCTGTATCACAATCATCATTACTTTTTAATTTAAATATTTTAAATTTCAATTCAAGCTCAAGCTCAAGCTCACAGAATTATTATTCCATTACGGCATTATTTCGAACGTTCTTCCCTCATTTTAGAATGAACATCAACTCTACATTATAATCTGTTGACAATATATGACGGTTATCAGAATTCACGATGCTTTTGTTCACTGTTAATATTTGTATAAGTAATACAGAGAAGTCATATCGTAATGAAAGTCACAAAATCTAGTGTTTAAAGAATGATTTATACGTACATAATTAGTACACAATTAAAGTACACAAAGCATTTTATTTCTAAATGTTTTCAGTACAACAGTGTGTAAACAAACAAACCACGTAATTATTCTTACCATTCGGAGTCTTTGATGTAGCAAAAGTTACTATTTTTCTCTCTATCTAGCCAGCTTACTGTGATTGAATAGCATGACATCATTTTCACCCAATCATGGCAACTTTTGACGGTTGACATTCGACGTTTGACATTTGACGGTTAACATTTGATGTTGGACATTTGACATTTGACGTTTGACATTTGACTTTTGGCATTTGTCGTTTGACATTTGATGTTTTACGTTTGCGTAAAATATATGAAGCGTTATATTCAGGTAGAAAGATCTGTATTGTCTCTAATAATCAAGTAGCGATTAAATCAATAGGAAACAACTTTTATGGAAATGTCTGGAAAACGAACAATACGGTAATACAGAAATGGCTGCCTGGACATACGTAAATTGAGGAATATTCTCGATGCTGAAGAGCAAATTTGTTTTGGTAATTTGGAAAGTTGATCGTAATTTTTTTTATAATAATCTAAGTTATATGTATCCTCCACGAAATCCCTTAGTTGCAAGACGTGTCTCAAATATAAAATACTTTCCGAAGTTGTGTTTTCACATATTTTCCTAAAAGTCGTGTGTACTTTAAGCATTATAGCGTGTTATAAAGACGTCGTTATTGCAATCGTTATCCGATGATTGTTTCAATATTGATATTGTTAAATCCAACTTTACTATTATTTAAATCCCTATACAGAGTAATTTTATGACCTCTTTTATGACCCAGACATCAGTAAATCGCATCATAAAGTTAGTCGAGTTCATTAAATTTGAACTTGTATTGAAGAAGTCTAGAAGTTGTACGAGTTTTGGATTTGTAATGAGGCAAAGAGCAATAACCGATTTGCGGAGTGTAAACATATTATTTTTTCAACCGTGATGGTTTTATCTTCGGTTTCTTAAGTTAGAGGAACTTTTTTAATAATTTTAAAACTATTGTGTAATTTAAAAAATACTTTTAATTCTGGTAAACTGATAGAAAGCGTATATACATGTTTCTAATCATGTTTCCTAATTTATAAAAAAATACTGGACAGCAGCATGATGTCCTGCATCAACAGGATATAATCGCGTTACATTGGACCTGTTATTAGATCGTTTTAAGCTGGGAATTAAAATCTCAACAGCTACAAATTTGTTTTATTTTTTGTTTCAGATATCTGTGATAACGACCAACTTTTCTATCATGTGTCATCGAAGTCGAGACTGCTCATTGGATCATTCAAATCTGAATTATGTTCTCCGGTCCACTTTCTTAGGACTTATCAAAACTTGTCTTTGGTTTCCTGGAATTGCCCTATGGTAAGCATTTCATTGTTTTTTATTTATGTTATTGTCGTTTTGCTCGATTACCGGAAAATCGCTCGCCAACAATTGCTCGTCAACAAAAGCTCGTCAACAATTGCTCATCAACAATTGCTCGGCAAGAATTGCTCGCCAACAATTACTCGACAACAATTGCTCGGCAACAATTGCTTGGCAACAATTGCTCGGCAACAATTGCTCGGCAACAATTGCTCGGCAACAATTGCTCGGCAACAACTGCTCGGCAACAATTGCTCGGGAACAATTGCTCGGGAACAATTACTCAGCAACAATTGCTCGACCACAATTTCTCACCAACAACTGCTCGCCAACAATTGCTCGGCCACAATTATTCACCAAGAAAGTTGCTCGAAACTTTCTTGGTGAGCAATTGTGGGCAAGCAACTGACGGCCAGCAATTGTTGGGGAGCAATTTTCCGCACACTGTTTTGTTCGATGTTATCGTCTTCGATATAGTCGTCAAAAGAAGAAAATGTAAGAAGCAGACTTATAGATCTTCAATCTTAACCTTAATTCAAAAAAATTTAAACATGCTTGTCTATCTCGTATTTTCATGAGTTCCGGAGGAGAAAACCAATCCAGAGGTTAAAAGAGTAGATATCCTGTAGCCAGAATATAGTTTAGAACACTTGAAATCCAGTGTTATTGTCTGTCCAGCTGACCCCAGTCTCCGTGGAGCGAAAGTAGTTGTGGCTCGTGGTCACAGACAAAGTGTAGAACCAGAAGTGCTATCAGTCTCGTCAACCGTCTAACAATCCAACCTCCATCAGGACAAACGGTGAGATCCATCCAACTCACAGAAAACAAGCTCAGTTATTATCGTCAAGATACTTGTAACTTGTAACTTCATCCAATTAAAGCAGAAAATGCTGGTTGGTTAACACAAAATTCGACATTTTTAACACTGTAACAAACAAGTTGTTTGTATAAAACTGAAAGTGCTATAAACTGAATATTATTGGCAGATGTCTATCCTCTCTGAAACAGGCAAAGAAAACATTAAATCCAAACTCACACTAATTTTACCTTTATCATTATTATTCAGAAGACCATCTAGACATTTTCTAAATGTGCAATGTATGTACAACTGGATTATGGATGTTCAGCGTTTCACAATGTAAATTCGCAAGCGAAATGATGACGTGCCTAAACGTGGTTGATATGATTACCGGTACATTGCAGAACGATTTTCGGTTGAATAAATAAACGTGACAAAAGAGTAATTTATTTTTCAAACGGAAATTCAATATTGGACATATTTTGGTAGAATTTAAAATGTATTATGTTTGTGCAAATTAATCACTTTAGCCGTGTCTGATTAATAATTTATAATCATTGAGGATTATTGAAGGAAGAAACGGGCTTTATGACGTGAAAAATGGATGAAAATTGATTTAATGGCTCTCTATAAAAATAACGATTTTATATCCTGCTTTACGCCTTCATATCGGAGCTCGTAAGAGTGTTTCCCATGGGTGAATATAAAAATGGAACATTTTTCATTACTCTTTCACTTTTTAGTCGAACGTGAGGAGCTTTTTATTCGACAGTGTTGATGTAAAGAAGTCAGCTTGATCTCGTTTTTTCTTTCTTCGTAAAAAAATCTTTTGAAAATGTTTAATATAGCAAGGAGAGTAAAAAACGAGTATTTTTCATCTATCACCTTTGAGCTTTGAGAACGTTTCTGTCAAAAAAAATATTTAAAGCTTTTTTTATTTTATATTAATATAATAATAGTAAAAAATATTATGGTTTCTTCACTGTTCGTTCTTCAATTTAGGAAACAATTGCCCAGTTTTACTTTTGTAAATTCTCTTCTTGAGACTTTTCTCTTTCGATTTGTGTATGCTGGAATCCTCCGAGACGACATAAAACATAATATATTTTACTTTTTCCGTCCAAAAAATCGTTATTAATTTTTTTGAATTTACAATTTTTGAATTTTCCCGCGAAAATTAAAACTGGTCGGTGGATGATTTCAAAAAAGATTTATCTTATTATTTAGACCTTGCGGAACATGATGCGATAGAAAAAATAGAAGTGCAAGCACTTATGGATTAAGCTGCGTTCAGACGAGCCGTGAAGACAATTACAATTGCATAAGATTCGTCAACGTATATCTATATAACAAAAGAAAAAACAAAGAACTAGTTGTGAAGACAATGTGGAACACAGACCGTTGCAAAAAAAATGCAAGAGATGTATTTTATGAAGTGGAAAATAATATTTGATCCATATAAAGATATTATCTTTTAATCTAGTAGGGAAGCTCGTAATGCGAAACGAAGGAATTTGCAGATGTGCGCCAATAAAAGGAAATCGAGTTCTGCTTCATTAAAATTGGAAGAGTTCATTATTTTAAAGAGGAAGTGGATAATTCTGGGATTAAAACAGGTAGATAACTTAGTTACATATTTTTTTAAATAACTGATTTTCAAAAATACTACTTTTTAGGAAGAGTAGAATATAATCCTCTCTTCAATAAAACGGCCCATGGTGGAGAAAAAAATGGCCGATAGTAAATGGCTGGTCACCAACACGAAGAACCCTACGTTTTCTCCAGTCCGTCTTTTTAAAATTCTAATGGTTAAACGTTCATCTAGACTAACAACTGATAGATTATTCTTAACAGTAAACCCATCATGCAACAAAGAACATTCAAGTGGATGGTACAAAAACACTTACTGGCCTCAGAACCTCCAGCTAAAAAACAGAAAACAGAAGATCCTGCAGCCACTCCTCGAGCTTCTCACTCTACAGCTGGACCCATCAACAACATTAATGATTTAATGATGTGAATGCAGAATAATCTGTTACTCAGGTCTTGTCAAATACCATTCGGGCATCTAATTGTTCCTGTGGAAAAATCGAAAAAACACAATACAAAGTAATATTTTTTTAACAAAATGCATTCGTGCAGGTGCAAAAATCCTCATCACTCATGCTTCTTGTTAAAATATTACCTAGCAACGTGGTTTTTCGATTTTTTTCGGAAAAATTATGATATTACTTACGAAAATATACACCATAAAAATTTTCCTATCTTATACACCATTTTCAACTCGGAAATTTTAAATGGGATGCACGCTGCTTCTCTAAGCATACTGTTATGGCTTTCCATCACTAATCGATAGACGACATTTTCAATTTGCATATTTTAAGAAAAATCGTGGATCGTTCAAACATTTTGGACGCCACAAAACATATTTTCCAACAGTGTTTGTGAACTTTCGCCCGGAAACGTTTTTTATTTTAGTCGTTTGAGTAAAATGAATTTTGAAACGGTCGCGTAAGATTATATAGTTGGCAGCTTGCAAATCCGACACGTTTATGAATTCAAATTGCTTTTAAACGGAGGAAAATTTTTAATTTTAAATTGTAGTCTCAGCAATTGCTTTGACAGATTTATTTTTAGATTACAATTTTAGTCGCGTACTGTTTAATTTTCAATCGTAAAAATTAAACATGAAATTCAAAATATTCATTCGTATCAAACCGGCAATACGGCGCGAGCGCCAATAACCAAATATTTTTAAATCAGCTCGTATCAAGCTGTCAAACCGGCAACGCCGCGATCAGGCGTCTGGGTGTTTTAAAACTTTTAACTGCGATTAAAATAAAATTCAGTTTGTGTGTCTTCTACGAGTGGGAATGAAACGGAAATAAAGACAGAAGACACAGGAAGGCTGCCTGTGGCCATTATGTTATCACATTCTAACACGTAAGCTAATGTCTAAGAAGCCCAAAGTTGGCAAATTTAAATTTAGTGTGCAACAACGCTCCGGGGAAGTAAGACCTCGTCAGATCAGTGGGACTTAGCTGCAATCAAGCGGTCCATTTTATTTTAAATATATTTCGTTTTCACAGTGGTACTTAGCTGCGAAACTTTATTATTTTCAATTTAAAATCAGTTTTCAGTGCTCTTTAGTGCAGCAAATTTCTTTTATTTTACAATGGAAAAAAGCAAATATTTTCTGAATGAAGTGGTTTATTTGTGTTAGCCTTTATCATTATTTATTAAATCAAACATGTTATTTCTTGTTATATTTGTGCTTCGTTTTTCATTGAGAGTTTAATACAAATGTTAAACGCAAGATGCTTGTTTCATTGAAGTTTTGAAGATAGAAAAACAATACAGTCCTCTGAACAATTACAGACATTTATTTAAAAAAGCGGTGTTGTATAAACGACCTGCCATCTTGGGGAATAAATGCAACATCATATCTCAACCCCTGAGATGTGAACACGTACTTTTAAATCAATTTCGGAAAATAGGTTTCTTGCAATGACAGTTTACAAAATACTATACGCGGCTACAATCTGAAAAAAGCCATGGAGAAACAAGTGTACAGAAATGTACTACGCAGTGTGCAACAGAACTGCATCGACGAAAGCTTTATTGGTGATCCAATAGACCTATTGGCAGAAGAGAGGACGATGACAGAAAACGCAGGGCTCAGAAGCCTAGCCAGAAGACAAACCATGGAGTGCAACGAATAGGGACAGGAAGACTTATAAGGGATATAGAACCATGGATGAACAGAAAATGGGACGATGTGAACTTTTTCTCACACAAATCTTGGTTTTGCATAAAAAACAATAAATTTTGAAAATAAGCATTCGAGACCAAGTGCACATTTAGACCAGGCAAATTAGGTTTAGAGTGAATTCTGTAGGGTTTTTATGATTGGAAGTGGTAAAGGGACTTACAATGATCGTAAAAAAAATTCGTCCAATGAGAGTCATTTTTTACCATAACGTCAAAATTTTCGCGGAAAATGCAAAAAATTATTGAAAACATTTATTTTTAATTTCCGCAAAAATAATTTAATTTTGTTGAAATTTTTTCAGATTAAAATATCTAACGGTTTTCAAGATGTTAAAGTTTTTAGGATAAAAACAGTTCTTTTTCAAAAATAAATTTGGTTGGCAAAATATCATCGTATATGGTTCGATGCTCATTTTTTTTGTTTTTACGTGAACTTTTTGATACAATAAAAAAAAATAGTCCCCATTTAAAAACATCCTCAAAAATTGAAAAAACTCTAAAAAAGGTTTTTTGCACTAACGAATTTTTCAGTAAATGTTGATAATTTGTTTAAATTTTTAATAAAATTAAAAAACTGATTACTCCATTGACTTCTACAGAAAAAAATACAAGAGAAACTGTATTTCATTATTATTGTTATAAATATTCAATTGTAATAATGAAAATGCAAACAAATATAAAAAATAATTATTTTTTAAATTGTTTTGTAATATTGTTACGGTTCGTTATTAAAAATAACTTTAGTTATTATTCTGTTGAATAGATTCAGATTAATCAATTTAAATCTTTTGTATCAATCTAATTAATAATTTAATAAAATTTCTCTCTCTCTCTCTCTCTTCACTGGATTAAAACCACTTAGTTGTTAAAAAAGTTTTTAATTTATTTATAAATAAATTTACTATAGATACAGTTTTTATAGTAAATTTATTTATTTTATTTTAAGTGGTTTTAATCCAGTGAAGAGAGAGAGAGAGAGAAATTAAAGTACAAACCACTATGAGCTTCCGAAATGAATTTAATAAAATATTTCATACCATTTTCTTTAAAATTGGAAACAGGACTTTGATAGAAAATAAAATAATATAACACAACTACAATAATTTATTAAGTGAACATAAAAATATTATTTAGATTAGACAGATATTCAAATCTAAAGTGTTTTCCGGGCTTTGAAGCCGTGGTCCAATGGAATTTCTTCCAGACGTTTCGTCTACAGCTGCGGTAGGCATTATCAAAGGCGATGAGGCAGTGGGCGAAGTGATCTCCCGTGCTTCCCGACGTTGACTGATTCGACAGTGGATCGCTTGGTCGCATTTATACCCCCGCCGTTGCGCTGCAGTAGGGGGGCTGGGGTGGGGATGGTGGTGGTGGTGGTGGCGCGATGTTTCGGCGTACTTGATGTATGTCGAAGAACTCGCTTCCAGTCTGGGTTTAGGACAGGTATGTCAAAGTTCACTAGGTTAGGAGGACACCTCTTCTTCTAGTCTTCAATTTAATAAAAATCACCACATTACCAGGCTTAACTTTTGTACTTTAGACCTTTGACCTTCGAATATCCATACTACATCTTCGGTAAGTCCATAGATTGCCAATGGATTAAACCCAAATTCTAGATATATTAAGTTTACTAATTTCTTTTTAGACCAAAAAAGTATCCAGCTTTTCCTTCTTCCTGCATTCCAATATCTTTTGCAATTTTTCTTAACCTGCGTTTCGGCATTATTTCAATCTTACACCTCTGGCATTGGCACCTGCTTAACTAATTTAGGGACAGCTTACTCTACTTCCACACCTATCTGCACACTTATCGCTTGCGTGTACCATCGCTTAAGCGTACTTTTGAGGAAGTTGCTCCTTCGGGTTGGCTATTATACCATTGGGCTTTGCTCATATCTGCCTGCCTTTAGCACCTGAATGAACTTAAGTAATAGATTTCCATTATGACAGCAATATAACATATATACCAGCAATAAGAGCCTTCATGATACCACCGTACTATACAACTCAATTTTGTTTAATGTAACTATATTTATTATGTGTGTATGTATACCTCCACAAAATTTCATCAAAATTAAATTATTTTTGCGGAAATTAAAAATAAAAAACTAGAAAAAATTGTTTGTGGTCAAATATACGAAAAGCAAATTTTAAAACCGATGGAAAAAAAGGCAGATGATTGTTCATGTATGTGGCTGAACGCAATCAAACTGACTTTATCGATTTTGATGACGATTTAATTGAATAGACGTAAATCCAATGACGCGATTACTATTTAATACAATTATTCCACGCATTGATAACTAAAACCAAAAAATCAAATACGCTCCGGTTTTGTGGTGAAATTTCCCACATTCCGAATTATTATCCGCATTCCTTTGTGAATCGAACTGATAATAATTTCAGTAAACTGAAATCTGGCAGAATATGTGATATTTCAAAGAAAATCGATAATTGCGAGAAATGAAACTGTACGTCAAATTTCTATAATAATCCAAGAATTCGCTGTATTTTCATGTGACATTATTTCATAACATTTTATCCAAGTTGAAATTGAATCTAGAAATCTTTGGAACATTTCCTGTTGCCATAGCAAAAATTAGTCACGCCGCATAGTGACGCGCCATATATAGGGCGATTCATTCATCTTGTACTAACATTGCTATTTAAAAAATAGCACAAGAAAATCACAATTTTGAATGCGTTTTTGTTTTAAATTTAACCTTCTTTGCATCTTTCAAAAAATAGCACCTTCATTAATTTTGGAGCTATCGGTGTACGTGTCACCTGTATAGAAGATCTCTTTTGTCTAGAGACAGGAGACAGGCTTAACGAGTCATAACGTATCCTGTGATATATCCCAAATGTATTTTCAATTAAGCAGTGGTAAAAGAAAATATTTATTCTGCATTTAATTATAAAAAACTAACTAGAACGCTTCCCTACAATAAAAATTCTAATCATTCCCAATATCGTGATTAACTGAGAACCCTCGTAAACCTCATCCAAGTTGAGACCCCAATATTTCACGATTCTAAAAGCATTTCTTTAAGTGTTACACATATATTCAAGTAAAGGCCTCCGTAGTTTGTATATTCAATATGAGGCAAATTGTAAGTTAAAGGGACCGGAGAACTAGTTTTGGGTACAAACTTTTGGGTATCAAATACTTTATTTAGTTTGCTTTTGAATATGGTCCGTTCGTGCGTATATTAAATGGAGTAAAACATTCAACTAAGTAAGATGGGTGTATAATAATGAAGCATCAAAATATAATAACTGTTTTCTGGAAATATCACCAACAAATTTGAGTGATTATTTTTTTCATCTGTCAATACAGTCAGATTTTGTGGTTTCAGCCAATAACAGCTCAGGATCCTAACCAATCATTGTGTTTTATACTGATAAAACCGCTTCTTCGTATTTGTTTCTTGATTAAACTGTGTTTACCTTTTTTGAAATGTCAAATAGACATTTAACAATTTTTATTATACTAAAATGTATTGCAAATCTATGTTAATAACCAAATTTCAAAATGTATTTGTAAACTAACCTGTTTTTATTAGTATATTTCAAAACGCCTTTAACATTTTTACATACCTCACTTTAACACTAAACTTAAAATTAATTAAATTAAGAAAGACTTCATTTCATTCTTCTTCTTCGCTTTTATTTACGGCGCCGTTTCGCGGGGTAGCCAGTCAAAAAATCGTCTTGGTGGCCCTGTATGTAAAACTATAACAGCTCAGGTTTCAATTTAAATTGGTAAAGAAAATTTTCAATATTTGTGTGTAAAGTGTCTTTTGCATAAATGACTATGTTCTCTGTTTTTAATACAAAATGATTCAAAAAATAATCCTTTCAAATACGACTCGTCCTCTGAAATTTTATAGATTAAATTTTTGATCTTCATACTCAAACGCCTTTATTTTAGGCAAAACCACTCAAACAAACTGATTTAAGATAAAATCACTCGTCCTGCGGACTCGTGATTTTATCAATCAGTTTGTTTTCGTGGTTTTTCCAAATAAAGCCGTTTTCGTGAAAACAAAAAATTTAATCGATAAAATTTGGAGGACTCGTGGTATTACCTTTGATAAAAGCCTGCATCCTCTGTTACAGCTTTCTCTATTATTTTCCTAAATCCCTGTTGTGTATCTTTAATTAATTGAATCTTTAATATATTTTGCCGTTATCCTTGCATATACTTACTTTAAATCATTACGAGTACTCGCATGTTTTTTCTTATATATTGCCAATATTTGTGTCTTTCTCCTGTAGTCAACACTTTATTCATTATGTTTTTTTAAACTATACGAAGGCGGAATTTTTTTGAACCATAAAAATACCAAAAAAGGACCATGGGAGTGACAAAACTGCACAAAGGATGTGAAATAAAATCACACAAGCTCCCCAAGAACAAGGACATTAAAAATGTCCTACACTGCACCAGCGTCTGGACTTCAACAACTACTCCTTGGGCTATATGCCCCACCAGGTATTGAATTATGAAAATCCAGACGTGGTTTGGTGCCCGACAAAGTCGGAGATTTAAACCTAAAACTTCGATTTTGTTATTAAAGGAGCTTGCCATTGGGCTTTCCTCGTTCGTGATACACTTGCTCTAACGCAACCACTTTTATCAAGAACGAGGCGAGTCGAATTCATTTTCAGACATCCTTTAGTGACAGGATGTCGAGCTAGTCTGCTTCTTACTGATGAGGCACAATAATGCCGAAACCGGTCTACTAACACTTACTAACAAAATAGAAATATTTGGTTTAAAGCCCCGACTTGGTCGGGCACCAAACCACGTCTGGATTTTCGTAATTCAATACCTGGTGGGGCATATAGCCCAAGGAGTAGTTGTTGAAGTCCAGATGCTGGTGCAGTGTAGAACATTTTTAATGTCCTTGTTCTTGGGGAGCGTGTGTGATTTTATTTCACATCCTTTGCAATGTTTTTTAACATTATTGCTATGTTTTTGGTTCTCCTGCTTTCATTTTTTTATGCCGTCTTCCAGTGAGAGCTTTTTAAAAGAAGTAATATTGTCTTCCTCTCTCTATTATTCCGTTTTCATCAATTATTTAATCACCTTTAATATTGTTAGTTTTTTATTTTAACTTGATTATTTTTTATCACTCTTTATCCATGCTTTTATCGGTATCCGTTTTTACTGAGATTTCTCCGCGTATTCATTTTAATCCTTCTCCATTTCCTCAGCTCTGCCACTGGAGCAATTTGTGTTGTACGAAGTTTAATGTTACCTCTACGCAATTATTGTGGTTATATTTATTTTAAGAAAGTTTCCCTATTAAAATTTCAATGTTCCAGAAGCGAATTATAGCAAACTTTTCTTACAATTAGCGCTTTATCTATACATCATGTTGGCAGTCAATTTATGCAAAAAGTTTAGGGATCAAGGAATTAAATGTTAAAATAGTTTGGGTGAAAAGTAAACACTGCCGTACATTAACAAATAATAATTTGACGCTTGACAAATAATTAGTTTCCAGGACAGTAAGGATACGATAAGGTGTTGAAGGAGGAACATTTTATTGACGTGTGACATGTGACAATACTGATGTATCGATAAGATAGCACTGTATATTTCAAAACCTCAGTCCTAATCCTTATCAAATACTACTCCTGCCCTCGGTAAAATTACCAAGACTAGCATAATAAAGTCTTGCTATAGCACATATATTCGTGCCAGAACCAGCCTTTCAAGAAACGCACCAAAAACTAAAATCCGTTACATTGAAGTATAGTGCTAGAAAGAATCAGTGAGGGAACATTAGTTAGAAAAAGAGGAGTTATTGCTATGTGTTATTTGTCATTTTCAAAAAATCGTAGTAGGCGATAGAACATCGACTCTGAGTTCGCCTACATCACGGAAGATGCGAGAAAACTTCATTAAGTTATCTTGAATAGTTCTGAAGTTCTGATTTTATTTGTGGATCTCTGCATGACGCTATTTTGAGACATACATTGACAAAACTATTGTAAGGGTTTTAATGATATATTTCGAGATGCTTTTAGTTTCTGTTTAAATAAATGAACGTTTTTATTTGTTTTACGGACAACCACTTCAGAATAAACATTAATTAAAGTATTTCAGATCTGGCTAAAACGTTCATAACTGTCTCTTTTCGGATTCAATTTCAAATCACCATAAATGGCTACGAAGACAGATGGTGGAAACTCTCATAAATCATAGTGCATCTGCGTCTGGCCATGAATGGCTTTACAGCCAGCAAAAACCAGATTCTATCGAGTTCCATAACCCACAATGGCTTTATTATAATATAAGTGAGTTCTGGAGTACAAATGAAAATCACAGTTTTCGGAAGGAATACATATCACCAGAAATATTCATTTGAAAATTTGAAAATATTAAAAACAAAAAGTCTTTTTCCTGAAACGAACTCACAATAAACTATTAGAATAAACTGAGTTTTGAAAGAGATAAGTATGGGACACTTTAGCGTGGGAAAATTTTGTTAACTGCTCTTACTCTCACATATCTGCCATTTGTCACATGCCATTTGTCAGCTGTTCTCTGCCTTCTATCAACGTTCATACGTCATATGTCGTCTGACATTTGTCAAAAGGGTTGCCAACTTACCTGACAATAGGGTCCCTTCCGAGACATGTATACAGCCTCATTGGGGCTTTGTAGAAACCTAACCTAACTTTTCTGGGCTCCACATTAGACCTAATCCTGCGATACAAAAGTCATTTGATTACGTGGCATTATGACGTAGTGTAGGTTTGAAGTTTTTTATAAAATTATTTATCAATCGTGTTGAAATAAATAAAATGAACCTAAATATCTGTGAACGAGCGAGAAAAACTTAAATATTTAAATGTAATTTATTTCAGATTTCCAAGAGAACGAACACCGGCGGTGAAATCAGACTTAGTTCTTCAATTTCTGCAATAAGCCGAGGATTTGTTAGGGTAGTGGGCGAGATGAAGTGGAAATCCGTTGCAATTATTTCAAGTGGTAAGTCTGACGTAAAAACCTGTTTTGCTTTTTTATTTGTTAGAATTCAATACGCGCAATTTCACAAAATTAGTCAAACTTTTTATTTTAATTTTGGATTTTGATCCACGTTGCAGAAAAGAACCGAATATTATAGTATTTCTTTTCGAATTGCTGTTTCAAATTTTCATAACAGAGAAATTTTTGTGATGAAAATTTTTCAGGTTTTCACCAGCCAGATGTATTATCCATACTTACAGATTAGCCAGACTACTTTTTTACTTACAGTATACCTCTTATTACTAGAACTATTTTTATCAACAGTAAAAACACAAGAGCTTTTTTTTATCTTTATAAAAAGACATTTATCCATAAAAGAAAAATTCGCGTGTTTTTTGAAAAGATAAATTAACGACAGAATATACAGGGTGTTCCATAGTCAAACCGACATATGTTACCTGTAAATAGAGGGTACTTAGGTGATTCTAAATAACCTTGGTCACTGGGTCTAACGCCTTTAATAACCGAGATACGGGGTGTTTCATCCATTTCGGCCAATAATTTGATAAGCCGTAACTTTAGAACCACCCTGTAGATTTTTCTCATACTTGGTACAGGTGTAGTGTGTTAATAGCCCAATTCCATAGTGTCAGAACTACAATTAAAATCCAGATCCGGATTAAGAAGAATTTGTAAAATTTGAAAATCCTCTAAACAACACCCTGTATATCAGATTTTTTCAAATTGGGATGGATATTTGAAAATAACGGAAAAAAAATGAGTTAAAACGAATTTTTTTTTAACTGCACATCCCATTCTACTACTGGAGTTTTAACGTCAAATTGATTTCTTTCATATTTGGTACCAGCTATCATTTTTTAGTAGCCCAATCGTATAATGTAAGGACTACACTACAGTTAAAATCCAGACATGGATTAAGAAAAAATTGTAAAACTTGATAGTTTTATGAGTTTTGTATCCGGAATTAATCCGAAAAATTAAATCTGTATTTTTTTTTTGTAGAATGCTCTTGTGCCCTTATAAAAATATTTCAGTATAATACATCTTTTTTCATTTTTTTTTTCTTTTTAATGGTTATCCGATTACATTTAAAAAATCTGATATACAGGATGCTATTTTAAAGATTACCAACTTTTGCAAATTTTTCTAAATACGGATCTGGATTTTAACTGTGGTTCTTGTATTGTACGTTTGGGATATTTAAACAATCTACCTGTACCAAATATGAAAGAAATCTACAGGGTGTTTCCAAAGTTATGGCTTATGAAAATGACAATAAGTATTGCATTACTTAATTGAATCGTAACTTTAAAAGTTTAGTATAGTAGAACCCACCGCTTTACGAGAAAGAAAAAACGCTATAAAAACAGCAAAGGATACTGCCAATAGACGAAATGCTAATTGATCTGGACATTTTTGAGTATTTTATTGTCGAAAACACCGTACACTATCCATATACATAAAAATAAAAAGAGAATTTGGCTATTAGGACCACCGTGCAAAGATTCAATAACCAACTTACTGGAGATCATTAGGGGTAATTTGCGTAAAATTTCTATATTGATTAACTTTCTTTAATATGAATTTACATTTCAATTTCTATCACGCATATTAGATTTCAATAGAGGTTGACCACTCCACCTCGCCCATAGGTTCATTTTCTGATCTCTTGTGAGATTCACAAACGTTGCTAATTAAAATTTTTGTCTCAAATTTTAATTCTAAAATTAAAAACACGGTGAATAAAGTCACATACTTAAGTAAGGTATTTAGAACTGAACCAGACGACGAAGATGAAGAAATAGAAGAAGTTATCAACGCTCCTTGTCAAATGTCTCTCCCTATAAAGGCTTTCTCCCCCACTGAAGTAAAAGAAGAAATAAATCGGCTCAATATACACAAAGCCCCGGGATATGATTTAATAACAGGACAAGTTCTTAAACAACTGCCTAAAAAAGCCCTCGTACTTCTGACAACTATCTTTAATGGCATACTAAGGTTATCATACTTTCCAGCCATATGGAAATATGCTGAAATAATTATGATACATAAACCAGGGAAGCCTGCACACGAACCATCATCCTATAGACCCATTAGTCTGCTGCCTGTAATAAGTAAAGTTCTTGAACGACTGCTAATAAAAAGAATCTATACAGATCATGAGTTTCTTGAAATACTACCAAATCATCAATTCGGGTTCAGAGAACACCACTCCACGATTCAACAAGTACATAGAATTATAAATGAAATATCCAAATGCCTCGAAGAAAAGAAACTATGTAACGCCGTTTTCCTTGACATATCACAGGCATTTGATAAGGTGTGGCACAGAGGCTTACTGTTCAAATTAAAAAATTCACTCTCACAAAACTACTACCTCCTTCTCAAGTCATACCTGTCTAACAGAAATTATTCTGTTAAGTTCTCAAATCAATATTCCAACCTCTTCCCTATCAAATCCGGAGTACCTCAGGGTAGTGTACTAGGACCACTGCTATTCCTAATTTTCACTGCCGATATACCTGAAACAAATAATACAATCCTTGCTTCCTTTGCCGACGACGTCGCTGCAATCTCCATAGACGAAGATCCTGTAATAGCCACTGAGAATTTACAAAACCATCTCGACTTACTGAACAACTGGTATGCAAGATGGCGAACAAAAGTTAACCAAACGAAATCCGTACAGGTAACATTCACTTTGAAGCACGAAGTATGTCCAGCAGTAATGTTAAATAACGTGCGAATACCAGTAGCAACAGAAGCTAAATATCTGGGCCTTCACCTCGACCAAAGACTTACATGGAGAAAACACATAGAAGCCAAACGAAGACAACTCGACTTAAAATTCCGCAAGATGAACTGGCTGCTTGGTAGAAAATCCAAGCTTTCTACCAACAACAAAATACTGCTTTACAAAGCCATACTGAAACCGATATGGACTTATGGACTCCAACTCTGGGGTTGTGCAAAACCATCTTCTGTCAACATCATCCAACGATTTCAATCAAAAACCATAAGAACAATTGTAGACGCCCCATGGTATGTGAGTAACCAGACCCTTCATAATGACCTGAGGATTCCACTTGTTAAAAATGAAATAGAAAGAATAGCTGAAAGTTATAAAAATCAGATAGCAGACCATGAAAACGAACTGATCGACCAACTCTATAACAATGGCCCAAACACAAGACGACTCAATAGATTATGGCCCCAAGATATCCTGCAACAATAAAATAATCCAGAATGAGAATCATTAATGAATGTTTCTCTGGCAAGCCTACTACACGCAGCATATTTACTTAATACTCTTTTCATAGATGTAGATTGTAAATGAGCAATTATTGTCAATAAAAAAAAAAAAAAGTCACAAATGTTATAAATTAATTAAGCTTACCTACCCTATCTCAACCCTCACCATTGGATTCACTGTCATCAACGTTGATAATCAATTTGGTCGGACTCGTTATATAAGAATTTTCTTCTTTGATAACATGTTTGATTTTTGTCTCCCAATCATCAGCTGAACTTTTGTTAATTTCTTCTTTTACCAAATTTGCTATCAACCCGTCAAATTTGGGAAACACGTTATTAACGCCTTATTCTTTTTTAATTTGTCCCCAAATTAATTCTGTGGGGTTAAATACACAAAAATAGCCATGCCATTTCATCAATAAAAAGTTTTATATATGTAAAGATGCCCAAACGATATGTATAAATGTTTAGAAGTGTCATTTCAAGTTGACATTTTTACTTGATTCCTTTTTCAAGTTAGAAAATAAAAATCAGAGAAAAAATTTCGAGTTGAAATTTTTTTGTAAAATAAAGTGTAGAATTTTTTTTCTGATTTTTAGGAATCCATCCACAATCAGCTGATTTACAAGTTTTATTCCAGCAGGAATCACATCATTTGAAACAGGAATCATTTAAATAAAAATGTCAACTTGAAATGACTTGAATCAAATATTGAAATAGTATGAACGTTCACTTGAATTCAGGTTACTCCTTTCAAGTTACTTGAATTCAAGTAACTTGTAAAGTCTGAACGCCGCTTTATAGAAATTAAAATGTAAATTCATATTAAAGAAAGTTATTCAATATAGAAATTTTACGCAAATTACCCCTAACGATCTCCAGCTAAGTTGGTTATTGATTCTTTGCACGGTGGTCCTAATACGGTGTTTTCGACATTAAAATACTTAAAAATGTCCAGATCAATTAGCATTTCTTCTATTGGCGCTATCCTTTGCTGTTTTTTCTTTCTCATAAAGCGGTGGGTTCTACTATACCTAATATGTAGAACGAGATGTGCATTTATAAAAATAGGTTCGAATATCTCAATTTTTTCAATTCTTTTCAAATGTCTGATCCAATTTAAAAAATATCTGATGTACAGCTTGTTGCATTGGGGAATTTCAAATTTTTCAAATTTTTCTTAATCCGTATCTGAATTTTAACTGTAATGTAGTCCTTACATTATACGATTGGGCTACTAAAAAATGTACCAAATATGAAAGAAATCTACTAGGTATTTCGAAACTTACTGCTTGTAAAAATGAAAAAAAAAATGCATTTGATGTAATTTGACGTTAAAACGTAGAATGGGGTGTGCACTTAAAAAATTTTCACTTTAACTCATTTTTTCCGTTCATTTCAAATATCCATCCCAGTTTTAAAAAATCTGATATACAGGATATTGTTTTGGGGATTTTCAAATTTTACAAATTCTTCTTAATCCGGATCTGGATTATAATTGTAGTTCTTACACTATAGGATTGGGCTATTAACACACTATACCTGTACCAAGTATGGCCGAAATGGATGAAACACCCCGTATCTCGGTTATTAAAGGCGTTAGACCCACTAACTAAGGTTATTTGGAGTCACATATTTACACAGCTATCGGTTTAACTATGAAACGCCCTGTATATGCATTTTGTTTAGCATTACTAACATTAAATTCTCATGCTCGAACTTTTAAAAAAATGGTGGGTGCACATAATCTTTCAATCCGCCAAAATTTTAAATTTGTACATTTTATTCTCTTATTTTATGGAAATAATGAAATTAAAACAATAAAATTAAAATTCACAACTGAAATATTTAGTGAGAGGAAATTACTTTTAATAAGAATTTTAAATTAGTTTGTCGTGCCGCACTCCGTCAAAAATTGTGCCATTGCAGTTTAAAAAAAATGGTGGGTACATCAAATTTTTTCCATCTGCCAAAATTTTAAATTTTGTCAAAAATTTCGCAATATAAAAATAGTAATTTTATTGAACTGTTTTAGACTGCCATACCACGGTAATATTTCTATGTCATAGATATTGTCACGTCGTGACGTTCAGTTCGTTTTTTGGGGTTTTGTAGCTCAGATTTTTATCTGACGCCACGACGAGCTCTAGCTCGCCACGCTGTATTCAGGGTAGCTCGGACTTCTTCAAGGTTTGAATAAAGTCCGCCCGATCCAAAACACAACCTGGAGAGGTTTGTCAAGAAAAACACTTTATTTTAATTACTGATTAGAACCAGAAATAAAATCACTGATTTAAAAATTATATACATTTATTTACACAAAATTATTTACAAGTGAAACAAAACAAATGAAAAATGATTTATTTAAGAAAACTAAAAACTTTTTATGCCAAAATATAAGAAATTGGAAAACTTAAAATTTGTCTTTTTGTGCAACCAAATAAAAACCAATACAAGCAAAAATGACTTATTACAAAAGTAAGGACTCTATAGTTCTCAAAATAAAAAATGAAAATATATAATTAAAGTTCATTCTTACCACATTTATCTGCTGGGGCACTTCACAAATTCTTTTTATTTTATTTTATTTTATTTTTAAAGGCGCGGAGCTCTTGGCACTTGAATATCAGGAGAGTCCTGAAATCAGAATCTGAATGAATCAATTTGTTCATACAGTTACCTTTACAACTCATTTGCTGAGATCTGCATAATATTTTAGGTTGATTCAACGTCATGATTTTTGTACCTTTAGCAAATTGCTAGTTCAGCTGAATTAACCATATTTAATATTATGCAGAATGAACGGAAGTATATGAAATAAAAGTATGAAAAAAAAACTGAAAATTGTTTATAATTAATTAGAATATGATATGTTTTTATATGAAATTTTAAATAATTATATATTGAATTTTGAAAATAAATGGGATTTGGAAAATTATTAGTTAGAATTTGTGACAATATATTATCATATATATTTGATGATACGTATGACTTTGATAATAGTTGAACTATGGTGACATTTCTTTGATGAAAACAGAACGTATTATCATAGTTGGAAAGAAAATGGCGACCAACAATTGCTATGAAATGTTTTATAATGCAAAACATAAGAACTATAAAAATAGAAATAGAGAAATGAAAAGTTGCTTTAATAACAGCATCAAAGGGGATGAGCTGGCTCGACAAAATTTGGGTTCTGTTAGTACTTGTAAATAAAAATAAACAAATTTGATAAAAAAAAATTTACATTTTTTTAATGTACTTATTTTACGACAACAAAACATTTGGGCCACATATTTAATATTTAAAAATAATTATATAAACATTTGTAACGTTTAAATTCGGCATTAAGACCTTACTACATTAATTAGTTTCCATACCTTGTGTTTCTTGGGTAGATGTGAGCCACTTTAGGGACCGAATTATATTATTTAGGAACATAAGATATTTTACATTCAGCCTCAAGTTTTTTTGACTCACTTTATATCCATTTGAACGAGCTATTTAGTTTCGTATAAAGTATATCTATCAAAATAGTTTGTTGTTTACGTCTATTTTATGGATGAATCTCTTTCTGGACTTGCGTGGTTGAATTCGTTCTAGAAGAATTTAGAAGGAAATTTCGGCCGGGTTGTTTTTCTTCCTTGTTGGGTGATAAGTATAACGTGGTTTAGACAAAATTTTGAGGAATCGCACGGTGTTTTATGAAGATTATATCGTACCATTGATTTGGATAGACGAGCGATTCCCGTATTGTTAGACTTACAGGGTGCCTATTTGATTTGGTGTGTTTACCCTGGTCTGAATCTCTTGAAGAGGAATTGATATTTTGTACCAAACCAAGCCACGTTCGTAACGACGCCATTTTTATCAGGTAAGGCGTTTTTCATGACAGTCGAGTTTTATGTTATTTGGCAAGTGTGTAAGGCCTATTAATATTATAGGGATAGTACCTTCCACAGGAGACGATTTGATTCTCCGAGGATTCACCTGCCACGGAAGCATCTGTCAGGAAAGTTCCTGATTTGCTTCACTGTATAAAAGGGTATGTTGAGATATTTAAATGTTTTTATTGTATAAACTGTTAAGAGTTTGTAAATTTCTTTCTGGGCCGAGTGGTATTCGATTAGGGGTTTAATGTATATTATTTTAGGGTTCTCGTATTGGGCGGATATGAACCAGATTCTCGTATTGGGCGGATGTTAACCAGCTTCTCGTGTTGGGCGGAGTGTTGACCACATTCTCGTGTTGGGCAGAGTGTTAACCAGATTTTCGTATTGAGCTGACCTGACCTGACGAGTTAGTAGCTGCAAGTTGCCGCAATTTAGTTTTGGAACAACCGCAAGTTTTTCATATTTTTTTTTATATTTGTTCATGTACATTATTTGTTAATTAGTGATTTTTAAAGGTCTCTAAATTAATATTTTCATATATTTTCTCTAATTTTTTTTGGAATTTTGTTTTTCTTCTTTTTAATAAATCGGTAATATTTATTATTTACTTATTAGGTCATCGATGTTTTATTTGTAATTAATAAGAAGCGTCGTGTTTTGTTCATAATCAAGCATCAAAATATTAAAATAAAAAAATTTCCAATGCACATGGTTTTTGGATTATTTATAAGTTTTGTCAATTTACAGATGGCGGCAAATTCAAAATAAAAAATATGCTTTATTATGGCCTTTTGCGAATTACATTCAACTAATAGTTATTTTTAATTGGCCTTCATCGTCGAGTGCATTTCGCCAATAGATTAACTGACAAGTTGAAATTTATTTTCATTTTTAATAACTATATCGCTTTTCCGGACTATAATTATATCAAAAATATTTTTTTTAGTGTGAGATAAAAAAGTGGGTAATTTTTAAAAGTGCGGGTGGTTAAAGGGGGAATTTTAAGATTAATTGATGGGAAATTTTACACGTTTGAATTGGTAACACTGTCTATATAATATAAATATTACCGTGTAACGGCTGCAGATTATTTCATAATATTTATATACCATAGATCTATTATCATATATATGATAATATATCTATGACATAGAAATTTTACCTTGGAATGGCAGCCTAAGAGAGTTTGTAATCCTGGACATACCAACTTGCGTCAATAATTACCTACCGACTATTAGCCAAACTCATTCGAACAATAATATTCTTCACTCATTGTCAAATTATAGTAATTTCAGACTCTAGTCTATAACGGTATTGCTAGTAATATCTTTAATGGGGCTGGTGATTGAAAGAGTAAAACGAAATGCTCGTATATATTGAGACACTGATTGATGAAGTGTATACTTTAGAATATTAACGGTTTTTGAATGGTTACATCGATAAAATACGACTCGGGTGTTTCGGAAAACTCAATAAATAAAGACGAATCACGGTTACTTCGAAGTTACTGTTAATTCAAATGCTTATTTGTGGTACGTGATTTATTGTGTGTTTGAAAAATCAAATTAGTTTGAAGAACAAGATGTTAAAGCGAAATGTAACAATAAAAATACCGACAATTCCTGGTCGCAGATGAGAAAATGACATGCTTGGATTATTTAAATCGTAAAAAAATTAGGCATCGAATATTTAATGAATATTTTCGTTCATTAGGAAGCCTAAAACGAGCTTTGGGAGGTGTTTTGATATACCATGTTGGTATCTACTAATTTTTTGAATGTTTAAACATAAAAACGAATTGTAACAGTGAACCAAGAGAGACAGGGTACTTATTAAAGTTTATACGTAGAATCTGAAATATTAGGTGATTAATATAAAAAAAACTAAAAATAGAAACATAAAATTGGAGAAGTGGCACTTACTCAATACAGGGCGAGTCACGAGTAACTGTACATACTTCTACCATAAGCAGAGGCACCTTAGGGGATTACCAAATGTTTGGACATATCTTTTCAATGATTAAGTAGATTTGTCCCATTTTTTAGTAAAAGTGTGTATTGGTGTCTAGCAACTGACTGACATATTCAGAACAAAAAAATTCCAGGGCCGGCTTTGCGAAAATTTGTTGAATTGCGATAATTGCATTAATTCACCCTGTACATGATTTCTCTAAAATGTGATATGATTTCTCCAGAGGACATAAATAGACAGTTAAACCTGAATATTTGAAATTTTTGTTACACTTTTTTAATTAAAGCTTAATTTTAAAGTCAAATTGAAAATTGGCAATAATAAAATATCGTACTGTATAATAATGTTTAGTAGTTATAAAGAAATCTTTAAAATAAACAATAACGACACGCACTGTATTCCAGTTTAGTAAATACCAGAATTTGAATCAATTTACAGTGCCGGATTTAAAAATCTGGCTCATGTCAAAAATTCACCCTGTATGTAACTTTTTCCACCCGCAATGGACTAAAATTCACTAGTGCGACCAGCAACGAACGAATATTTTAATATTAAACACTTAACCCTTTCCGCATCGTCAGCTGTGCTATCGCATCCAATAAATCAAATTCTATACTCTAGATGGTGGAATATTTGCGAGTTTAAAGTTGCAGTAAAAGTTCAAGGGACCTAAAAAAAATTAGAATCAAATAAAAGCGGTTTAATTAGTTTTATTTCTGGTTGCATGTAAATTGAAAACTTAATTAAATGGAAACATTGTCACTAATGAAATCTTTTATGCACAAACCAGTCCGCAGTTGTTAATGTAATTAATTTTGCAACACTCTTATTGTAGTTTGTAAGTTTTTGTTTGAACATATATTGCGGCTTTGTATACTGGGTGTAATTGAAATGTGTGCAAATATTTGAACCAGGTCTATGTGATACCCATAACCTATTTTTCCAAGAGTTTTATCTTGTAACTCTACTTGAAAAGATCTGTGGAAGCTCCTTTTGTACTATTTATTATGCCTGTTTTATACGCATGTTGTGGGAGGTCTAGTGACGAGATTACAATCTCTCAAGCAGCAAAACAAACTTCAAAACAGTCATAAAAGGCATGGAGTAATGGACCTCAAATAAATACAGAAATGGTCTGCTACACAGACGGCTCAAAAACCGAGGAAGGTGAAGGAGCAGGAATCTATATAGCCAAGACAAGACTCACTGACGATATTCCACGAAGAAGTTGTAGGCCAATCTAAAGAGAAGAGTCTTACTGAGCTTAGAAAAACACATGACGATATTTCTGGCAGAAATTGCAACAATACATCACTGTACAAAAGAGTTAGTAAGGCAAGAGTTTAAGAAGATCATTGCCATATACTCTAACAGCCGAGCGGCTATAAAAGCAATTAGCTATATGCAAGTTAACTCCAAACTTGTACGGGATTGACCAAAAACCCTACAAGAGTTGGGCAGTCAAAACAGACTGTCTTTAGCCTGCGTCCAGGTCACACAGGTTACAAGGGCATTGAAGAGGCTCACTCACTAGCCCGAGAAGGGGCAAGATGTGTTCCATTGGCACATAACCTTTCTGTGGTATAGCGAAAGCACTGAGAAAAACATATAACAGATGAAAAAGCTATCTCGAAAATTGTGGAACAAGGCGCTGAGAATGAGAGAGGCCAAAAAGTTCATTAAAGAACATTTGCCAAAATTCACGGAGTACCTACTAAGCCAGAATAGATCAACCAGGACCATGATTGGTCTCCTGGCAGGGCATTCTAGACTCAACAAACACATGAACGATATCGGACTAGCAGACACAACCATATGTAGGTTCTGCCAAGAACATGAGGAAACCGCAGCTCACATTCTGTGCTGCTGCTAAGGTCTGACAAGGCTAAGGTTTTCGACGATAGGGGAGGAAAAGCCACAACTCTCCCAGGAGGACCTAAGGTCTGGCCTATGGAGTATAAAAAACATAACGTGAGGGCTTGTGAAACTAACAACTACATCTGTCCAGGCTGGATTAAAGATCAACATATCTAAAACCCAGTAACTTACGAAAACATTGAAGTAGATGGAAAGTTAATCGAAAAAGTAACATCCTACAAATACCTAGGACATGAGATAAGAATTGGTCGCGACAACCAAACATGCGAGATTACCCGACGAATTACCTTAGCGTGGGCCGCATATGGAAAACTGCGTTACGTATTTAAATCAGACATTCCAACCCGCCTTAAAAGAAAAGTGTTTAATCAATGTGTACTCCCTGTCATGAGTTATGGCGCAGAAACCCTTACTTTCACCAAAAAATCAACTGAGAGACTTCGAATTGTTGAACGCTATGGAGAAAAAACTAAAGTCAGAGATGTAGTGGAAATAATTACAAATCTCAAATGGAGTTGGGCGGGCCACGTGGCAAGACAGGGAGATGACAGATGGACGAAGAAAATTATTGAATGGCGACTTAGACAGGATGTTTATAGAAACAGAGGACGTCCTCCAACCCTGAGGAACGACGATCTTAAGCGAGTATCAAACAACTGGATAAATGAAGCGCAAGACCGTTCCAGATGGAAATCGTTGAGGGAGGCCTATGTCCTGCAGTGGACAAGAGAGGCTACGTGATGATGATGATGATGAGGGCACATACAATAGATCTATAAAGGTCGTAGTGGAGAGGATACCTTAAGCACATAAGCCCCATACTAATCTAATCTAATCTATCTTCCAAACAAAAATCCCTTCTGTGCAACTCTAATGCTTCTAGACTCATTTTTACCATAAAATTAATTTAAAGGAAATTCCGCTTTAAACCGTTTAAATCGCTCTAAAAAATATTTGATTATTAGCCCAATACTACAACTACCTGCGTTCGAATTTCATTTTAAAATCAGAAAGGAATAGAAAATATTATTTTACGAGAGCTTTTCATAGTTGGGAGAGCTTAAAGGATTTTTGGGTAAAAGAGCGAACTCGAAAGTTTCTTTGATGAAAACGTTTTACGTAATCTGCTTTTATTGGGTTTTCTTTGAGTGAGTTCCACGTCGATTTTTCGACAGCTGTATTTAAACCCGCTTAGTCGCATAATATCGAGGTCGCCGTTAAATATTTTACGCGAACGTCGGAAAGTTATTTATAGATCGTATAGAAAAATTTTACAAAAAAATAGTATTTTATCTAACAGGCTGAGAAATCTCTTATGACATATGATAGTTGACAAATGACATGTGTCGTATGACAGTTGACATATGACAGAAGGGGCGTGGCTTAAAGTGGAGGGGGAGGCGGTCATATTGAAAAGGGGCGTGGATTAAACGTAGTGGGGGTGCTCTAAAGTGAGACAGTTACTACTTATAGCTGAGCCCAGAGGAAGATTAAAATTTTAAATAAAAAAATAAATAAATTTAAAATCTTAAATAAAAAAAAATTGGTGCTCAACATTATTTTATTTTAAATACAATATTTTATTATTTTATTATTTTGAAATTGTACTTATAGAAACAAATATTTCTAAACAGTATATGTCAAATATTCACATAGTTCTTCGTTACCAGTTTTCCATGAAATTTCTACACTTGATATTTTCGCTCACATTACGAACACCTAAAATAAATTTATCTTGAAAAGTTTACAATCAACTATCCCGAAGAGCTTCCAGACGCCAGTCCAACGTGACGAATATAAAGTAAATATAATATCAGATCCCTTTCATTTCAATTTTGTCTTGTTTCCTTACAGACCCCATATGGATTTGTCAGGTAGAAAAAGGGATAAACCCTCAGTCCCTTAATGCCGCATCGTTCGACATCAACTGACAAATTCTATATGGATTTTTGTTTTCAAGAATCAGGTCAATTCAACATGTGACAGTGTTTGATTTTCTTTTAGCAATTTTTTTAAAAGAAAACTAGCTAAAGAAAAACTAAAACTTTACCAGGCACATTTTAATCCCCTAGTTTATGTAGTGTCTTTCGTTTATGTCAAAATCTTTATATCACCTGTTAATACAGTTGGCTGCACTGAAAAAATCGAATCCCAGGAATTTCCGGTTAAATGAATTCTTGTTGTTTAAACGCAACTATTGTTATTATAAAAAACCGTTCTGAGAACAATCTGTACTTGCAATCAAACCGGCAGATTCCAGTTAAAGTGACTTGAGTTGTATGAACAGGAAAAACTGTAAGTATAGTAGTAATAAGGTACTCTTAATTTATCAGGAATATTTCCTGTGTATATAGAATAATATTTTGTGTAAAACATACGTAGGTCGGAACCGTAGGTGCAACTGGAATAAAATACCGTGAATGTTACAGGAATATCCTGTAAATCCCACAATTCAATCATCCCAATCGATGAAGTCAGATCCCCCCATCATTCCTGCATGAAATCTTCAACCCAGAACTTGAAAACGGTTTTTTCAACAAATCTCAGCCGGGTTTGATCCCACAAAAAAATGTTCTTACAAATATTGAAGAGCCTGACAAAACACTTAATTTAGTTCCAAGCAGAACCCGATAAGTCAATTAGTTCGCGAAATATCGCGATTTGAAATTGCAAAAATGAAAAAAGTTAATTAATTATTTCTCGAGAGGCAGTGGAGTTGGGGCCTCAATTTTTTGTGAATAAAAGGGTAATAACGAGTACTTTTAGGTGCCGGAGGGTGCGGTGGTGAGACAAGTAGGGGGAGATATGGGGGAAAAACAAATATTATTGAAACGCTTGTAACTAACTTACTAATTGAGAAAACGCAACGAGCCAAGGCTCAAATTGTTCACTTTTTCATCCGCTAAAAGATAGTACTACTTTTCTTCACAAATGCGGGTTTGGAGCGCAAAATAAAATACTTATTTTTATAAAACCCTTAATGCGACCCTGTGTACTAGACCAGTCACGTTCTCTCCACGTGCAAGTTTGTTTACACTCTTTTTCTTTACGATGGACAAATCATAGAACTAATTTTTGAAGGGCCTTAAAAGTGACGGTATTGGATTATGAATTTTATAGTCCACATCTGTATTATTTTAAAACGTATTAATGGAAGAATTTTGAAAGTCAGAAATAGTTTCGTTCCACTTTTCAGTGAGGCAACTCGTTCTTTTCAAATTTCTAAAATTAATAAAACTTTTAATTAGAAAGTTTTAGTTATACAGCTGACATTAATCCAAATTTAAATTGGAATTTAGTTTTAATACCTATGAAAAGTCACAAAATTAATACAGTAAAAGAATGAAACTTTAAAGCGGTCGCAAATCCATAACAAAATGTATCCTTTCGGATATATTGAAAGAATTTAGAAAATATAAATAAAAAATGAACACCTGCCATATTTTAGTACTAGTATTGCATCATCGTCATTAATGGCAGCCATTAATGCTTTGAACTCCCACGTAATTAACTCCAAGATGGTTTGTGCCTAGAGAATCTAAACGAACTAGGCAAGAACAACACTGTTGCCCTCCTATGGGTTCCGGGATACACTGGAGTGGAGGGTAATGAAACAGCAGACGTACTTGCAAAAAAAGAGGTTGAAACACCATTTCTGGGGGTGATACATCACTTGCGCGCCGCGGTCAAATTTTCTACCTAGCAATTAAGGGTTGCTTTAATCTGCATATATCACAAGCGCGCGGCGGACAACTTTCATGGCATGGGACGATCCCCTAAAATATTCAGGTAAATAATAATAAAGTAAAGAAGGTGTAAGTAATTTAAGTACAGTTTAATTTACAATCAAAAACAGATTTAAGATTTTGGGAACTTCCCCTTTCACTTAACGCAAGTGTTCGAAATCGAACATTTTTACCTACGCCCATGGCGACAAAGGAAATAAAAATAACCAAACCGCACGCCTAAGTGCCCAGCATGCCCAGCATAGCAACAGTACAACACGCATCGTAAATCAAGGCCATCGCGCAGATAATCAACGCGGAAGTAACTCACCGACGAGATAAACTTCAATGCTAAAAGCCGCCCTTGTCGGCAGCGGCCTTTACATACATCGCGACACATTGGCGAGACTGCAAGTTGCCAAAGAGATAAAAAAAAGGCACAACAATAAAGCCGAAAATACATACCCGTGATTGGCCGCCGAAGGATCTCGCCTGTCGACAAGCGTCTCAAATAAATCAAAATTAAACCAGTAGAACTTCTATCTCCGTATAAACAGGTCGCAATCATTGGACTGTTTCATACGTAATAAATTCATCAATTTTTAACTTATACAAATTGCATAATATTACATACATACCCGTATTCACATTCAGTTATTTTTTGAGCAATTGCAAACACAGTTTTGAATTTTGTTATATTCTATGTTTGTTGAAAAGTGTTTGTTTTTTACGAAGTTATCGTTAATATATAAAATTCAAGTAATCAGTGTATAATTTCGCTACAACCTCTATACAGTCCACACACAATTTCTCAGCCAACTTAAATCTACAATAAGTTGGGACAGGCCCATCTGAAGGGTGTGGCTTAATAAGTTTGGGTCTCCAAATTTGGCATTATTTGGAACTTCCCAAAACAGCAAGCATGGTTTAGAAAATTACAAAATTTAGGATTAACTTCTAAATATAAAAATGTAAATTCTGAAATTGGTTCATGGTTGCGATGGACTTTTGGTCTGTTATTTCTGAATCCTGCCGAGGTTGGGGACTGTTTTGCAAAGGATTTTTATTCGATTTTTCTTCAAAATAGTAAAGTAATTGAATACACAGACTATTTAGTCAATAATTATATTGATGAAAATGCTTTGTTTCCGCCTTATTTGTGGGCAGCATGTACGGCATCGATTGAAAGAACAACGAACTGTTGTGAAGCGTTTCATAGCCATTTTAATTCAAATTTTTACAGTCCCCATCCTGATATATTTAGATTTATCATATCAGTGTTGAAGGATGTGAAACTAAATAGTTACGTAAAAATTAGAAGTTTATATATTACTCGTAAAGTAAAATTGTAAATCCACTAAGCGTATGGATTACGTTTCTAATTTAATTAAAATGTATAAAAATGGCAATATTTCACGCTATGAATTCGTCAAAAGCGCTATAATTTTTATAAAAAATAACATATTTTTAATAAATAAAATATACCGTATTAATTAATTTTTATTTCTCCTTATTTATATTTTTCCAATACCCTGAATAATTTTGATCTCCGCGCGCAAGTGATTTACGAGATTTAAGGGTGCCGCGCGCAAGTGAAATAAGTTATTAGCACCAGAACTGACCGCGGCGCGCAAGTGATGGACGCCCTTTCTGGGACCTGAACCCTTCTGCGGAATAAGCACCAGTAAAATACTTGATGAACTTGGAAAAAGAAGTAAATAACAAAAGATCCCAATACTGGATAGGACTACAAGGATTGAGGCAGACCCAAGACACTACTGGGAAACTATAACCAGAAGAGAACAGACGACAGCATCAGCAAAAGTAAAAACAAGCTCAGAATACTAACGGGCGTCCTAACAGGGCACTGCCGGTTAGAGACTACCTAAAGAAACTCGGTTTAGTAGAGGGTACGATACCTCGGAGAATATCAAATAAAAGAAGGATATCTACCTAACCTGAAGCCTACCTACATCCTGAACTTTTTGAAAGCAATAGGACTGGAGGAACCCCCATCAACAGATATATAGATGACAGCATCATATACTTAGCGATACTGGAGTTTGCTAAACTCCAGCGTTTAGCCTGCATTTGCATTACAGGTGCCATGAGGAGCACTCCAACAGCAGCAATGGAAACCATACTAAACCTTTCGCCAGTTGATATTTATATCAGAGCGGAGGCGAGAATGGGAGCATTCAGATTGGAATGCAATGGCTACTGGGATCCTTATGAACAAGGACACAGTAGAATCACAAAAATCATCACAAACTCGTTGATGGAGATGAGAAGTGATGAAATGGCACCAAAAAACAACTTCACAAAGCCCTTCAGCGTTCAGCTGAGTTGGGAAGGTGAAGAAACAAACAACTTTTGGGAAGGAACATTGGTTTGGTATACTGATGGGTCAAAAACCGCAAGTGGAATTGGAGCTGGAATATATGGTGAAATACCCAGATGCAACCTAAACGCACCATTGGGGAATTACGCATCAGTATTTCAAGCAGAAGTACATGCTATAGAGCTTTGTTTGAGGGAGAATATTGACAGGGGGTATAGAGGGAAAAGAATCCTCATTTACTCTGACAGTCAAGCTGACCTACAGGCCTTCAGATCAAAATTGGTCTGGAACTGCCTACAAACGCTGCTCGTTCTGGCCAACCAAAATAAGGTAACACTTAGATGGGTCCCAGGGCATAAAGGGATAAAAGGCAACGAGGAAGCAGACGCCCTGGCAAGGAAAGCCTCAGCGACCGTCTTTACTGGTCCTGAACCGGCGTTAGCCTTCCTAAATCCTCGGTACGACTCTCGCTGACTAGGTGGATGTTAAAAGAACACCGGTCACGCTGGGATCTCGTGCCGGGGTAACAAAACAGTAAACGAATGGTTAAAGCGCCATCAAAATTACTGACAGGTGATATTCTGAATTTAAGCAGAAATCAAATAAGGCATGTCACGGGACTAATAACCGGACATTGTCACCTTAGGGAACACCTACATAAAATGGGCATCTTTCAAGATGAACCCATATGTAGACTATGCAATGAGGAGGATGAAACAGCCTCTCATATCATACTAGAGTGCCAGGCACTCACGCACTGGAGGTATAACCTACTGGAGCCGGTAAACCCACAGGAGAACTTTCCAAGGCTACTCAGCCTGATAAAGGTAACAAACCAAAGTCTTAAGGCTGCAGTATTGAGGCATTTAAAAACCTCAGTCAGGCACATCGTCTTAATCAATCAATCAATCAATCAATCAATCAATCAATCAATCAATCAATCAATCAATCGTATACTTACGTCAAATTCCTTCATTTCGTCACACAGGAAAATATTTTTTAAACTGGCAGTTTCACATATGCGATACCAGATATCCATAAGCCTCAGTTTCATCATCATCAATTTATGTGATAGCTGATCTATCAAGTTTTCCGTCTTCTTTGGATTAACGTAGATATAATTTTATTTGCGGTATATAGTATATTAATCCCTTCTTGTATTGCCTCACCTTCGTACCATATAATTTAAAAATCAATATTGTCTTTTCCCGGTGTTTTTTTAAATCATTTCTTCACATGTGTTGCACCTTGTATATCTTTTAATATATTTTTTTAATATTAAAACTACAAAGTGCCGCAAAATATCTAACAAAAGCGAATTGACAACAATGATTTATTACCATGATTTCAACGTCATCTTTACGATACTTAATCATCGATTGTCCGCGGGGATTAAAGCATTTTAATTAGACGTTTCCTAAAGCCCATTGATGTTGACCGATTTGTCCGTTAGCAAAATCAATTACGTCCTATTAAATAGCGAAACTTTTAGAGCTTTCCGGATAAATCTAGTTAACAGGTTGAAAGAGGAATTTTGTCTCTATTAAAAGGATGTTTTCTCTAAATTAAATTATCTGCCTTGATTGTTTGGGAATAAGGATTCCGAATAATGTACACAAGAATGGTTATGACAATGTTTAATATTTGTTACCTTAGGGATATGAGATCTACTGTATTTAAAGCGAAAAGTAAATTTAAAAACCAATTGTCTAGTCGACTGGGGTGCGTACACATCTCTGCGTAAATCATATAAAAAATCATTAAAAGAACACAAAAAGACGGCATACTCACCCTTAATTGGCACCTCTGAAAATAAAATCAAAACAACCTGGCAATTAGTAAACTCGGAAAGACATGTCAAAAATAAAAATAAAACACAAACCACAATTACAGCTGATACATTTAATGATTTCTTTAATACAGTCTCACAAAAAATTACCAACACTATCTTAGACACAAAAATTGACCCCATAAGAAAACAAATGGGTTAAGACTCCCCCGCCTTCTTCATTTTTCAAGGGCCCCTTATTATATACTGATATACGAGAGGCTGTGCTAATTTTAAAACATAGTACATGTCTTGATTTTTATGATATTAACAGTAAAATAATAAAATCTTTTTTTTGGGGCTATATCAATGTAAACTAACACAATTGGCAATGCCAATGTAACGTAACATAATTGACGTCCAACGTGGGGTTATATCAATGTAACCTAGCAATGTCAATGCAACGTAACATAATTGGCGACAAACGTGGGGCTATTTCAATGTAAACTAACACAATTGGCAATGTCAATGCAAAGTAACATAGTTGGCGCCCAACGTGGGGATATGTCTATGTAAAATAACACAATTGGCAATGGCAATGTAACGTAACATAATGGCGCCAAACGTAGGGCTGTATCAATGTAACCTAACCCAATTGACAATGTCAATGTAATATAACATAATTGGCGCCAAACGTGGGGCTGCATCAATGTAACCTAACCCAATTGGCAATGTCAATGTAACCCAACACAATTGGCAATGTCAATGTAACGTAACATAGTTGGCGCCCAACGTGGGGATATGTCTATGTAACATAACACAATTGGCAATGTCAATGTAACGTAACATAATTGGCGCCCAACGTGGGGCTATATCAATGTAATATAACACAATTGGCAATGCCAACGTAACGTAATATAATTGGCGCCCAACGTGGGGCTATATCAATGTAATATAACACAATTGGCAATGTCAATGTAACGTAATATAATTGGCGCCAAACGTGGGGCTATATCAATGTAACCTAACACAATTGGCAACGTCAATGTAACGTAACGTAACTGGCCTCCAACGTGGGGCTGTATCACTGTAACCTAACACAATTGGCAATGCCAATGTAACGTAACATAATTGGAGACTAACGTGGTTCTATATTAAAGTAACCTAATACAATTGGCAATGTCATTGTAACGTAACATAATTAGCGTCCAACGTGGGGCTACATCAATGTAATCTAACATAAATGACAATGTCAATATAACACGTATTCATTAACACCCTGTGTATACCTTTCGCAACAAATTCAGTCAGAAAATTCTGGAACTGTAATTGTTATACCAGCTTTTTTTCTTTTTTCTTACTTTAGTAATGGGAAAGAATGCTATCATTACTGTTGATCTTTTTGCATATTTTATTTCGTCATAATTCCAGAACACCTGCTTTAAGGATGATTGGCTAAATGAGTGAACTTTTGGTTTTCATGCAATGAACGTGATTTTATGAAATTAATTTTTCTAAAATAATTTTGTACTTTATAGTCACTGAACTTTGTTTTTTTTTAAGAATTGTATCAGTAAATAAATCAGAGATCAAAATACGGTGACAATTTCTTAAGATACGTTGTTTGATTCATTGAATTTTCTATACCTAATAAAATGTGTAAAGGACAAGAATGACAATATCTACGACACTACGTCAATGTCTGGGAATATCCTTTCGGATTATTCTATAAACCCTTGGGAGCTGAAGATCGGGCCGGCATTAGAAGGGTCAGGTCTGAAATTTGTTTCTACCACATCCGTATTCTAGATGACGACGGGAGTGTAATATGCCTTTCAAATTTTTTGCCGGATCCAACGGAATCTGAAGTGCATGATGTTCATAGTGGCGTACGTAATGTTTTGTGAAAATATCTCTGGCACGCTTAATGTTTTATTACAGTCAAATTTAGTATTATAGTGAAATGATCAATGTAATTTTAACAGCGTCTACAAAACTAACTGTTCTCACGTCACTCAAAGATGTATGTACAACAGGAATTCGGCGAATTCTACAGGAAATTTCCCCTATATAAGAGACAGGAGGAACATTTGTTAATATGCGGTACTATTTATAGAATCGTTACATTGATTTAACTGGAATATTCCAGTTATTTTAACGAACTACCTTACTTTTACCGGAACTGTAATTTGAATTTAACAGGAATTTCCTGTTTATTAAACAAACTAGTTGTATTCGAAGCTTTTAACCTGAGCTTTTATATGGTATGTATTGAAACAATTAGAAATATTATCCGCCCCGTAACTTTAGCTATTCGCCTCTCAGCTAATATAATTGCAGGACATCTGCTTATAACTTTATCAGGAAACAATAGTTTAACACATTCCCACTCACATCAATAATACATACGCATTAAAAAAAGAACTCCTATAGCAAACCTGAGCTTTTACAGGAATTTCCTGTACTTACCTAGTATTTAACTGGAATTTCTTGCTTTCATGTCGGACACTGAGGATGAGTCTATGCGAGTCTTGATGGTATTTAACAATCTTTCCCTTGTCAAGGGAAATGTCCTAGAGTGCCTCTGTATAGTCTGGGTATATACTATTGAAGTCAGTCAGCAACTAAAAGGAAGACGATAACATTTACAAATATCTTAAAAAGTTATCTTCGCTTACAGTATTAAACATATTTAAATCTGAACCTATGTGTAAAAAATACTATGGATAGATTCCATGAAGTAAGTGTTTCAACAATAAAAACTGGAAGCATTTTTAAAATATTTTATGGTGTATATCATAGTGTTTTATTGAATCGTTGAGCTTCCGGGATTTGCTCCGTGTTGTCATTATCTGGTTCTGACTTGAACCATTGAATTGACGATGTTTCGGCACAGTCACATGTGTCATCTTCAGGTCTATGCTTGCTTTGCTGATGCTCTGCTACGCGCTATTCGAACTGACCTGACTTGCTCTTGCGCTGTTGTCGGTTGTTGTTGTTTGTTAATTTTATCGTCTCTTTTCTGACCTAATGGCCTAAACTGGACGGGACCTACAGCTTATCGTGGGCTCTGAACCACGGTCCTCAATCACCTTAAACCCAGGACTATGCAGGTGATCTTCCGACTAACAAGTGTGTAATTGTGTTACCAACACCTATCAGTTCCACGAGCCACGAGATATCCGAACTCATCCGGCCTGTTTACCGGCGTGAATGAAACTGCGTATGACACAAATACCTTTTTGCACTTGCCCAAAGTCTTATCTGACTGATTCCACTTGAATACGGCAGGATTCGAACCTACTCCTCGAACACTGACCAAGCTGAATCGGCTGACGCCTTACCAACTAGGCCACCGTGTCCGGTCTGCTGTCGGTTTAAGTCTAGTGTTTCGGATGTTCTTTTGGCGGGCGTGTGGCGGCCTTTTTTTGTTACTGATTTCCAGAAGGCGAGGAGTCTCTGTATGTCATCTCTGGTGTTCAGATTGGCGGGTGGTTTTTCGATTTCAATTGCTTCTCTGATGATCCGTTCGGTATTATGTTCGAGGTTCCTTATAATTTTTTGTGTTGTTGAAATCAATTTCGTGGGATGTTTTTCGCACACGTTCTGCTAGCGACGATGTAATGTCTTGTTTTATAACCGCGTTTCGGTGTTCTTCTCTTCGAACGTTGATTCTGCGATTTGTTTGTCCAACATAACTCCCTTCACAATCCTTATATGGGATTTCGTAGACTCCTTGGGCTTCCAGTTCTATTTTTGTTTTCGCATTGGGAGAATTTGACATGGGATAGTAAGGATGCAATTGAAATGTATTAATAAAATAAAATGTATTAATATTTATCTTATAAATTATCCGCGACGCCTCTGATTAGAAACTCCATTGTAATTTGGTATACTCACTCTTGTTCGTCGAGAGTAAGATGTATCTCGAGAATAAATAGTAAGTTAATTAGGAAGAAGAGCACGTATACCCAAATTCAATCAGAACATAAATCCCTAAGAAGGAGCTGGAAAACAATGTGATGCTAACCGATAGGGACGATAATGGAGTTAACGAAAAATATGCCTCCAATTAATAATTCAAATCGATTCGACGAGGGTTGGCTTGCCCATAATTTAAAGGCTAAAACGATTTAAAGTGGAATGCCGACGAGCTTTCAAAAATATTTAAATGGAATATTTAAGAAGGTTTTGCGGTCGGTGTGGCTTTTTTAACGAATCTCAGGTGCGTCTTTTGTAAAAATTATCACAAAAGAAAACTTGCTGGTAAGAGGTTTTCGTAAAAAGCGGGTTTTTTTCGACAAAAGAATTGTTAAACAGCGACTGCAATATTTCTTCAACGTTTCTGTTTTAAATGTATCTTGTATATCAGCTAATGCGACAAGAATATCGAAAAATATTAATTTAAAAATATATTGACCTTGTTGATCTTGGAAATAATTTTTTTTATTAATAATATACGCCCTTCAATCCATCCCCTTATAAGTAAACCCCAGATGCTTCTGCAGCTTGTGCGGGAGAGGGACAACTATTATTATTATTATTTGCCGTGGCGCTCTGGGGCGACTTACTGATGATTGATTGCGCATTTGCTTTACAGTTGTGAGAAAACCCAGAAAAACTCACAACACCATCATTTAACTATTTAAAGCACGCCTCATCGTGATCTGACAGAAGTACCTTGTAAATAAAATCGAAAATGGAAAGTACAGTTAGTATTGGTATTTAAATTAATACTGTTAACATTTTCAGAACTCAATGAGGTTGAACTTTCATTAATGGCACTCCCAATAATATTTGAAACATTCTTCTTATTGCTAACGCTCTCTTCATCATAACTAGTCGCCACAGCTGCTGATTTCCATCCTACTTATCGTTGGATTTGATCTATTGTCATGCCACTATTTGCCATAATGGTAGCGGACGTACGTCGAAAAGCATGTCCCATGTATTTCTCAGGATCATCCAATTTATGATAACGTGCAATTTGCAAGTGATCCAAATGTATTAATATCAACCACTTGATTGGTACATTTCCAATAAAAAAAATAGCGTAAAGTATTCATGGATAACTGAGAGGCATCGATAATTTGATCAGCGAAACCTTTGTTATATTTATGTTGTGTTGCCTATGTACGGGGTAATCTACTTTAAATAGGCAACACAACATACATATAAGATAGGTTTCAGTGGTCAAGTTATCGATGACCGTCAAACATTAAATATGCTTCCAGAAAAATCAAAAAAGAAATATGAAAATGAATATAGTATTTTCATAAGTAGGTGTGAGTTTTTCCTACTTTTTCTTTCGTAATTTTTTCTACCTTCATTTTCGATAGTACCACAAAATGGCCAGTCGCATAACTAAGTTACTTCTGGGACAGCTCTGAAGTTAGCTAAGAAGCCCTATGTGCGAAGCCCCTCTGACATGGCCCAGGAAAAGTTCTGTGAGGGTTTAGGTCTGAAGTTAGCCACGAAGCCCCATTGACAGATGACAAGTTAGGTTAGGGTTCAGATCTCATTTTTGTAATAGACCTAACCTAACTTTTCTGGAGACTTCTTACTATTATTGGCTTTCTATATTCATTTCTAATTTCTATCCATCATTTTTTTGTTTGGAAGTAAAACACCGATACATTACCCGTGACAACATGTATATCAATATCAAATTAAACCCAAGAGTGGAAATTTTCATCTCTAAACATTAAAACTTTCTTAAAAGTTTCGGTCTTATATACGTAACGGAAGATTTTTTTCAAGACATTCTCGAGTTGACTTTAAAACTTTTCGCATTTTCCTGGATGCTGTAAGAGAGTCGTTAGCACTTATTTTTAGTTTTCAAGATTCTTCGTAATGAAGTGTAGAAAATTGTTGTTTTGCAATGTAATTCTCTGTAGAAATTAATCAAAGAAATTTTAACAAGTGCTTTCATCTAGCGAAAAGTTATTTTAGCACTTGAATTGTAGAATCATTCGTACGAGAAGCAGACAAAAAGTTTTAAGACTTCATTGTAATGTTGATGTTAATAAGTCGAAACTACAGGTATTCAAATTTCTTCGAACAGATGGATTTTCAATTGCAGAAAAATCTTCATCCTGCTTTACCTGTATAAATTTAATCTTTGCCTCACCCTCAATTAGTCCACGCGGCTTTGATTGACGTGTTGTCAGTATGGAGAATTACCCAATTAGAACAAACCTCGTCGCTTGGAGAGGCATTCGAGTGGCTAAGAAATTTCACTCACAAAAACTTACAATTACAAACTCAACAAGTCACATTTACAATTGGGGGGTGGGGGGGATTTCAAAGAATTGACTGCGAAGTTTAAAACAAAGCTAAAACTAATTATCGTTCTTGCGTGAACAATGTCAAAAAATTAAATCCTTTTAATTCCACAAGCTTACTTTTTTTCCAGTATATTTTAAAACATTTTTCATTATTCGAGTGCAAGTTCCTGTAGTGGTTATAAATGCTGAAAGGGGTGTAAGAGGTCGAAAGCTTTCTAAGTGCTCCGAAAATTCCATTAGTTTCCCGCATTTCTTCGCTAAATAAAATAAAAAAGATTACATGTACGGTCGTAATGGAAATAAAATTACTTACAAGCCGAGTTTCTTAAAGTTTTAATTTTAAAACCTTTCACGCAATCAAAAGTATTAAATTAATTGTCAAGAAACTAAAAGATTTAAAAACAAGCAGACGTTTTGACTTGGATCTATATGAGTTAGTCCAGTTAACACCCCAATAAATTGCATTTGATTTATAAAATCATTTTTAAATTTTAACGTGAAATCAGATACATTGTTAGGTAACAATTTAAATTAAAAATAATTATAAAACAATATCGGATTTTACAGTAAAATGGTAGTCATTTTTACAACATTGTGTGGCAAAAAATAAATAAATATTCAGTGTGACCTCCATTTACTTTGACACATTTTCAGTGACTCATTTCCTGCTTCATACACTCAAAGAAATTTACCAGTATATTCAATAGGAATTAGGCGAATTAAGCAGGAAATTCCCCCTATATAATCGACAGCAGGAATATTTGTTAATTTTACGTGACGACTTCTGTCTTTTAATTCCTCTAGAAACAGCCGAAATATGCTGTAATATTTACAGAAGCGTTACATTGATTTAACTGGAATATTCCAGTTATTTTAACAAACTACCTTACTTTTACCGGAACTTCCTGTTAATTAAACAAACTAGATAGTTGTATTTGAAGTTTTTACTGGAATTTCCAGTAATTAATCGGAACTGTAGTATCGATTTAACAGGAATTTTCCGTTGAATTAAAGATCTGAAGAACCCCTATTTGGGGTTTTTGGTTTGGATCTTTTATTGGATTTTTTTGTTCCCATAGGGTTGGGGTGTACACACACGCGTTTAACGATACGTTTCAATCTTTTATTCATACATTAAAGTACCAGTTAGTTGTATTCGAAACTAACCTGAGCTTTTACAGGAATTTCCCGTAGTTACCTAGTATTTTACTGGAATTTCTTGCATTTCCTGTTTAATTTCCATGGAATTTTACTGGAAGTTTACGGTTATTTCTACCGTGGAGCAAAATATTATTCTACATACACAGGAAATATTCATGATAAATTAACAGTACCTTATTACTGCTAAACTTACCGGCATTTTCTGTTCATACGTCTCAAGTTACTTTAACTGGAATCGGCCTGTTAGATTGCAAGTACACATTGTTCTCAGAACGGTTTTTTCTTGTTATAATAATAGTTGTGTTTAAACAACAGGAATTCGTTTAACCGGAAATTCCTGGAATTCGTTTTTTCAGAGTAATGTCGATAATAACAAAAATCTTCTTGTATTAAGGGGCAATCCCCGAAACCACCACACTGTATATTAATTTGAAACTCATATCGGACGTGAGCCTGTGTGAATAAATGCAGATTTTCAAAATCCCTCAATATTCAATATTCCTCAAATTAAAAACTCAGAGAGATATCATCGTTGAAGAGAATATTTTTAATAACCATGCAAATTCTGATCAAAGTTTTGTGTTGATGTGAAATGGTAAGGTGGAAAATTTTCTTTTTTATGCATTTTAATTATTGAATGATTGTTTACTCATGTAATAAAACGTCGAATCTTTGGAGATAACTGGCACTAAAATATCGTCCTCTTGATTAGCAGAAATATTTTTTAGTAGTTTGATATCACATTTGGGCTTGTCCAGTTTAGATTTTCATTACTCCAAAACTAATATCAGTAATTCTGTAATTTTTGGATGAGATATTAAGAAGATTTGAACAACGGATTTCAATTTTTTCTCTAGCTATATATTTCCGAAAAACTTAAAATATTTAGGCTGCATAGGTTATTGCCACAGATGTAGTAATACATAAATAAAAATATATAAGTAATAAAAAAGGATGAAACAGTTTAAGTTAACAATAACGAATATGATAAAGAAGGAAAATGCAAAGTGTTTTATATTTTTTTGTATATGTACCTATTTTATATAAAAAATTAACCAGTTCTTAAAATTCATCAATTGTAAGTTACCTTTTGACCCATGACCTAGTGAAAGCCTTCGATGAGGATATGCTTGACAGTAAGGGGGTTACCAAAATGCTCATAGAGAGGCTGCGCATCAGAACTTGTGAGTAGTCTGGTCAAATTCGGAGAAGTCACAGAATTGTTCTACTTTTCGTAGGGATATAGGGATACAGATGCCTCTGTCTTCTAATCGACCAGCTGTTTTATTCCCTAATATGCCAATGTGGGAAGGAATAGAGATCAGAGGTGCTAGGGGATCAGGGCTGCTAGATGATTGTGAAAAGATTGTGTTAGAGATTGTTTGGTAGTATCAGTAAAGAGAACCAGATCAAAGGAAGTTGTCTTGATAATCTTTAAATGCATTTCTTAAATGCACTCCTTAAATGATTGGTGTTACCTAGTGAAACATTTATTTTTGGCTATATTTCAATTCAGGAAGGAATAGAAGAAACTAAAGTTGGACTTATAACTGAATGGTAATACCTTGAGAGACTGTGGCACCAAATAAACACATTAAATACAGGATTATAGGACAAGAAGCAGAAAATGTTTCTCCTTTTTCTATTTTATTTTAGTATTTTTTGTATACATATGAATTATTATATTTAATATTTGATAAACAACAACTTTTTTGTACTAAACTAGTAAAATCCGATGTTTTTTTGTCAAAATATCTACAAGTAACACACATTTTGTGTAATTTCTCTCATATTTACTCGTTATAAAATTATTTAATCCTTTTAACGAAGTTTAAATAACCTTTAACGAAGTAGTGACGGCAGAGTTTCAACATCCAAGGCATAATTATCATTTCATCCAACTGGACGAGTTTTCACATCTAAAAATTTTTCAGTACGAGTAAAACGAAAACGAGAAAAGTGGAGAAGCATTTAATATCGTTTCTGCAACCCTGACAGCTGTTTTAGCCTTCGAGGAACGGTGTCGAACTGTAATTAAAATTGAAAATTGAAAAATTGAATTAAATATTTGAAGTGACAACATTTCCTCCTTTGTAATGTTCTGTGTCTGATGAACTTTCAGGGGCTTCAATGTGATTACTTTTAAACCTAGAAGATCGATAATGTTTTTAATTTCCACCAATCTCAAACGCGCAATTTTGAATTACAAAGGACCCCGCAGTTTTTGATAGGAAAATGGCTTTCGGTGGATTTCTCTCAAACTTCGAAAATTTATTCTTCATCCCATCCCGATCAAAAGTGTTCACGGGCCCAACTCAATCCTATGTACAGATTTCGAGCTAGCGCGAGTTTAAAATGATTAGGGGGAACTCGATATACGCGTATTTATCGGCAAGTTAGCACAGGTGGCTGGAAGGAAAAAAAAGTTTGCCTACGATGCCAAACAAAAATTCCGGTGTCCACCAGTAGTCAGCCTACCCTAGAAACGGAAAAACTCATCCCCGAAATTATAGCTGTTCCGCTTTTCCATAAAAACGCGTTTATCCTCGCGTTTGTCCGCCGGACAGTTTTTCGACTCTTGTTGGATTTGTAGGGAAAAATTGCCGCTGGACTAGAACAATACGAACATTTTGAGACAAAAATCAGCTCGATCCGTCCATTTTTGCGGGAGAAATATTGTTTTTGGTCAGAAATACGTTTAAGAAAGTAAAAACAATGTTTCTGCCCCAAAATGGACGGATTGAGCTGATTTTTGTCTCAAAATATTCGTATTGTTCTAGTCCAGCAGCGTACAGGCCCACTTTTTTCGATTTTCCCCTTAAAATTCGACAAATTGGTTGACTTGAAAATTTTGAAACAATACCGGGCCATGCTGAGCGCGCGCAGCGCGCTGTTGTTGTATATATATATAATGTCTATGTATACCTGGTGATCGCGATTAAGTGGTAGGGCTTTTCTTATGGGGGCTCTAAGTCCCTAATATCCTCAAATATGTTTACATGTGAGGCCATTGAACTCACACGAGAGAGGGGTCTTGTAGACTGGTGCCATGGAACTCGCATGTAAACATATTTGAAGAGTAAACTACCAAAGCATAATTTTGCTCTATCAATCAGCCTCTCTCGAATACTGTACTCCCACTCTCTTTAGGGCCCCTTTATCAACGCAAGAGGAGTAGGATAGAGCTCCAGTATCGTATTATTGACAGTAGTGCAGACACTTTTGTCGATCTTGGTATAATATACGAAATTGCAGTGTGTTTTCGCGTGTATTAGAAATTGTATACTATCATACTTCCATCAGACGTCTTAGCAACAGTGATTCGCGTGAGATTTTCAAGATTAAAATGCCGTATCCTGTTTGGAAACTTTGTGATCATGAAAAAAACAGGAACAAGCTTTGTGGTCCATGCGGGAAAAAAATTAATTTCCGCGATCAGAAGATAGAACAATTCCGTATTACAGAAAAATATGAAAAACTTATACAGAAATTTATCAATCCAAATTTCTTGACTTCCAACAGTAAATACCCCCTTAGTATTTGCTCCAATTGTCGCAAGATGCTCGCAGATCACGATCAAAGTAATTTCCACAGATCTTTGAAGACAATGCCAGATTATGAGAAAATAGTTTTGCCGAGAAAAACCAGATCAACTGATGATAACGCTATATGCCAGTGCTATATTTGCTTGACTGGGAGACACAAAGGATCAATTAATTTTAAAAAAAAATTGAAAATTGGTGAAAGCTTTCATTTATCCCCGAAAATACCACGTAAAAAATTTCAAATTTCGTTAATAAATAATTTTTTTCTTTTGTTCTCAATATTATGATTAGTGATATTATATTTTTATGTTTTTGAATGAATTATAATTTTGATTATTATAATTTTGATTATTATGATTTTGCTAATTATGACCATTATTGTGATTCTGATCAGTATAGAATATTATGATTGTAATTTTGAATTTGTTTACTATGAATACTATGAATATTATAAATATTATGAATACTATGAATATATAATATGAATACTATGTTTGTATCACCCTTCTTATCTCGTTAAATAAATCCAATTGTTAACGAGAACCAGAACCCGGTAGCGCCCCCGGACAGTCTTTCGACTTTTGTTGAATTTTAAGGGGAAAATCGAAAAAAGTGGGCCTGTACGCCGCTGGACTAGAACAATACGAATATTTTGAGACAAAAATCAGCTCAATCCGTCCATTTTGGGGCAGAAACATTGTTTTTACTTTCTTAAACGTATTTCTGGCCAAAAACAATATTTCTCCCGCAAAAATGGACGGATCGAGCTGATTTTTGTCTCAAAATGTTCGTATTGTTCTAGTCCAGCGGCGTACAGGCCCACTTTTCTCGATTTTTCCCTACAAATCCAACAAGAGTCGAAAAACTGTCCGGGGGACGTAGCCGGGTTCTGGTTTCCTTTAATTGAGGATAAACGCGTTTTTATGGAAAAGCGGAACAGCTATGATTTCGGGGAAGAGTTTTTCCGTTTCTAGGGTAGGCTGACTACTGATGGACACCGGAATTTTTGTTTGGCATCGTTGGCAAACTTTTTTTTCCTTCCAGCCACCTGTGTTAGGTGTTCACCTCTTTACGTTTATGGTTTATATGATGGATATATGTCATACACACACACGCACACATATAGCGTCTTTTAGACATTTTCCTATCAAAAACTGCGGGGTCCTTGTTTCTAGATGAAAAAACTGTATGACAGCTCCTGTCAGCAGTTTTTGCGAGTTTACCCATGGCAAAACTTGACAGCTGTTGTCACCAAAAATAATCCTGAAATATTGGGCGTGGAATATAAAGAAAGAAAACGGTGAAAATTACAAAGAACTAGTTGTGAAGACAATGTGGAAAATAATTTTTGATCCATTTTTTTTTAATTTGCTTTATTTACTTCTATCTAACAGAGTATTGAGTGAATGTAGTGAAAGGTTTACGTGTGTAAAGGGAAACATCTAATGATGTTTCACCTTGTCCTACATTGTTTAATTTTGGAGTAGATCTTGAGGCCAAGTTCCTTATGGCAGGTCTATTGTTGTATAGATTCTCTACTAGTTCATTATGGTGGTTCATGGTTAGTTGTTTGTAAGACTCTGTTATTCGGATGATTTTATCCCTGATTAGGAGAATTTTTAAGTCATCGTGAAGTGTCCGGTTGCTCACATACCATGGTGCGTTCGTTCTTAGCACTTTGGATTGGAATCTCTGTATGATGTTCACTGATGTTGGTTTTGAGCAGCCCCATAATTGGAGTCAATAAGTCTAAATTGGTTTAAGAATGGCTTTGTAAATTAGAACCTTATTGGAAAGAGAAAGTTTTGACCTTCGACCTAAGAGCCGAAACTTCAGATCAAGTTGCTTTTTTTTGGTTTGGATATGTTTTTTCCAGGTAAGGCGTTGGTCCAGGTGGAGGCCAAGATATTTTTCTTCAGTTTCTGTTGGTATGTGTATGCTATTAATATTTACAGGTGGACAGGTGTTATGTCGTGTATTCGCCATCGAGTATACCAATTATCGAGCAAGTTCAGATGATTTTACAAGTTTGCAGATGTTGTTACAGGGTCTTCACTTATAGAAAGTACTGCTACGTCGTCGGCAAAGGAAGCCATTGTAGTATTATTGGTTTGAGGTATGTCTGCTGTGTAGAGGAGGAAAAGCAGCGGTCCAAGAACGCTACCCTGAAGAACACCGGAATTGATATGACAGAACTTAGACTGCTGGTCATTGAATTTTACGGAAAAATGATAAGTAGGATTTGATAAGGAGATAATAGTTGCTGGACAAAGCATTTTTTATTTTAAAGTCTGGGAGATATCGAGGAATACGGCATTGCAATATGTCTTATTCTCGAGACTTTTGGAGATTTCATTCACTAATCGATGGACTTGTTGGATTGTAGAATGATCTTCCCGAAAACCAAATTGGTGATTAGGTAGCAGTGTTAGGAACTCATGGTTTGATCCATTTAGAGATATTATCTTTAAATCCAGTAGGGAAGCTCGTAATGGGAAACGAAGGAATTTGCAGATGTGCGCCAATAAAAGGAAATCGAGCTCTGCTTCATTAAAATTGGAAGAATACCACGCAATGGTTTTATTATTGGACGAAGACACTATGGCGGGACTCCAGCGAGAATTTTACCATATCGCTTCAGTAGAACTTGCCTGGAGAGGTGGAGAATCAGTCAATTGCAGAGTTCATTACTTTAAAGAGGAACTGGATAATTCTGAGATTAAAACAGGTAGATAACATAGTTACTTATTTTTTAAAATAACAACAAACTACTCTATGCGGTCGACAGCAGTCAGTAACCTGGCTAAAGGAGGGTTGGATGAACAACAATTAATTAAAATTACTGGCCACAGTTCATCCGACTCAATTAAGCCTTATCTGCAAATGGATAATGAGCATTATTTCAACGTCATGAACACCCTTAGAAGTGGCGCCTCAGAACCTCCAGCTAAAAAACAGAAAACAGAAGATCCTGCAGCCACTCGTCGAGCTTCTCACTCTACAGCTGGACCCATCAACAATATTAATGCCAAGAAACAACTACTTAAAAAAATAAAGTGGTTAATTGTCAAAAGGTTTCATCTCACTTAGTTTCAATTATGATATACGGTATTTTTCTCTGGGCATGTGCATTTTCATACGTCTATTTTCAGAGATCACATTACTAAACTGTTTCAACTCTCTCGTCGACAAAATTTTTCAATTTGGTGATACTGAAACCGAAAAATGGGGCAGCGTTTACATTATTTGTGTGACCCCGACATCTGTTTTCGCCTGTGGGCATCGTCAAGGGACGATGTTCATTTGGAATTGAAATAAATTGCTGTCCCCGTCTTGCTGTTTATCTCATTTAGCCACATCGATATTAAATTAAATTGTGGAGGATATAATTTAACGTCTATAAACTTTATAACGTTATACGTGCAAGGGCGTTTTGCATCATCATCATGCATCTTCTGTAGGAAACAATGAGCATATACGTCGACACATTGTCTGCCAAAAAACACGTATATATTACCTACCAAAGGAACTACGCCATCTATACTCTAATTGTCGTTTTATTTCATTACATGCTCGTACTGTAAAGGCAAGATTTGTCTCCACTTGTATAAAACTTTTTGGCACACGTTGTATTATATATAAAGCGTTTTTCTCACAAAACATTTCTTATCTGATTAAAGGAAACGCTACTTAACTTTTGAATGATCGCCACATTTATTTTACCGCCGCGTTATCCTCCTAGAATATTATTAGAACGGACCTTTCCAGCGAAACCATAATAGAGGTAATATATTTGAGACGTCCAAAATTAACTGAAATGCCTTATGTTGCCAAACACTTACATTACACTCGTATAAAATTATAGGAAAATTTTGACGACGCTATAGCTGCATTTAAAGCCTAATCGATACCTTAAGGGGATATAACGAATAATTGTTTCAGATAATTGATAAACTGCGTTGGAAAACGACTGTTTAGCCATATTTTCCGAATTATTTAGGTCATCGTTCGATTTTAATAAAATACTCCTTCCTAGGCATTTGGCAATTTACGAGATGTTACGCCCTCGGAGTATTGATGAATACTGATTTGAAATTGGCGTATCGGTCTGTGTATATCGCTGCGATACGTGTGTGGCTGTGTAACGGTAATGGATGTGTGAATTTCCGGTGAGCATATCTTTGTCTTACCCTCTCGCTTCTTCTTACTGAAGAACGCAAAGATGAAAAAGTTTTAAAAGTTTTACGTCTGAACACATACGTGACTTGCGATGTTGCCGGTTTTGTTGTCGAAAATTCCGTTTTTGGGCTACGTGACTTATTCCATGTAGGTATATGAATTTGTTATTTGGTAACCGCGCTGTGTTGCCGGTTTGATACGAATATTATGTTTAATTTTGTCATTGAAAATTAAACAAAACCTTTACATATTTTTTTTAGGTGTATTTTTTTAAGAAAGGGTAAATTGTTCAAATTCAGGTGATTATCAGTACATTTAATATAGAAACAGTTTAGGATCTTACTGATTGCTCAGTAGCGTTGTATTTAAAGATTTTATCTGTTAAATCTCGACAGATCGTGTTGTCCAAACATTTTATTTTTATTTTTAATAAATTCTCGTATTTTTAGTAATTGTTTAATTTCATTTGCTAATGATCTAAACCATACTTCACTGTGGTTGGCCGGCATCCAAAGCGGATTATACATAATCCCACGAAAAGTATTCAGGAAAATATTTAAATCGTGGCAAATGACAGGGTAGAATTTCTTCCAAGCAGCCAATACATTTTTCTGAATTTTATGTTGAGTTCTTCACGTTTATTTTTGACATGGACTTTCCAGCGTAGTCTCGTATCTAAAGTAATACTTAGAATTAGCTGAATTAGCATAAGGGATCTGGGTATTATTTATTCTGACTTGTAATATAATTAACATGTACCGATTAATTTTCATTTAATTTGATTCTCCAACGATTGGTCCAATTATTAATTCTATTTAATGATGTTTTGAGTTTTCTTGTAGCCTCTTCCTTGTCCTTACTGTCATCTAGAGGCACATAGCCCAGTAGAATCATTCATGTAGTTATTAGTAATAGTTTAACGTCATGTTATTGTATATATTTTCATTACGTGTAAATAGGAAGGTTGATGTCTTATCACGTACGATCATTTGTTTAATCATTTATTCTACATAAGAACGGTTAAGGTAAATCTTCCTCGTATTCATTATATCATATTAATTCACTTCATACCTAATATTGTATGTATGTATTTACGTATCACTGTAAATAGACCCTACCTCATCCACTAAACCAAGACATCACAAGGCGATCCTGCCAGTCCTTTAGGACATCGCAATATAATTAATTTGAGTCGAGACCCCAAGAGCGGTTACTGTCTTTTGGCGTCGTTAGTTGGGCTTTGACTTTTAATCGTAATATGACGGTTACCATCTCCCCTATTGTTCTCAATAATTGGAAGAGTCTCTAAATGGTTGACCCAATAACTCGGGTGAAAACAAATAGTATGGGATTGATTTTCCGATTTATTTATTAATACAGATTTCAGTTCAAATAAATTAATAAAGAAATGGTATCAAATAATATATACACATTTTCAAACAATTACAACAAGAATCATTAACTGCGGGAATATTTGACGGTGAAATTAGGTATTCAAAGTGGATGAAATAATGAGATTCCTAAGGAATTTGACGGCTCGTTTTCTCGAATCGTTGATTTAAATCAAACTGAAAACAATCCGTTTAAAATTTTCTCAGCGTTAAATCTAAGGAATTTAATCAGAAAATTTATTGAGTTTACACTCTCTGCAAATCCGATACTTTGTATCTTCTTGATCGTTTTAATTCTATTGCTAAGGAATTGGTATTACGAAATGGTTACCGGGACTTAACTACTTACTTCACAATTATTAGAAAATAATACAAACTAACTTACTATACTATATATTCTAAAGCTGTCGCGAAATCGACATTTACTTCTTTTCCGTTCACAAGAATTTCAACTATCCCCTTAACTTTTCTAGCAGACTGAGTCTTGGCTTGAGCTGGATGCTTTATGTGTCTCTTAGGAAAGATTAAAGACATTCTTTTAAATTTTATGAATTTTGGTGGACCGTTGAGCATGTAGGCAGTGGCGTACGTCTAGTTGATTCACCTGATGGTAGGTGTTGTCGCGCAAACAGAGAACTACCCGTTCTGGGAAGCTCCGACGCTTCTAAATAATGCAGGCAAATGGTTTACTCTTCGTTTTAATAGTAACAATAACAACTTGGTAAAATCAAAAAACTCCGCTTCACACTGACACTTTTCAGTGACTTTTTTCTAATGAGAGACTACCCAAAAAGAGGTTTCTTGGAACCACCAGTTTGTGTTCCCTGTTTAAATATTTAATCATTGACGATATTAACATTTTTTTTTATTTTCAGATCAAGGATGGTGGCCCTCTCTTTCTCAAAGTATCGACGTGAGACTTCGAGAGGTTGGAATAATTCCGAGGCATTTTTTTAAAATAGACAATACTTTCTCTCAAAAACGCATTGAGAAAAAGTTGGGTCTACTAAGAAAAGTTCCGTGTCATGGTAAGTTTTTATCTAAGATTCTACTTTGGAAAACGTTTTTTTTTAATCCCTCATTATTTGCAATCTGTAGAGAAATTATAATAAGCAAATGTACGTAACCCCAAATATTTGATGTGCTCTAAATCTTGTTGAAGGTGACCGTTGAACGCAAAGTAATGTTGACGGACTTTTCTTCATTTACTTTGATACCCCATCGTTTTAGCCAGATGGGGATGTCATCAAGATTAATTTGCAGTACTCGAGAGGCGGGCCAGCTAGGTCTTGATGAGAGGATAGGACAGCCGTATCATCTGCATATGTCGCGCGAAGTATGCAGATCTATAATATAGAAGATTGAATTGAAGAATGGAAAAGAAGTAGAAAAGCAAATAATATTAGTAAATACTTTAGAGTATAAGAAGAGAATTGATTTTGAAGAGATGGAAATAGAATTAGATGGAAATAGGATTGAATTTGAGAAAGAAAATGTGGAAGAATTGGAAGTAGAAGAGGATATAAGGAAGTTGTGGGATATAGAAAGGAGTGGTGTTATGGAAGAGTTGGAATTAGTATGTGGAAATAAAGGATATGAAGAGAAGGTGAAGAATTTAATAATGAAATATGAACGTTTGATTAGGAAAGAAATGAGAATGGCAAATAACTATGTACATAAGATAGAAGTAAGAGGAATAGAAAATTTCAGAGTACTTATCCCATACCTTACAAATACAGAAAAGAAGTGGAATATAAGATGGTATTATATGAACCCTATTGTGGTAGTTGAAAGATCAGCTGTGAACAAACGATACAAGACTGGTCCGAGTATGCTGCCCTGAGGCACACTTGCTGTTATAGGAAAACGATTTGAGATCGTTAGGTATTCAGTTTATATCCTCTCAAATTCTAAGAATATACGCCCTTTTGTAAAACTACTCTTATGTAAGAGAAAAACAAAATATTTCGCGTTTCCCAGCCTAACGACTGTCACAAAGATCTATATGAAAACTTTTTGTTTCGTTGAAAGTAGATCCATTTTCGTCCATTGTAATGATATCAATAATATGATTATAAGTCCTTTGTCTCCTTCTATCTTCGGTTTTCCTTTTTGATATCATTTTCTAAGCTCTAAGTGCAGGGCAAGGAAAAAGGTGTACACGATAATAATATAGAAAATTATATTATATATACAGGGCGTGTCGTATCTTCAGCGAGATACCCTTTGCAACTGTTTCCAAGGTCGGCCTATGCAAGTTTTTTGCTACATTTCCGCCTTTTTAAACATTGTCTGAAGATGATGTAAAGTGGACCGTAATAACTTTCCTTTTTCCAGAAAAACTTTTAACGATTAAAGAAAAACGTAACAACAAACAATCACTACATTGGTAACACTAAATAAATATGAAATCATTTATGATACTATTAGCCATCCAGAATGAACTTGTAGTTTTATAACATTTTTTGAAAAGAAATATTTTTACGTTACAGTAACGGAGATGTAGTCAGTTGAACAATCAAAGCCACACTATTGTAATTTGCTGCACTGTCGGAGCACTTGAATTTACGTCGCATTTTAATATATGAAGGAGATGTGGCCCAGTTCAAGGTTAAAAGCACACTTGAACTGAACAACGGAGAAACAGGGTCTAATTGAAATGTGTACAAATATTTCAACTGCGTGATATGTGATACCCATAAAGCGATATTTTTAATATATTTAATAAATTCTAGAATTACAAAACTATCATTCTTCGCTATAAGGTCAAATATCACATGCGAAATAGTATCATAACACATTTGCCCTGTAAAATATCAATCGTTGTAATAGTTGAATAGTTAAAGACTTACTAGACTTACCAGACACACCATAAACTAGCGGTTTCATATGGCCCCACAAAAAAATCACAGGGATTTAAGTCTGGTGACCTGGGAAGCCAACTTGTAGGTCCACAAATCAAAGTGAGTCTTATCGCGAGAGGCACTTCTTCTAAATGAACAGGTAATTTTTCCCTGAGGAAACGAAGATACTGGAGCCGATTTGGAAGGATGTAGAGTCCGATGAGATGGGATAAAATTTATACGATTAAAGGAATTTTCAATAAGTGACATTTTGTCTGTTTTTATAATTTAGTGATAACAAACCAAACACAACCCGATCCATTAGAGGATCTAGAGCAAAGAATCGTAGAAATATTAATGTTGTTACATTAAATGAGAATTTTATGGTGTTGATTTTGAATAATTCATCAAGTAATTTGTGTAATATATTTTATTTTCCCATCGATACTTTGTTATTATATGTGCCATGGTTTTGTCACATATTCTATACCACAATTGGTTTCTGAAATAACAGGAGAAGTTGATTTTATGGACGTACTGTATATTGAACGTATTTGAAAATGATTTTTATAGGGAAATTGGGAAATAAACCATTTTGTGAGATGTTATTTAGTATTTTATTGGCTAAAAAATATTTTTAATTATTAAAATTTCTTTGACTAAGCTTCTCGGTTAAATATTTCTTATAGTTATAAATTGGTTGAATAGCCAGTGTTAACTCCGCTTCCTAACATTTTCACAATTTTCTTGTTTTGTTCGACTTCTAGTTTTATAGACGGATATCAGCCTCCACACGAAAACAACTCAATATCAATATAACAAGTTCGATAACCATCAGTCGAGAACAAAAACTGCGCCTAATCAATAACGTTACAAAAAATATAGACAGAGAGTTAACAACTTTTAAATTTAACTTGATGTTAAAAAATAGAATATGTTTATATATTCATATCTACTATGAATAATAAAAAATTTGTTTTATTCTCTACAGCTCCAACCTGTCAATTCGCAAAAATGGGCGTATGGCGGCAATTCTCAATAGATTTTTAAAAACAAATAATGGATGGAAAGATAATTAAGTTGCCTACAAGTTTACTAATATGAAAAATTAGTACAGGATTGACCATAATGTAAATATACGCACTTGAAATAGGACAAACTTAATTTATTTTGAAATTCGCTAAAATACGCTCTATTTGACGAATCATTTTCACCCCTTTGTTCAAACAAATTGCACAACAGTATACATCAATAGAAGCAGAATTTAATGCTCTACAATTTTTTACTGAACATTGATTTCGATCCAACGCTTCTTTATTTGGTTATTTGCGAAAAACTAAAATTGCAAACTTGGTTTTTCACTACTAGCCACAACATATACAAGATGAAAAAAAAAATAAATACCCGACCTTTTTGGACATAGCTACTGGGCTATATGTACTTTTGGAGGAACTGAAATGAATATCACACCAAGACTGATCTAAAAGACTAGTTCAATATCTATCAATCTGTACAAGAAAGAGGGCGCGAACGTCACTTCGAAATTTCATACGAGTTTCTTAATCGAGTTGTAAAAAACGTTATCGAAACAACATTATTCCTAATATCCGATGATAACGTTACAACGGGACACCCTGTATGACTGTATATAAACCATATGAATGCATTTTATATTATTGTACAATTTTTGTTTCAGCTATCCTCTTATGTCTGCCAGCAGACGATTTCGGGAAAACGATACTAAAAGTCATAAACGATCTGGAACTCCACAATTTCAACACCATCACTACATTCATGGATGTCTCAAACTTACCAGACTGGATACACTTTTTTCGTAACATTATGACTCCCCTGGAAGCTAGCAACGTAAGCTCAGACAATATCAACGTTTTTACGAAAAGAAACGCTTTAATTTTCGCGGAAAATACAACAGTTCACTTAAGTTTGGAAACTTCAATCGTACAACGTTTGCAATTAACTTTTTCCCAAAGTGACAGTTATATGGAATTCGTTTTGGGTGATTTCACGAGTGACGAAACACTAAGACCTCTTATGGTGCTTACGGGCAATAGTTCTAACGATTTTTTTATACAAAAATTTAATTATAATCTCGAAGAGTGGTCGGTGAAACATAAACAAATCGACGAGTGCGAGGATTGTCGCGGAAGCATCGATAAAGTTTTGAGTGTGATCGTTATATTGGGATGTTCGTGCGTATTGGTTTCTTTAATTTTGGGCGGTGTAATTTTAGTGCGGAATCAATTGTTAAAGAAACGCGTATCGAAAGGGCCTTACAAAGTACTATTAACCGCGACTGATTTCGTTTTCCCCCAAATCGCCGACAGCCGTAGGGTGAGTATAACAGTAGGTATTATTTTAGGTATAAATGTCGTATGCATCAGCATGATTGTGTAATACATATCTCTAAAACTTTTTATTGTATCTGAAATTTATGTTGTACTTAAAAATGTATGTATCTCTTTTAAAAACTCTTGTATGGGTGTTTATAAAACTCAAGATTCTCGATTGTGGTCGAGACGCCACATTCTATACATAAAAATCATCATCTTCTCTAAGATTATACATTCATGACACAGGGAGAGGCGTCAAATCCCATCTGTACCGATGCATCAAATCAAGCTAGTTTGATTTGTTAAGTAAAATTTTATTTATTTTATTTATTTATTTTATTTAAGAATATGATATACAAGAGAGAGTTTGATTTGAAATCAAAGGAATAGACTAACTGATGAATCTGTTAGATGTTTAATGTCTTTAAATTCTTGCATGGCTGAGTGCCTTATTACACCAGGTCGCCAGGCCACGTCGCTGGCCACGTCTCAGGATGTGAAATAAAGTCACAGAAGCTCCCAAGAACAAGGACATTAAAAATGTCCTACACTGCACCAGCGTCTGGACTTCAAAAACTACTCCTTGGGCTATATGCCCCACCAGGTATTGAATTACGAAAGTCCAGACTTGGTTTGGTGCCCAAAAACTTCCATTTTGTCATTAAAGGAGCTTGCCATTTTTAGACCGGTTTCGGCATTATTGTGCCTCATCAGTAAGAAGCAGACAAGCTATCTTTAAAGGATGTCTGAAAATGAATTCGACTCGCCTAGTTCTTGATAAAAGTGGTTGCGTTATAGCAAGTGTATCACGAACGAGGAGAGCCTTCACTTTAATAACAAAATTAAAGTTTGCAAACTTTGATGACAAGAAGTAACACAATTTTGGATAGTAGAACAATTTGACCAAATCTTTATTTTAATGAAATCGAAACCATAAACCAGTAACGTTAAATTTTATTTTTATATAAGTAGTGTAATAACATATCTTCCGAGCAGCTTTAGAACTGTAGAAGTTGCAGCCTGGCGGTAGGAAGGGGCGTGTGAGATATGGGATTCCCAAATAGTTATTCAAATTCGAATGATTAAAGTTACTGAAAAAATGATTCTGTCTGGGAATTCATATATTTATAAATCAAATCATCCTCCTCTTTCCATTATCCTCCAAATGACGTAGTGACACTATTTCTATTTGATTCAGCAGTTGATTCAATGCTTGCCTATCTTGTGCAATCCCTTCAGCATCATGCAGTCTCATATTTATCTAGTTGGAGATCTGCCTCTTGGGCGTTTGCCTTCTACTTTCCCTTCTTTGATTAGTCGTTCCATTGTTCCTGATCTTCTAGCTATATGCCCAAGGTACTGGATATATATGTTTTATTCTAGTTAGCAGCCTTGTACGTGAACCAATTTCTTGTAATACGGACACGTTGGTTCGGTGTTCTGTCCACGAACATGCTAACGTACTTTTTTTGAAGTTGTGAGTAATCTACAAAAATTTTGTGAGTAAACCGGTAAAGTCTAGTTGGCAACCTTGTAGATGAGAATACTCGATGGGTACTGATGACTACCTGGCCATGCAGCAGGCCACTCAGCAGAACAACGACGTAGCCAGCGACGTGGCCTGGCGACCTAGTGTAACAACAGCCATAGAGTTTTAACAGACTGTATTTCAACATTAAAATATAAAGAAAATGATAAACTTGTAAATCAACATTTATAATATCTAACACTAACAGAAAAATGATTAACAACTCTCTCTCTCATTTTATAAATTCTTTATTTTTGTTGGCTGTTTATAAACTTTTTTTTATGTATTAAGATTTAATCCGTGACCTAAGCTACAAAAATCAAGTTGATTTAAAACGTTTCAGCTCCATTTCCAGCTTCTCAACTATATTTAATTTTGAATAGGACACTCTGTATGTTAACAGACTTGAATTAAATTATGTCATCTACAACAGGTTAACTCTGCTTTTCATTTGCTCACAAACGATCAATCAAATTTGGGCTGCAAATATAGCCAAGTAATTTGCAGATTATCAATCAATATTACAGGTAAGGCAAATGTCACATAAATTACTGTTAATAGGTAGTGATATAGGCATTATTTGACGATACGTGGCGTTAGTTAGTTGAAATCGGAATTCGACATAAGCATTTATAATTTACACCTGTTGAACACTAGGTTTATATTTATAATTAGCAAAAGGACTAATTTTACAACAAAAATGCCTAAATAACTGTGAGATATGTTAAGGTGCGTCCAGACATGGACATTAGTAGATTTTATCAATTCTGTAGCTGCCTTAACAGATCTAAAGCACGGGTCAGACTAGGCTGGTTACCAGCCGCAAATTAAAGAAGCCGCTACTATCAGCCGGCGAATATTTGTCTGCACCTGGCATAGTTGTTAGCAGGCAGCCGCTACTGCCAGCCGCTGATCAGCAGCGGCTAATAACCAGCATAGAGTGACCCGTGCTTAACGGGGAGTACCAAACGAACAACTTCCACCAATACCAAGCATAAGACCAAATCCTAAAGCTCCAATTTTGACGCCATTTCTAGCTATATTCACGCCATTACTACCTCTAGCAGCGCTGGTTTCTGCCATGACGTCGATACCTATACATTTATGGTTAAATTACTTCACAAGATACGCTAGCTTCTTGGGCTGATGGTGTTACTATACTATCTCCGTAACCCTTTTCTATTTTCAAGGTTCTTACGCCGTCTTTGGCATCAACGTTGAACATTTCTATAATGTTCTACTCCTGTACAAATAAGTCAAAATGTTCCAGTTAAATATGCAAATATTTGTATGAGTCGTCTCTAAGTGCTTCTCGTTTTATTGTCATTTTTATGAAACATCCATTAATTGTATTATGGTTACCATAAATAAGGGAAAAGTGGGTTATATCAAAATTTTATAAAATACAAAGTTGCAGCTAGCGAGTATTTTTATATACATATACAGGGTTTTCCGGTGCTAATGAGAAAAATTTCTCAGTTATTGGCATCCAAAGTTGAAATTTAAAAAAATATTAATTGTTCCCTTTACTTTCAGACACTTTCCTAAGCTTGCTCAGGTCCTAATACGATGTTAACAAGTGGTTTTTCATTAATTATAATATTATTTTGTCATTAGTAATTTAGATTATTTTATAATGCCTAAGGCTTTATCTAAAATTTGTATACAGATTCGGAAAAAATTTATCTTAGGTATGGACCGAAATGTACAAGAGTAAAAAGGAAGGCAATAATAGTATATGGCCATATAACCGAGAGAAACGCTGTACTTCCCTCTGTTAACCACACTCGGCTCTTAAACTGACTTCAACTTACAGCGTTACCGCCTTTAAGGTGGAGCAGGGCAGATCGCTGGCAGCCTAGCTGGTCGCTTACTCGCTGGTCACCTGACAGGAAGCTGTATAGATTACGCTACATGCTACATATTATGTTAATAATAATAAAATTGAATTACCAATCTATTTGTCTACTTGGCAATTATGTCAGCTTACAGCTAAGCTCACAGTTATTACCCCAGCTAACTGCTATGCTTCACGCCCGTAAGAAGACACGCTTTAATTCTACATCGCTGTAAGCGAGTAAGCGACCAGCTAGGCTACCAGCGGCCTGCCCTGCTCCGTTGTGTGTTTACCCTAAGGCGGCTACTCACACGCCTGCCGCAGGGGAAACCTAGGGAGTAAGCCGGCAGCGGCAATCTAGGAGGCACCTCTACACACGTACCTGTCGTTCAGTGTGACAGTGAACGTAGCACAGAACAGACCTATCACTTGAAGATGGTGCAAGCACTTTCAAAAATCAAAATCATGTTTTCAATTTTTTTTTAAACTGCGACAGATTAACATCACTTTCAAGTTCGCCATATATCTCAAACATCATTTCGAAAGTTTGCTGTCTCATGTCTTTGTTGAAGTAATGCTTGTTTTTTTTTATCCCACATAAGGGGACCGTCTTTATATACTTCAATCACCCGCGTCCAAACTTCATGCTCGTTTTCCTTTTCTCAGAGAGCTGTACAATCCAAACAAGTACTCCGGACGGCTTTATCTACATAACTGAGTCGAAATTGCCCCAATTACGCTAGACACACGAGTTTTGACAGGGAGGTAGGAGCCCACCTAGGAAGCAAGGAAGGTCCGATGCTCCTGCCGCCCTGCAAAGGACGCGGTGTAGGAAATCGCTCCTGCTTACCTAAACACATCACTCTTACACCCTAGATTGCCCCTGCGGCAGGCGTGTGAGTAGCCGCCTTTAGTAGATTTCTACTTTTTTAGAAATCTGCAGCGAACGATTCATTCTGTGCCGGGCTGTGATTGCTATGATATCCCTTCTTCTTGGTATTCGAGGAGAAATTATAATGCACTCTCAAGCTTTCCTTTATGCTCACGCTAAACCGTAAACACACACATATATTTTTTCCGAATCTGTATATCGACTTTATAGTCTTTTATGTTCAGGTTAGCCATACCTGAGACCGTTTGTTCGAATAAAAGGTCCTCCAAAACCCCAACCAGAGTTTATGATATTTACTGTATTACTGAAAGATATTTTAAATGCTGATATATATTTCTACCGAAATATATTTTATGGGAGTAAACAAATTGCACAAATGAAAAGAAAAATAGTCTAATCTCCCAGGAATTGGACATTGAATGTCAACGTTGCCACAACGTCTGGACTTCAAACAACTACTTCTTGGGCTATATGCCCCAACAGGTATTGAATTATAGAAGTCCCGACGTTGGTTGGAACCTGAGATATCAGGACATTAAACCAACAACTTTGATTTTGTTATTAAAGGAGCCCGTCAACCATAGACTAGTTTCGGCATTATTGTGCCTCTTCAGTATGGCGTAGACAAGCTCGACTTTCAATCTCTAATGAAAGTCTGACAGTGGATCCGACTTGCCCAGTTCCTATAGAATACAGTAGCGTTAGCGTTATTTATTCTTATTACAATGAAGGGAGTGCGATTTTAAGCATCGAAACAAAACAGTGAACTACTACCTAATAAACTGAGTAATCGAAAATTGAAATGTTATATTTCCGCGTTCGGAACATTGGTCATAAATTTTTTGTTTAGTCTGCTGAAGCGAACAGTTTTCAGTACGTTGGACTTTTAAATGTAATCCCCGATCAGATCAAAAAGTTATCTCTCCTAGCACACATTGCGAAAGCCGATTTTGCAGACAATAACAAATTAATTAAACCTTTTTTGGCCGTTTTCCATTCAACCCTCTGTTCTGACTGCTGACGCATTATTTTCCTGAAATCCCTTTTTACTTCGCGTAATGTTTTCTCAAAATAAACGTTTAACTACATTGTTTGGATAAAATATAGAGCAAATGGAACAATGTTTGTCTTCCTGTCATTTTGTTATATAATCGGTGGTCGATATGACTACGAAAACGGTTTGTTCAATTTCAGCTTTTATTTGAAATTTATTATCGTTGAACGGGTGACGGAAAATATGTGTCGAACAATCAAATTTACAAAAATCAGATATGAAAAATAAATACAAGAGAGAGAACGTAAAATCTTTAAGGAGATACTAGAGATTCACGAATTTGATATGATTTTAAGAATGTGATTTGAGTTTGATTTGAAATCAAATCAAGCCTAGCAGTGCAGTGAATCAAATCAAATCAAACTATAATATTTTAAAATTGGAAATATCAAATATTTTGATGAAACTAGTTTGAATAAAAAAGTTGCTTAATACATGAGAAAACGAAAAGTTTACCTAATAAAACGCCAACAAAAATAAAGTATTTAGAAAATGAGAGAGAGTTATCATGATTGCCAGATTTTTAAATCAGGCCCTGTAAATTGATTCAAATTCTGGTATTTACTATACTGGAATACAGTGTGTGTCGTTATTGTTTAATTTAAAGATTTCTTTATTATTACTAAAAATTATGATACAGTAAGATATTTCATTATCGCCAATTTTCAATTTGACTTTAAAATGAATCTTTAATTAAAAATGTAAGGCAAGTGTAACAAAAATTTCAAATATCCAGGTTTAACTGTATATTTATGTCCTCTGGAGAAATCATATCACATTTTAGAGAAATCATGTACAGGGTGAATTATTGCAATTATAGCAATTCAACAAATTTTCGCAAAGCTGGCCCTGGAAAGACACACTTTTACCAAAAAATGAGACAAATCGACTTAATCATTAAAAAGATGTGACCAAACATTATTTTGGTCCAAATCCATAAATCGCTCTGTACATTATTAAAGAAAAACAGAAGACATTTTTTAATGGTCATTTGGTACTCCCCTAAGGTGCCTCTGCTTATGGTAGAAGTATGTACAGTTACTCGTGACTCACCCTGTATATATTATTTTTTTGAAGCTCTGGAAAGAGGTAAGGCCTGTGATTATAAACCAGAAAATAACGTTGACACATATATTGCTTACGAAAACTAAGATTCAAAATATAATATTTCAAAGCCCAACCCTCAAAACTCTGAACAAAAAAAAATTAACTTAAAAGAAATGTTCGATTCGGAGTTCACTAACGGATTTTACTTAATAATCGGAATTACTCAATCAGACTATGTTAATTTTTACAACACTTGTTACGTAATATACTATTTACAGTTGAAATAAAGTCTGTTAAAACTCTATTAGTCATCCAGGAATTTAAAGACATTAAACATTTAACAGAATTATCCTTTCTATTGGTAATTATTAGAGCCATTGAAAAAATCCTCTCTATTGATGCTGATGTAGCAGGTATCGCTAGAAAATCTCTAGCCATTTTAGATAGTATTCGAAATGCAGTCTCATGCCTCTTACAATATTTTAATATATTTTCTGAACTATCAGCCCTTTCTCCAGATAAATATTTTGTAATTTCCAGGAATTTTCATCGATTGGGACTGAGTTTTTATTTCGAGATGTTTGAAAGAAAGCTAGTATATCTATATCAAAATTTTTGGAATCTCTAGACTGGTTTTGGAGGGCTAATTTTGTTAATAATCAGTTTTGAATGTCCTTGACCTTTTCGCTAAAATTATCGCAATATTTTCAAACTTTAAGAAAGCTTCTTCTTGCAAATATTTGCCCTATGAACTTGAAGAAAAAGTTTATAGTTTATGACGTGGATCTAATATTAACACAACACAGTATATCCAATTGGTGCCCTTATAATGCTAGAATTGTATGATAATTAATATTAAAATGACAAAAATCATTGTGGGAACACCAGACAGTTTTTCTTTTTACGATGCAGAAATATTCTGCTAGAGATTTATTCAAATTACATGACTATTAAAACATTTTGGAATTCAAAATGATGATGATTTAATATCATATTATTTGAATTATATCAGAAAATAATGAAACAGAAATAATGAAAGAAATCTGTAGATATGAATACAGGGAGAGTAAATCAGTAAAATAAAATATTTGATATATGGCTTAAATAAACTGTGTCGAAAATAACTCAATAAATGAAATTTAACGCTCTTCTTTCTCTAAAAATTAAATCTTCAAAAAATACTTATAATATTCCAGGTTAAAGTGAAATAATGACACTTTAACCTCGCCGTGTCCCTTTATTTTTATTTAAATCGCGTGTGCATAGTGGGAACCTAATTTTTTCTTAATTTAATTTTGTCTTATGCATGCCTTCCATTTAATACCCATTTCTAACTTCTTCTTTGCACGTTTTTCGGGGTATTGCTCTTTTTCTTTTTCAAAATGCTTAAACTATCTGTTAAATATGTCATCTTGATTGTAATTGGTAAACTGTTGAACTGTCTTCTAAAAAATTCATTTATAATTTTATCTCTTAGTTTTTCCATTGATTTTTCTTAAAAATAGCACCATTATAGGATCGTTTTGACCTTTGTCATCCAAGCTAATGCTGATTTAACTACCTTTCTAGTAACCTCTGGTTTTACTCCTTCCGGTGCTTCCTTGATAGTCAAAGAATTTCTATTGCAATCCAAAATGAGATTTTAGGTTTGCAAGCCTGAACGGTGCGATACATAAATAATTAAATATTAAAAGAAATCAATTTTTACTGTAAAACTTAAAAATCCTTAAAAGAAGCGGTCTTTTGATTTCTACAATAAAACATTAAAATTTAATGCTTTCCCAAAGGTAATGGCCGATCGTAAAATGGCACCGTTCTTTTTAATTCTGTTCAATAAAGAGAAAGAATTCGCAAAAATCAGACGCTAATGCAAATAATTCAGTTTACGGCGTAATTTAAAAAGAAAATTAATGAAAGAATCGAGAAGGATTTGTCTGAAAGTTACAGGGTTTTATGAAAAACTGGAATTTTTACTGTATTGTCTGTTTCAACTGTATTTGAATATTTATAATATTATCAGGAGTACAAATGTGAGCCTTAATTGTGGGAAAATAATTATTTTTCAAAATATTACACTTTATTAATTTTATTGTTTCTTTTTTCAATTTTGTCTTTATCTATAAAAACTGTGTATTTCGATTGTTTGGCCTATTATACATACAGGGCGTATCACGAAGATGGCTCATTAGCCATATATAGAAAACTATAGATATTGGTAATGGGCCATCTTCGTGACACACCCTGTATACGTTCTTAATGAAACAAACTATACAACTCTTCCTCCTTTACTATTTCTATCTTGTATAAGCTTGTCTATCGATATATTGTATCATGAAACTATTTACTGGTTAAAATGTCGGTCAATTATTTTGCATTTACAGTAAAAAATATTATCAAAAGCTTTGATCTTCCGATTTTCACAAATTTCTAATCAGAGCTGTCCTTTTTTAGTTATTGTTTTATTAAAAAACTTTCTTCAAGAAAATATGTCTTAGATGTGCTACCATCTATGATTAGAAGAGAGTATTGACAATTTTTAAAGTAAAAACTTCCCGATGTATTGGGGTTGCATACACAATTTGCATTGTGTGTTTCAAAGCTTTTATTTGACTGATTCTAGTCAAAATGTCACTCTCTTCTTTCGTATCCCTTTCAGAGATTAATACAAAGTTAGAAAACGAGTAAGGAATTTAATTTATCAGATTCGACATCCTAAGACCGGTTTCTGTCTTTCGGCTTCTTCAGTTCGAATCTAATAAATTAAATTCCTTACTCATTTTATAAAATATGTATTATATTTAAAAGAAATATTCGCAAGTATTAGATTTAATGTTTCTGGAGCCAGCATTATTCCCAGAAATAGTATAATAGCTATTAAATGAATTAGTTACATTTATATAATAAATAAACAATATTTTTCAACAGGTAGATGAAGGTATTGAAGCAATGCTCTGTTGCTGGTTGCAACAGTTGCAAGAATTTGGCGGTCCAGAAGTAGAAAAGCCTGATTTGTTGCAAGGATCTGGCGGAGCGTCCATGAGAACACCAGCTAGAACGAGTTCGAGTCCCAATCTAGCAAAACAACTTATAGTTGATCCAAGAGTTCGATATAATGTAAGTTAAATATATCATTGTGGCAATATTGTCCCGAATAATGTTTATCTCTATACATTTTAAGTCACAAATTTCTGAAACAAAGCAATTCAAAATATTAAAACTTTTGAACTTCTCTCTAGCTACTTGATGAGAATAGAGAGACACCTAACTAGTGGTAGACAAAATCAAGCAGACCAAAGGAATAGTACAAATATAAATAGAAATAGTTATAATTATAGTGGAAATTCCAATAGAAACAAAAATTGCAATTTAAATTACTCTAGAAATCGAAATCAATTTACAGGTAATAATTTCAATCGAAATAACAGATTTACAAACACAGTCTCTGAGGCAGATCAAAATTATTAGCGGCGAAACGTTGCTCAAAACAATAATGGTCCAATAGCTCAGATAATGCAGGGTCTCCAAATACTATTCAGGCAACGAACAATCAGGATGATTTCGATTCGGTAAATCCTGAATTTTCGGTGGCGAATGCTGGTGCTGGTGTGCAAAACAATGGTGGCCAGGATTTTCATTAAAGGATGACGTAGCACGCAATCTTTATAGTTATGTCCATCCCAGGGGATTTCTCAAAGTTGTCGATTGCCTAGAACATATGGAAAATAATAATTTAGTTACAGTTTTACATGACACAGGGCCTAGTGGTACATTTGCTCACTGCTAGATGGTGGTAGAGGTACATTATAATAATAATAATAATAATAATAATAATAATAAATCGTCTTTATTTTAACAAATGTTACATAAATATTTATCCTAACTAGCTATTCTTTATAATGTCTTTATTAAATAAATTAATGTATTACACATTTGTACCAAGAAGGCGAAGATTAGCTGAAGCTACTCTTTAACTCTTAACCTTCTTGATTTACAGAGAGAGAAAAAGAAAAAAAAATAATATAGTTTGAAAAACAAAAATTAACATAGATGTCAGGCAATAGAATTTAAATCAAGAATATAAATTACATGAAGAGTTCAAAAATTATTTATTGTCTACAAAGGAGAATGTTTTTAACAGTATGACGAAAATTGTTTACCGAAGAAAAAGCCATAATATGTTGATACGAATTATAAAATTTAACTAAATTATAGGTGAAAGATCGTTCAAACAGAGTAGTAGAATGGTGTGGCATAGTAAGAGTATTAAATCGAATATTAAAACTGTGAACAGAATTTCTAAAAATGATTTTTTCAAACAGATATGCAGGAATTTTATTTTTAAATAAACGGTACAAAAATTAGAAAATGTAGCTGAAATAAATTATTAACTATTAACCACTTAAGCTCATTAATTTTAAAAGATATCTGATCATATTTTTTTAGATTAAAAATAAACCTACAACAAGTGTTTTGTACACGCTGTAACTGGTTTTGTGAAATTTTATCAACGCAAGGGTAATAAACTATGATGCAGTAAGTTAAAATTGAGAGAACCAAAGATTCACAAAGTTTTTTTCGCGTTTTGAAGTTTAAGACATGTTTGTTGGCATATAGCATACGTATTATTACATAACATCTTTGAAGTACCATTTGAATCTAAGTGATTGGTCTATAATTAATCCTAGATTTTTGGCTTTTTTAGAAAAATTAATTTTTACTCCAACCAACTCGAGCCTTAATGAACCTTCACATATATTTCTTTTGGGTTTACTACAAAATAAGATTGCTGTGGTTTTAGATGGATTGACTATTAAATTATGTTCTCTGGAAAATTGAAAAATTGCATCTAAATCCGTATTTATATTATTATTGGTATTTAGACTACCAGCAGGGTCAAAACACTATTATCACTATTATTTACTACTTTTGGTAACTCTGAAGTATATATTAGGAATATTAGGGGCCCCAGGATGGATCCTTGAGGCACTCCCGATACAATAAACTTAGAATTTGAAAAGTTACCATTAACGCATACACGTTGACTACGTTTCCATAGATAGGACTTAAAAAATGATAATGCAGTATCATTTAAACCATAGTATTTCAGTTTGGCACAAAGTAAGTCGTGGTCCATTAAATCAAAGGCTTTGGAATAGTCTATTGTAATTAGTAGAACACCCAACTTTTTATCAATAGATCTTATAATATTGTTTGTTAGATTTGATAAGGCAGAAGTAGTACTATGGTTTTTGCGAAAACCAGACTGCTGTATTGGTATGATATTGTTGTCTGTAGCATAGTCTGTATATACTGTATATACACAACTCGTTGGATAAGACAGGTAAAAGACTTATTGGACGTAATTCACACACCTTATTAGGATTAACTAATTTAGGTATGGGCCACATTTTCGGAAAGTATCCATACTGTAAACAACAACCAATAATGTGGGTAATATGATCAAGGATCGTCGGCATACAAAGCTTGATCATGTAAAGTGATATTTCATCATTACCAGCGGCATTTGATTTAATCGGATTTATAACTTTGAGAATTGTATTCTGATCAACTGGAATTAAAGTTAGGTTATTATCATTATATTTATTATTTAAGTAAAAATGTATTTTCTGCAAACAATTATCAGATTTCTTAAATACACTAATAAAATAGTCATTGATATCATTTGGGTTGCGTAAATTAGAAGGATTAGTGGTAGAACATTTAATATTCATGTTACTTAAACCCTGCCACAAAGCTTTTTCATTTTGTTGATTTTGAAGTTTATTCTTTTCTCTTCTAATAGAGGCAAGAGCAAAATTACGACACTCCTTGTAGCGATTCCAGTTTTGAGGAGTTTTCGCAGATTTAAATTTCGTTAAAGCTCTTTAAGAATTTATTTATTTATTTATTTAAACGGGCTCACCCCTCTTTACAAAATATATACAATACAATATGAGAAGATATATAAAAAGAAAGTATAATAAAAGTAAAATAAAAGTAAGAGTAAAAGTAAAAGTAAAATATTTCACAAAACATCACAGAGAAGCTACTCCATTTAGAGTTTTTTTAAAAGTACAAAGGCTAACGCCAGTTATGCATACACCTTTAGCATTAATTAGATTACCTAGTCTAATAATACGAGATATGCTGCTATTGTAGCCATAGTTAGTATGATGAAGGGGAATACTGAAGAGTTCACAATTTCGTGTAAGTATTCTAGGAAATCTAAAATTAATTTGTGCCAACAGTTCTGGGCATGATGTCATCCCATTAATTAATTTATGTAAAAGAATTAAATCAGCTTTATTACGGCTACTTTCTAAGGTATAAATTGAAAGGTGCTCTAAGATCTCAGAATAATTGTATGTACCATGACATAAGCCCATTTTGTAAGCAAAGTAATACATTGGCATTTATCAGGATTCAATACCATTCCATTTGATTTAGACCAATTTAGTAAGGAATTAAGATCTTCTTGTAATTTATTACAATCAACTGGACTAGAGATGTCCGTATATAATTTTAAATCGTCAGCAAAAAGGAGGAATTTACAATTTTTAAAAATGGTTCCTAAGTCATTGATAAAAATGTTAAACAACAGGGGACCCAAGTGTGATCCCTGTGAAACACCTGATGTGACAAGGATAGAATTAGAAACAAGATTTTTAACCAATTGATGTCTATTATAAAGATAGCTTTCTAACCATTTTGTCAACCATGGTGGAAAGCCAACAGCGGACAATTTGCTGATTAATAATTTATGATTCACTTTATCAAAAGCTTTACTGTAGTCAGTATAGACAGAGTCGATTTGATTATGTTGTTCTAGTGCATTGAAAATATCCTTTTGATATAATAACAAGTTAGTTACTGTTGATCTACCTTCTACAAAACCATGTTGTTGTTCGATTATTAGATTTTTACAATAATAAGAAATGTGGTTTACTAGAAGTTGTTCAAATAATTTTGGTATTGTAGAAAGTTTACTTATTGGTCGATAGTTTTTGATTTCCTCCTTGGAACCATTTTTGAAAATTGAAAATTAGTTTTAAGTTATTAATTAAGGATAAGTACAATTGTATTTAGGATATCGTAAAAGTTTTCAAAAGGTAATTAAGTAATTTAATAGAGTAAGGCAGGTTGAAATTTGTTCAAAGGTTATTTGTTATAATTGTTTATTTGTTTTGTATTAAGTTTTTCAATAAACTACAATTTAATTAAACGATTACAAATTTTATTTAAGCTAGCCATATAACCCGTGAAAATTAGTGCCATCCTGTTATAGTTTTTATTCTTATTTTCAGGGAGATCTCGTTCAAATGAAGCCACTTCCGTCGATGGGAAATGGCAACGAGCTCAAGGGAAAATCCGTGGAACTTCTCGTGTTATTGCATGGATTGCGACACGAAAATTTGAACCCTCTTATAGGATGCTTGGCGGAGCCTCCGAGAGCCGCTCTGGTATCCGAATATTGTGCCAGAGGATCTTTGCAGGACGTGTTGCAACAGGACGACATTAAGCTCGATTGGTCTTTTCGGCTTAGCCTTCTCACGGATCTTGTTAGGGTGAGTTCACGAAATTTTCTTTTGAAAACTATAATTTATTGTACTTTTAAATTACATTTAATCATCACTGAACCTATGGGGGCAAGTAGCACAAGAAATGAAACTATTCCTGTTTATTCCAAACCAGAAATCATCCCTGTCCTCTTTTTCATTTCGCACAAAACGTCGTGGCCTATAAAAAAGACCCAAAAGTTATTTTATTACCGAGTTCGGTCGTTCAACATTGCCCGAAACGGTTGGGCGTACATTCATATTCCCGCTGGGGGTTAGAAAATTAAATATATCGTCCTGAATAGTTGCGAGGGCGGTATGTCCAGTTACAGCGATGTTTTCATTCCTGTATGGGCCGGTTCGAGATTATAGTAAACGCAAACATTCTTGCCGCTCCCTTGTTAAATCTAATTCCCCGTGTTTGTGACGTCAAAGCACTAACAGGATACTTATGTAGGTCAGGGCATACAAGGTGGACCCTTGTTAGTGGATATAGGGAAAATTATTTGATCCAAAGTATTTATATATACAAAAATTCTTACCTTGTAAGATTTGTATAAACGCTAATTTTTGATCATTGGTACAGGTAAGTTGGCAGATGACAGACGACATATGACAGTTGACAGGTGAAAGTTGAGAGTTGATAGATGGCATTTGATATATGACAGCTGATATATGACAGTTGCCCGTTGATATATGACAGTTGATAGATGACAGTTGACAGATGACAGTTGGCAGATGACAGTTGGCAGATGACAGTTGGCAGATGACAGTTGAAAGGTGACAATTGACATATACCAGTTTGACTGATATTTTTATATTAAAATAACGAACTACTAATTTCGAATAACAATGCTTTAGTATGTAAGGATGAAGTCCGTCAGTAACTGGAATTTCATTTACGAAATTTGGATTTAAATAATAAATAGGCTCTTATATTGGTAATAAATCTATAAAAATTTTAATTTATTTATTGCAGGGCATGAAATATCTTCATTCTACCCCAATAAAAGTTCATGGTTTTCTGACTTCGAGGAATTGTGTCATCGACGCTCGATGGGTCCTCAAAGTGGCTGATTATGGACTTCCCGCATTTTATGAAGCGCAGGGTATACAACCTCCAGCGAAAAGTGCTAGAGGTTAGTTATTTACGTTAAAAAAAATATTTCAGAGATAATTTTTAAAATATTCGTGGGCGAGACATATTGAACCGAATAATTTCTAACCCCTCCTGAAGATGGCTTAAAAAGAGAAGCCGCAACGTCGAGATTTTTGCAGTGGTTTGTGGCCTATTAGGCCTTATGTATTCCTCAAAGTATCTACAACTTTTTTTTACTTGAAAAGGTCTAAACTAGAAGAAGTGAAAGAAAGAAAACGAACAAATTGATACCAATAAATATAATTTTTATTTTATCAATGGCAAAAAACGTTTTTCACATATAATTATAATATATATTTTTTAGAAAACGAGTAAGGAATTTAATTTATCAGATTCGACATCCTAAGACCGGTTTCTGCCTTTCGGCTTCGTCAGTTAGGTTTTTCGAATCCAATAAATAAAATTCCTAACTCGTACAAGTCAATAGCTATATCCGCTATAAGATAAAATTTTTAGATGTGCTGCCATCTATGATTAGAAGAGAGTATTGACAATTTTTAAAGCAAATAATTCCCGATGTATTGGGGTTGCATACACAATTTGACTAGAATCAGTCAAATAAAAGCTTTGCAACACACAATGCAAATTGTGTATGCAACCCCAATACATCGGGAATTATTTGCTTTAAAAATTGTCAATACTCTCTTCTAATCATAGATGGCAGCACATCTAAAAAATATATTTTTTAATTAAATAAAATTTGGGAACGTGTAATTTCCTAAAATTAATTTCTTTACAATTTTCTTCCCTTCACTGAATATTTGCTAGAGTGCGATTTTCGTCCAAGTCGCTCGATACTGGATCTGATATATTTATCCCCCGTCAAATTCTTGGGAAAGGTCTCGCGTGCTCCCTTTTCATTATGTGCTTTTAGAGAGCGTTCAAAACGTTTAACATTCCAACGTCGTGCCCAATATGTATTATTTATTCACAGAAAACCAAACAGCTATTTAATATTTAAACCTTTGTTACAAGTTACAGTTAAAATTACAGACGTACGACAGATTCAAATGCGAAAAAAAGAAAATACGACGAAATTTATTTCCCCCGTTAGTTCTACAATCATAAACTATCACGCTGTTTTATCGAATAAACTCTGTAAATTTTATGCCCCATTTTTATTACTAACTTTAAATAATATAAATGCAAATGTAATCTGCCTTCAAGAAAATATTAGAGAACTAAATTCTAAAACATCATGTCACATTCCTTTCTCTCAGATTTTCCTAACATAACTTTTCAAGAAACTATTAACAGTGCAGAGGAATGCGTAATTAGAATTTTCACATACACAAATTAAAATATAAATGAGTCGTGACAAGAACGAAATGAAAGGAAAATATTTGTTGCAGTCAATTAACTCAAATATATTGTAACGGTTGACTAAGTTGACTAACTAATTAAAGAGAACACAAAACTTATGTTCAATACGCAGAGAAAAAATTTAACAAATAATTTGATTAATACCATTAAATATCTATTTATTTTACTTCAATAAATCACAGGACAGAATGTAATTTCGAAAATAATGTTTGAAACTAATTTTAACGTAGTAATTGCAAAAGAAAATATAAAATTCCAGATGTCAGATTTTAACACGTTAATCCCATAAGAGATTTTCACCAATAATTTTAGGATATTTACAAACAATTTAGCAAAAATTTCTATAGCAAAATATAAAGTAATATAATCTCAGATAAGTCTGCGATCACAATAACATTGAGAACATTGTTATTTTAGATGTTTGAATAAAAAGAAATTTTAAACTTAACCTCAAATTTCAATATCATGATGTATCAATATGATTAATTTAAATTCAGGGGAAATACAATAAATCGGGAAAATAAAGTGTTCTAAAATCAAAGAATTACTGTAAGCAGTAATAATAAAGTTGTATAGAATTTTAGAAATCGATAATGACGAACTTAAAAAGTCTGTGTGTAAATTTAATATAAGTAAGAATTGTAAATAAGTTATATCAAAATCATTCTTTTTGTCTCGAGAATGATTTGATAATAAGCAAAAATTGTATAAAAATTGATAATTTTTGAGTTGTATAAAAAATCTTAAGTAAAAAACTGTCAAATTTTAATCTAGAGAGCCGTGATATGATGGTTTATAAAAACTACTTTTTTCAAAATCTTTTGAAATGTTCAGATCGGTGCTTTTAATAAAAACAAAAGAAATTTAAATTCAAAGCAATACTGGTTGAAGATAAAAATTAAAAGAAATTTACCTGTCAAATTAAGTGAGGTTATATTTTTGTAAATCAAGAAACTTAAAGTTAAATCAAGAGAAGAAGCCAGATATTTGTTTCATCTTTGTCCCTGTTAAAGTATCCAGATTCAATTGTATCCTGTATTGATTTATCCTGTTCCTGATTTTAATTCCTGGAAGAAATTGAGTAATTATAAGATTTGTATTAAGTGTTGATTTTAAAAATAAGAAATTTATTACATTTACCTTATTCTGGCAACAACTCTTATTCTCACAAAAACCAAAAGGTAAACCGTTATTTTTATGATTATTAATAAATGTTTTCATATTAACCGAGTCGTTATTATCGATTTTTACAATCACGCGGCCAATAGCTGAAGCACTACCTGAAGCACTAGATGGCGCCCAAAATTATCAACAACAATTAATTATATTCTGTCTGAGATTACGACAGAAGGCAATAAAAAAATCAACGGTAATTTAATAGGTTATGTAAAATTCAAATAAATAAAATAACGAAATTAAATATTGAACAAAAGTAATTTTTCTCTTTTACACAAAAGATAGTACGTAACAATATTTTATTCCTGGATGGTTCATACCCTGTATATTTAGTTAGATCGACGACCTAATTTTCCTTCTATACGATGTTTTTAGTTTCAGTTTCAGTTCCCATTTCCTTTATTTCACTCGTAGCAAGTATTGTTTTTTTTGGCTTCCACGATAATGTCACTTCATCTGCTAAGGCCACTAGTTTTTTATTGGTAGTACAAATTGATGTTATTGCAACGGAAATTTTAAACTCCATCTAATATAAATTCAAGTTTATTACTAACCAAAGTAATTTTCGATGTTTGTGACTATTAAAATAACTTGATTTTACCTCCACAGGTCGCATAAATCCTGTTGAATATCCACGTCAGTTTAAACTTGTGGGTATCATCAACGGGGATTCATACCACTTGTTATAACTCATGATATATTACCGTTAAAAAAGAAGAGTTGGAAAATATCCAATTTATTTTTGATGCTGGGAAAATAGAACGAGATTTGCAGGACGGCGGAAAATGAACTTATATGAGTTGTATATGATGTAAAATATTATTCTGAAGTTTATATTAATACCAATATTTTTCTGACAGAATCACAAACCGTAAGTAAATGGATATATTTCATGTCACTACAAATGGGACAATAAATATTAATTTTTTACTTAAGATGAAATAATTATTATGAGTTACGCGGGTTCTAATCCAAATTAGCGATTAACCGGGCCATAGATTTTCAGAAGACCGGTGGTTGACGTAGGCTTTCAAGAAGGGCCCCATTTGTATGGAAACTCACCGTTTACCTAACCTAAGGTGACCTATACGACCAATATATGTCAAAATGTCATACATATACGTCAAAGTGTCAAAACTTCTATTTAACGGCTGTTTTGAATAAGCGCGGGGTTCTAGATGTTTTGAAGCAGGTTTTTAACATTTTAAGGTGACCTATACGTCAGAATGTCAGAATGTCAAACATGTACGTCAAAGTATCAAAACTTCTATTTATCGGCTGTTTTGAATAAGCGCGGTGTTCTAGATGTTTTGACGCAGGTTTTTAACTTTTTAAGATGACCTATACGTCAAACATGTGCGTAAAAACGTCGAAAATGTATGTCAAAATGTCAAATATATACATCAGAATGTCAAACATATACGTCAAAGTGTCAAAACTTCTATTTAATGGCTAATTTGAATAAGAGCGGTATTCTAGATGTTTTAACGCAGGTTTTTAACATTTTAAGGTTACCTAAGTGCAGACATGTGCATAAAACGTCAAAAATGTATGTCCAAATGTGAAACATATACGTCAAATTGTCAAAACTTCCATTTAAATGCTGTTTTGAATAAGCGCGACGTTCTAGATGTTTTGACGCAGGTTTTTAATATTTTAAGGTGACCTATACGTCTGTCATGTGGGTGAAAACGTCAAAAATGTATGTCGAAATGCCAAACATTTACGTCAAATTGTCAAAACTTCTATTTAACTGCTGTTTTGAATAAGCGCGATGTTCTAGATGTTTTGACGCAGATTTTTAACATTTTAACTAACGTTTCCAATGTTTTACAGCATGTTTTCGACATTTTGACACACTATTTTGTTGCAAACGTTCATTATTTAACCAAATTTATTCATGGTGTGTCTCTTCTAGTATAATGTACAGATTTAGAAGTTACATACAATTCTATATTTAAATAAAACTAACTCAGACGACAAAAATATGACCTCGTTCCTTCGTTGAATGCAAGTCCTTTGATGCATACAAAATACCCTTTTTAATTAAGCCTATCATTGTATTCCAGACTGTAGAATTTCAGCGTATGATTTTGAAGCTGAGCTCAAAATGAATCCAGGATTGTATCCTAGTTTATATTTCACAAAGAATTAGTGCATGTGGAAATGAATTGTTTTTTACAGTAGATATCAAAAGGATTAACTGTTCGGGCTCTTTCCAAGTTATCGAGCCCTATAGTGACGTGGGGTGCAAGTGTATCTCCCAAACTTCCGGACGGCCTTCTGCATTGGTTTGTAAAGATGTTCACTAAATCCCAAGCGCTTGATCTTCTCCAATAGAGTCTTTAGTACGACTCTCGTGGTCGACTATTGATAGTTTGAACCTGTTCCATCTTCCATTGTCTTCTAATTTGTACTGTGTAGGTCTCTGTACGTGGCAATCTTTTCGTTGTACTTTTCCCTAAAGTTATTGTTATTTAGTATAGCCACGTCCATCAATGTTACTTGCCTAGATTCAAGCTCTGCTTCAAGCTCAGCTTCAGGCTCTGCTTCTGGGGATTACTCATAAGGGTGTGAATTGAAGGGCCTATTATTATTATTATTGAAAGAAAAGTGCAGTTGAAGCCCATCGAAAGTTCGTTTAAGAAGAATATTCTCGAAGATGAAGAAGAATTTTATTTTTTCACGTGAATGCCATTGTAAGCCTTAAATAATATGCTTTTAGTCTCTCATGACGAGCTCAAAATCGTCCAGCAACTTCCGTAAGTAACTTTGACTGAGTTTCCTTCATTGAACAGTGAAATATTAGTAGGATATTAGAAGTTGCAACAGCGAAGTCTCCAATTTAGTTCAAAGTTTTCTTGCCCGCTGTTACTAATTAAGTGTAGGAAACTTCTAAAACTCTTAGAGTTTCCACGACTTCGTAAATTATTACCTGCTTTTCTAATATAAAATTCAGATTTATTTACATTTTTGTTAGCAAAGTTTACGATATAAAACGAAAAAGTTTCCGAGTAGAAGACATTTTTGTGGTTTCTAGTATCATTTATTGTTTTTTCAACCTTGGAGCAACCATATTTGACAGATAGATTTCGGTTATTGTGAATTTAGGTCTCAGTTTTGATATTTATCGGCATTACAATTATGTTTTCACGATAAATATATTAAATCCAAAATTAAAGAGATTCTCTAGTTTCCACTTCGGGCAATTTTGATAGTTAAATGATTTTTTTGTGAAACAAGAAGCATAATATAATTAATCTGGACCAGTGCCAACAAGTTATACTTAATTTCGTCGCACTTAGAGTTCACCCAATTGTGTTCTGACCTGTTTTTGCACTTGAGCATTATACCAGGGCCAGGACACTCATATACCATTGTATAAAGATAATATAGTAGTATCGCCTTACGGACTTTTATCAGTAGGATTATGTGAATGCAATGGAGATGGCAGCACTCCATGTGGACATAAGTCATGTCTGTAGGTCATGTCGTTGCTTGAATGAAATTATAATTTGAAATCTTCTTTTTGTTTGATACTAAACAACTTGAATCTTTTTTATCTGATGTTGGTTAGACAGATACCTACAGGTTTCGTATATTAAAAAAAACTGTCTTGCTATTAATATTTTAAAGTTGTGAGTAATCCACCAAAGTTTTGAAAGAAAATAGGTAAAAGCTAGTTGACAACTCTGTCGTCGAGAACTTTAGACGCACCAAGACAACCTGAGGTTCAGTGGAATTTTCCTGTTTATAGGTTTAACAAATAGTTTTGAATAGATTTGCGCTATTAATTGAAGATTGAAGGTCACCAGAATCTGATGTCCTGCCCACTAATAAAAACTAATCAATAATCAAGTTTTCCTGAATTCATAAAAATTCATAAAATTTAAGGAAAATTATAAGTAAATTAAAAAAAATAAATTGGACAAAAAAAGTTCCGGAAGGGGGGTGGGGGTAGCTAAATATACAACTTGAGGGTTGGATATTGGTTTTTTCGATTTGTGGCTCAAATATGCATTCTACCGCAAAAAGTTTAATGTAACATTTGTAGACAATTAAAAATGTAAAACTTTTGTAATAATCATTTTTCAACATAACTTCAAAATTATTGAGAAAATCGTTAAAAACTGTATTTTTCGTTTTTAATTTTTATCTCCCGTAAAGATATTTTTTTTATGAAACTTAGTGAAAATAACATTCTTTGTGTTTGAAATAAGCTGTAATTTTTTCAATGCAAAATATTTATTTTTCGATTTTATACGCATTTAAATTAAAAAAAGCCTAATTTTCAATCGAAAAGTTCACTAACAAATTTTAAATTTTTTAACTTTATCAGTCCTCATTTTCTTCAGAGCCAATAATTTTTTAAACAAAAAAAAATCTTAGCAGTATGTGGATGATCGGAAAATTTAGGGTAAATTATAAGTAAATAAAAAAAAATCAATAATATGTCAAAAATTAAAAGTTCCGAAAGGGGGTGGGGGTAGCTAAATATACAATTTGAGGGTTAGATATTGGTCTTTTACTATTTGTGGCTGAAATATGCATCCTATCGAAAAAAGATTAATGTAAAAGTTGTAGATAATTAAAAAATCTAAAGAAGGAACTACTTGGTAAAGGCCATGTGAAAGAAGATATAAAGGGCGTATCTGCAAAGCATTAAAATTGAGAACTTGATAAAATCGTCAATAGTGCTGCGCGAGATTGCATCAAACACTGGTTCATCTTCAAAATGAAATTTCTCAAGCTTTTGCCAACAAGAGTGATGTTATCGCAGTTTCTTTAGATATTGAACGTGCTTTTGACACCACCCCCAGGTATCATATTCTCAAAAAACTAACAGAATTCAGAATATCTGGAAATATTTTGTCTTTTTTGCAAAACTTCCTTTCTAACAGATCTTTTAGAGTTGCTGCAAATGGACAAATTTCTGACCAACAGATTTCAGAAAACGGAGTACCCCAGGGTTCGGTCCTAAGCACCTCTTTATTCCTCTTTACTATTAACAACATAGGTTCGTTAGTTCGTCCCCCTGTAAAATATGCAATCTACGCAGACGACCTCATTATTTTCTGCCAAGGAAAAGTGACAGCTAGTACATGCTCTCTCCTTCAAAAAGCCTTAGACAACATCTACCACTGGTCAGTAGAATCTGGTTTTAAGTTTTCACCTTCCAAATCTAAAGTTATACAATTTAGCAGAAGAAGATTTCACCAGTCTCCGAATTTAAGTTTAAATGGAGTCCCATTACAATTAGTTAACCAACAAAAATTACTAGGGGTTACCTTTGACAATAAGCTGGCTTGGAGGCTCCAAATTGAAAACACAAGATCAAATTGTTCAAAAAGACTTAACATTATAAAATTTCTAGCTAACTATCAATGTGGAGCTGAAGAAGAAGTCCTTCTCAGAATATACAGAGCCATAATAAGACCCAAACTAGACTATGGCTGCATACTCTACACGAGCGCCAGCAAGTCCAATTTAAAGTCACTTGACGTCATCCAAAACAGTGCTCTACGATTTTGTCTAGGGGCTTATAGGTCGAGTCCCTCTGAGAGTCTTTACATTGAATCATCTGAACCACCTCTCTTTATAAGACGTGAACGTCTTCTCCTCTCATACTTCGCTAAAATTTCTGCTCACCCAACCAATCCTGTTTTCACTCTCATCCACTCCTCACAATTACCTGCGAACATCACACCGAGAGCAATACTTTCTACGGCTCAATCAATGTTGCCCTTATTAGGTAACATTGATCTGTCACTCACAAGTTCTATCACAATCTCCAATCTCACACCTTGGACAAAAAAACTGCCCAACTTCAACACCAGTCTCTTTAATGGCAACAAAAACGATACGCCCAGTTCTCTTCTAAGGCTAGCTTTCTCTGAACTCATACTTACTAATAGTTATGACAAAGTCCTCTTCACAGATGCTTCGAGGGGCGAGGAGACAGTTGGCTGCGCCGTTGTTTCTTAAAATACGGTCATAACAACAAGCCGTTTATCTACCAACTGTAGCATACATACTGCTGAACTAATTGGAATACTGAACGCTCTGAAATCTCCTATGTGCAATAGTCAAAAAGTAGCAGTATGTACAGATTCATTGTCATCTATCCACTCAATAAAAAACTTTTACTCACAAAACCCAATAGTACAAGAAATACATGAAGTATGTCACCACCTTGCTGAGAGAGACATTTTGATAAACATCATTTGAACCCCATCCCATGTGGGAATCCCGGGAAATGAGAAGGCAGACAAAGCGGCAAAAGAAGCACGTTCCACTGAACATATCCAACTATACACTGATCTCAGGCTGACCATCAAAGAAAGAATGTATAGTACATGGCAAAACTGCTGGAACCGAACATCTATAAAACTACGCCAGATACAAGCCACTATTCACTCTCCAAGAATTCCCCCAATGGTACGAAAAGATAAAACTGTTATACGGAGGCTTCGACATAATTTAACCTGAAATCTTAAGGACATTCTTGGATCCCCAAATCTTTTCAGTAGTGTAATAAACTTTATAAAAGACTGTAAACTATACAATTTGATCTAATGTTACCATTTATTGTTTTGTATTTTTGTTCCCGTGTCAATGACCTTTAAAATAATAAACAAAAACAGGTAGGTACAATTTCTAAAATCTTAAATTGAATTCCCGCCATATTTTTGCTTCGAAATAATTTCAAGGTCATAGCGGTTTGACATTTGAGGAAGTTTTTTTAAAGTAACAGGTAAGGGTACTTGAGACTCGTTAACTTGGAGTTTCTTTTAATTGTTTAAACCAGCCCTTTTGGTAGTATTAACATTCATTCTAATTTCTTAGCTAGTTTGTATTATATATTTACATTTTTTTTAAGTTCAACAAAAAATAACGTAAATAAGCTTTCAGAAAGTCGTTTAATTTCTAGTAGCGCATTTCATTGTTAACCATGTTACAACGAATATTCATTTTAGTTCATTTGCAACTGTAATTTCCATTTAAAATAATTAACCTTCATTTCCATAATAGCAGCATTACTCGAATCTGAAAATTCGAGTTAAGTCTGGAAGGTTTGGAAAGCGCCACGGTAAAACTATACCGTACGTACGCCCATGAGTAGGATTCAAATCTAATAGCAATTAGTAATTAAAACATTTAGGATTTAATTAAATAGTTGTGTATACGTTTCGCAGAAGACAAGTATCTAGATTTCAAAGGCTTTACCCCCTTCAGACCTCAAGCGTTTAACACCACCAGAAGGAAATAATTAATTTTAAGGGAGAATCACCATTTAACGGTTGAAGTTTCGGAAATCATAGAAGATCATCTTCGTCTTACTTTAGTGCGTGGAAAACTTTTTTATTATCAATTTTAGGAAATAAAGTTATTCTTTATAAAATGTTTGTCATGATCTAAAACATAATATACAATCACCAGATATAAAAAATTTTCAGTCACATACAAGGTTCGTCAAAAAATATAAATTTAATAATAAAAAAGTTTTCCAGATGATTCCAACGTACGTATGACACTCTGTATATTACGAAAAATGTTTTTGGTAATAATGAGTAGCTTGTTTAAGATTCTGGGAGAAATTATTACTTTGGAAAAATTGTCGAATATCATAATTTTCGTTATTAAGAGTGTTCTATATCCATCAACTCTGTCAATTTCATACATAACCTCGAAATCCTCGCCCCTAACGTCTTCGCTGAACCCCCCTGTAAAGAAATTGTTAGGCAGCATGAAATACATATGTGTATTTGTGGTTGCATAGTTACCAATTGTCGGATAAGGACTACATCTAGACGTAGCATTTTTAATCGTGGATGGGAATTCGCACCTAATATTTGTAGAGAATCTTGAATTAAAAAACCTCTGTTGGCTAAAACAATATCACCTGGTAAAATTAAATTTAAAAAACCACAGTTTTCTGTCAAAAATTTGTCACTATCGTGTTTTAATAGAGCAGGTTTAGCGAAAATTTACACAAGTAATAATAAAAAAATACATATAAAAGATCGCCAAAAATACCTGTTATGAAATGCCTAGAACTAACACTTCTATTATACACTTGGCTTTCAGAAAATGTACCTCGTTTCAAAGCTTTAATCCAAGCATTTCTTCATTCCCCTCCGTTTGTCAAAACAGCAGGAAACCGGAAAAATGATACATTATCTCTTTCAGAACACTACAAAAATGTGGCATTTTCTATTTATTTCTTCTGAATAAAGAACTTTAAAAAAATCTTTCTGATGTTTACATATGAAACTAACGTTGTGTCATAAAGTTGTGTGCCTCTCAGCAAATATGGCCGACCTGTCACCTACGTCATCCTGGAATGGTCTGTATTCAAGTCAACACAACAATCCAATGTAAATAAATGCAATCAGAATAACCGTTGTCTTCAATTAACTTCCTGGATTGCGTTAATGAAACTCGAATTCGGGTTTCGCCATACAATGACCTTTTCTTATTGGCCAGGGTTCTGTAAAACTCCGACAGAGCACGAGCACAATGCGAGAGGTCCCGGGAGCCGCTACATACAAGACAAACCTTTCGAAATATAAATCTTCCGGTAAAATTTTAATTTTTAATTGCTTTCAAAGAGGACCGTCAGGGGGCAGCACCTCCCGGTACCCTCTGAGATTTTGAAGCAATGTTCAATTTTAGAAAAACTACTACTGGCAAATGAAGAACGGCGGATGATAACTTATATACGTATATGACTTTTTTTATATTTTTGTCATGTTATTTCTTTTATAAAAAAGTGATAATTGTTGAGTATTAAGCCCGCAATTTTAACATTAGCATTTCCAATAGGGCGGAGGGTATAGAAACCCCTTAAAAAATATTTTACCTTCGTCAAATTTTGAAGAAACAAAGACCCTTAACGAATATGTGCATGCAAAATAAGGAGAGAAGTGTGACTGGAATTCCTGAAAGTGCCAAACTTGTAGACAGCCAATCGTACGAGATAATTCTGAGTTGAATTTTGAGTTAGACATGAAACAAATCCTTATATTTGAGGTGGAATGTAGATTTAACGAATAATTGAATTTCACTGACTATCACCCTATGGTTTGTCTATTAATTTAAATGTCTGATGATGGTCTTCTTTGAGCGAAACTCTTACATTACTTTGTTAAAGTCTTACAGTTTTTGAAGAGACTATTTGAGTTTTTTCATATTAGGGGTGGAAATGAGAGACATTTCCAGTTATATCATGTACTCACAAATTTAGGACATGAGTATCCAAATCAGATTAAAGTTCTACATCATTTTTATTTTTTACTGATTTGTATAATTTCAAGTTTTATTCATTCAGGAGATCATTGCAAGATAAATTAATAGTAGAATGCAAATGAGTCAGCAAAATGAGCACTTCCGGTGAGGTTAATGAGGGTTCAAAATGTACAAAACCTATAAGAGAGCAAAAACATGTTCAATATGAAATTGCTCTCTCATTACTTCCACCGGAAGTGCTCATTGTGCTCTCTCATTTACCATCTACTTTTAACAAAAGTTGAGTCGAGGTTTCCACTTTCTGGTATAATAGGGTTTAGAACAAACCGTGACTTTATCTGTAAAAGAAACGTCAACTTTCGTTTTCTTATTTTTACTCTTATAAAAAATATTTTTTTATATTATTTTTGTTTTGAAAATATAATTTTCATCAGATTCAGAAAACGCGATTACACGAAAAGTCGTTTGTTTGTAAAACAAGAACCTATTCTCTTAATTTACGATTGTACAGATAAACAAACAAATAGGATAAGGGCGGAAAACAAAGGGCTCTAATTTACCGCGACGTTTTGGCCAAATTTATTGGAATCTTTGTGCTAAAGTGCGCACAAAATGTACATTTTTAGTACCTATTTATTTAATCATTATCTCCAACAAACATTTTTACAGCAAAAAATTAACTGCACGAATTATATTTTGTAGCAAAAATATTATTTTCACCTCCTTTCTGATTTATATCAATTCTTGATCGAGACAACAACTCGAATTGTATTTCATGGATATACAATCTAAAATTGCAAATACCAAAATTGTAAATTATGGTGAATTCACCACTTAACCTTAAGCGATCTCGCCAAATTTTTAAATACAATAGAAGGCGTGTAGTTTTGCTTTAAAATGTCTTTTGTGCGGTATTAAGTTTGGTTATATGTATATAAATTAAAATAATTGAGACATATAAATAATACAAATAAATAAATAAAAAAAAATTATAAAATAACCTGAAAGATTTATCTGAACATTATTAAGAATAACCAATTTTTTCGAAGCACTCAAAATTGCTTCAATAAACTTTAATATTCAGATCGATTTCCATTCCGACATTTTACTTCTCTTAGAGCCAATAAATAATCCGCTCTTTTAAAAAAAAATCCTCGACTTTCGGTATAAGTTTACCCCATTTAGCCTTACGCCTGACGATTCTCGATTCGGCACCGACAAATTGTGGTTATTAATCATCTTTCTGCTTAGTCAGCTGCTAATTGCATCGATAAATATATAACTAGTAACAAGGGCGTATCTGGGAGGATCAGAAAAGTATCCTCGATTAAGAATAAAAAAGTTATTAACGCACGATCGTTTTTTCATGTCATTCAACGAGAGTCCCATAGAAATCACCGAGAATCCTCAAAATTAGGATAATTTACTTAACTTGGTTGTTCACTCAACATATAGCCCAGTTGTCAGAGATTTTGAACTCTCTTAAGATGTGATATCGCTGAAACTAGGCTCTTAGGTAATTTAAGGGGTGTAGAAATCGATAGAAAAATGAATGGCAGCAATTTTAGATCTTGAAAAATGCCATGAAAATTTCATACAAAGCGTGACTAAATAAACTAACAAACATTAATCTTAATTTCCAAAATAAAAAAATAAAATTTCCCCAACTTACCTACAAGAAAAAGTTATGTACAATACCAAATCCATGGATACAATGCAAGGTTCAGAACTGACTTTTATATCCAACAAATCACATTAATACATACTCAAAATTCTGTTTTCCTCAATAACTTCATAGAGAGAGAATATGCTTTATTGTAAAAGAAAAATTACAAAAATTTTATAGACAAAGCGAATTTAAAACTAATCATAATAAATTACAAAAACAAAATATGAATAACAATTGCATTGGATATCTGTCACTATAAATTATTGTTCAAATTAAAATTTTCAAATTAACTTAATTTAATTATTGCTCCTATATGCTGCAACCCAAAAGTCTAAGGCACGTTATAGAATTCTGCCAGTGTGTAAAATGGTCTTTCTTGAAGAAAAGCCCTAGTCGATCTTCTGAACTTATCATATGAATTTATAGATTTTAACTGTATCGGGAGGTTATTAAACAATTTTTTTGCATTGTAGGTAATAGAATTTTTTATAAGGTCAGAGGTGGGAATAGTTAAGTAAACATCGGTATCTAAATTTCTTGTAGGATATCTACGAGTTGATCTTCCCGATAACTTTTGAATGTGCCTGCGAACTAAGCAGACGGATTCAAAGATAAATAGAGCAGGAAGGGTTAGAATTTTGAAATTTTTAAAGTAATTTTCACACTGTGTCCTACTATTTAAACCAAATACATAACTTTTTTGTAATTTGAAACTAGATTCGAATTGGTATAAGCTACAAGAACCCCAGAACGGTAAACCATAGCGAAGGTGAGATTCGAATAAGGAAAAGTAGGTCATTAATGCAGTAGTAGGGGTTAGCTCTTTAGAAACAGTTTTAATGGCAAAACATGCAGAAGATAATTTTTTTGGCAAGGTATCAATATGAGTGGACCATTTCAGGAATTTGTCTATATAAAGACCTAAAAACTTAATTGAGTTCACCGTTTGAATCGGATTATTGCTTAGAGTTATAGGGTGTAAAGTACCTCTGTAAGATATTGCTACGGTTTTACTGGTGTTGAAACAAAGCCCATTCGAGTCAGACCAGGAATTGATAGTTACTAGATCTTTGTTTATGCTAGATTGTAATGTCTGTATATCAGAACTACTCCAGGTTACACTCGTGTCACCGACAAATAAAGTAATTCTTCCATATCGTTGATGAATAATAAAAATAAAATTGGACCTAACACTGAACCTTGAGGTACTCCACTGCTAATTTGTAGATTTGAAGAATCCTCAGCATTAGCACGCACCTGCTGATTTCTATTTTCTAAGTAAGTTTTAAACCATTGCAAAGGAGAACCCCGTACGCCATAAATTTGTAGTTTCTGAATTAAGATTTCATGATCAACACAATCAAAGGCCTTTGCGAAGTCACAAAATACTGAAGCTGTGAAAGTTTATCATTAAGTGATGTATATATATTTCATTAAAAACGGAAAACATTACGTCACTAGTGCATTTTTTCATTAGACTTTCTATTATCTTCGATAAGGTAGTTAATAAAGCAATAGGTCTATAGTTACAGGTTTCGGTTTGGCGCCACCCTTATGAAGCGGGATTATTATAGCTGTTTTTAGACAGTTCGGAAAGATACCAGATTCGCAGGATTCATTAATCAGCGAAGTTAACATGTTAGTTACTACATCAGGTATATTTGAAAATATTTTAGTGGACAAGCCATCATTTTCAAAGGAAAATTTATTTTGAATGCTGTTTATGGTTTGCACTAGTTCGTGCTTATCTGCTGGTCCTAGGAAGAAACTATTAGTGATCCTTTTAGTAAGTAGGAGAAAGGAGAGAGCATCCTGGCCCGGAGCTCTATGTTAGAGTTGATCTTACTTACATTAACAAAATAATTGTTTAGTTCATCAGTACTAGGATTAACAGTGTTTGAAGAACGGGTTTTATTTTTTAAGTCATTTATAATAGACCAGGTTTCTTTGGAAGAGTTTTTAGCTATAGCTATAATAATCTACCAGAAGAGATCAAATGTTTAACATCTTTAACATCCTTCAAGACGAAATTAAAATCATATTTTCTTAATCAATAAAAAACCTAGCAACTTATTTTATATCGATCCCATTGTAATTATTGCAATGACTTGAAAATGAAAATTAGCCAAATGGACTAAATAAATGATTTATTTATATAAACGAAGAATTTCACAAAAGATGTGTCATACATATTGCAATGAAATAATTACCTTGTATATAGAGGGTAACCAGGTAACAAAAAGATAGTGACAGGGGATTTTTGAGAGGGACGGAAAAGAGAAAAAAAATGTCAAAAGGTTTTTTCTTTGGGAGATTTGAAAATTTTAGAAAAAAATATTAATTCCACCAGGAGTTGCAGAAAATTGCAATAGAGGAAAACTTATGTTATAGTTGTTGTTTATTTTATTAAGTTGTATGGTACACGGAAGTTTATAACTAACAAACAAAATTGTTTAAATAAAATTTATAACTTTTGACATTTCGTATCAATACGTATACTAGCGAATTCATTTCAATATACATCTATCATGCATCGGTCCAGCAAATTTATATCGATTCAGGTAAATATGTAGATACGATTCCACGTGACTTGGTCATTCGCAAGGTAATAACAATTTCGATTACATGTTCGGTTTCATATTGTGGTTAGCTTTAATTTAGGCAAAGCATAAGTGCAGACGTTTCCCTAATGACATATGGAAATCTACAATGCGAAGTCGAATCGGAAAATTTAAATCCGCTATTATTGCTAGTCACAGACATTTGGCCGCCTACAGTAAGTCAGGTCTGAAAGAAACGACGCGACGGTTTTATTGGTATTGTAAATTTTGAAAAACATAAAAATCATACTGGGCTATTAAGAAAAGTGGATCAGAGTTGAAAGTTACATGACATCCATTTGCGTTTGCATGACAGATTTCCCCTTGACTATTTTTTATTTATTCCATAGTTTAATGTTAATTCTATGCTAGTCGTAGATAAAGTTTAGTATGCGACACGTGCAGAAAGGACTTTTCTGTGTATATCAGGGAGTTCAGAAAAAAGAAAGTTCGAATGCAAATAACCGAGAATATTGGTGTATTGAAAGAGAAATATAAAAACGCCCTAAATATAAAAAAAAGATCAAACCACTCTTAAGCTCGGAAAAGCGTAGTCCACTTTAATTTTTATAAAACGAGGGCACACTTTCCATTGGCCAACGCGAGCAAGTATTTTAGCAAGGTTAGAGTTGTCGATCAATGCCTTACCTGAGCCTGTCGATGGGAAAAAATACTTATTTTCTGTATAGATAAAAAACTTTAAAATGTTGAAGACGGTCGATGTATTTTTCCGTGACCAATGTTAAAAAAAAACCGGCAGAATAGCATTAGAGTAAGATGGTGGTGGATGAGGCGGGGGGATATTTCAAGTACGACCATCCTTACTTTTTACGCTTTCAAAAACAACATTTGGTGAAAATTCTCATCGAAAAATCCTCCCCATTTACAGTTATCAATAAACCGAATATATTTAGACACAAGCTTCACAACAATTTTATAAAAGAAATCGCTTTTATCACTGACATATTTTAAAACCTCCAGCATAACAAAAACTCAAAGTTAAGCATTATGTATAACTTTTATTATTTCTTGACTTAATTAAAATTATATCTGGTCACCGAGCTTCGCTCTTAATATTCAAATCTACATTTTTAAGCAGTCCAATGAGTATATAATTTAAGTATATTTATAACCTGACAAATTATTAATTAATTCGTGAAAATCGCGGAGTGGGCGACATCTACTTGAACTATAGAAAGGTAGATAAATAGAAAGTTGATTGGCGATTGGCTTGAAAGTAGGCGGGAAAATAAAAAAAGCTGTCAATTTGCTGCAGGTGTTGTTGACGTTTATCAACTGCTTGTCACAGAGGTTAGTTAAATGCATTAAAAGTTGCCTAGTTTCTGGAGATTTCACCCTTTTAGGGCAACATCTACTGACGCTTGGTCTTCGCGAATAGTCACGGCGGACAGTCCCCGTTACCGGGACGGGCAACAGCAGCGTGTAGGGCATAGTGGTTTCAGTGGGGTGGTTTTAGTGAGTAACCGTAAGGGGTAGTCTCACACTATCGGAGAAGGGAAGAACCTTTACCCGATGTGCATAAAGCATTACCACCCACCAAAAAAAAAGATTAGCTTTAGGTTAGGTTAGATCTGTGTAATAAATAAAGAAAAGTACGATACGTGTGACATTTTGACATTTGTTACATTATGACAGGTGTCATATTTTGACATTTGTTCATTTTGACAGTTGTAACATTCTGACACGTATCACATTTTAACAGTTGTCACATTTTGACAGGTGTCACATTTTGACAAGTGTCCATTTTAACAGTGTTACTCAACGTTCCTATAAATATTTACCTAAACCCATGATTTCTGAAATTGAATTGGCAACGTTGTATTTTTAACTTAGAATTTATGAGATGGCTGTCATTTGACAAGCAAATTATTTATGTCCGTCAAATGAACCTTTTCTTTTTTATACTTTTCAGGTTTATTCTGGTTATAAATTGCTACTTGGGCATTTGTAGAATAAAAAAATGTGAAAAATATTTTTCCGCGCAAAAATTTCTATTGATTTTATCATGTTTTATAGCATCTGCGAAAATTTCATGAAAATCCCAGCCGGTCCCATTTTCTTAACATTTAACCAGAGATGTGCGTGTCAGTAGTTGTCAAAATTTGTAGGTTATTATGGATAAAAAGCGGCAAATTTAAAATTGAATTCTTTCTGATTTAAACGCCAGAAATTAAATAAAGTCAAACCTTTTTACTACTATACTATACAGAAGAAAGGAGTGCAGTATTTAATTTGCAGAACGTAGTACAGGTTCAAGAGGTAGAAATTTTATTTTTACCTCATCCTTCAATGCTTATTTGTAGTTAAAATTTAAATTTTAATACATCTGATCGGCCTAATAAAGTTTTTGTCTAGATTTAATCTTGTTTCCATGGTTTTTACTGTAATAAACCTGTTATTTTGACAGATAAGTCAGACTTTATTTATTCATAGCCGTATCGTATGTATTTTAATTGATTCGGAATTTTGTAATAATATATATTTCAAAATGGCTTCATTCTAAAAATATTATCAGTCCTCCTAAATCCTTGAAGGAAGAATTATTAGTAATTCAAATTCAAAATTCAAAAAATATATTATAGATGAGATGGCCAGAGAAAAACTAATTAAAATTCTCAGATTGCCTCCGTACCACGCAGAGTTAAATCCCATTGAACTGATCTGGTCACAATTATTAAAAGGTTATGTTTCTCAAAACAATAAAACATTTAAATTTCCTGATGTGCGAAATTTGTTTTTGAAGGCATTTTCAGATGTAAATAGAGAACATTGGGGAAAATGCATTGATCATGTTAAAAAGGTGGAAAATTCATTTAGGAAAGTATATCCACTATCAATGTATAATTTAATAGAACCTATAATAATAAACCTCAGAAAAGACAATTATAGTAATACCAGTAGTTTTAGTGAAGACAGTGACTTTTATAGATAGTTCTTGAACTAACTTTTTTTTTAATCTTTGAGTTTAGGTAAGTACTGAAGCGTTACTTTTAATGCCAAGAGATTAAAAACAGTTTAATCCCAACATATAATCCTCCTTGTTATTTATTGGTTAAATTTAATTCGTTCAATGTTAAAGTGTCAGATGCATAAGGTTTATTTTTATTTTTTGTAAATAATATAACTTCAAAATTTAATCTACGAAGTGGGTATATATATTTTATATGCTGTGACCTTATTTATATTATAGAAACTTATTTTGCAAAGTACGCCTATGGAATGTGACGTTATATCCTCTCTCTTTATAGTATATTACTATAGAAACAAGTTGCCGTTGCTAGGAAATAAAACTAAAAGCTTAACTTTTCTTGTAAATATCTCGGAAGATCGAATTTTCACAGACATGAGACCTATATTTTCTGTCGATTTAGATAGGAATTAGTCTACCCTGAAAGTTTCATTGAATTCTGACGAGTGGATTTCGAGATCCTCTGGACACACACACATACAAACCTTGCTCGTTTAATAGTATTTGATAAATTTACCAGCTCCTTTGAGAATAATCTTTAGTACGCCCATGCATCTGCTGATCTTACTTGGCCGTTTCAAATAGTTATAGCTTCCTTCCGAATCTAAAAGATGGAGGTTGTCGTATTATATTTGAAATTGAGATTAATGATACCGGACAGATTATTTCAATTTAAATCCTCATACAGCTGTCTAGATTTTAGATGAACTTTTTTACAGGAAACCGTTTTAAGAGATGAGTGCAAATGCTGAATAAAAGTTTCTAACGAGTCTAGTAATTATATTTTTTAAACTTTCAGGCAGTTATCGGGTTAATCTAACTCTAAATGGATCACCAAAAAAATTATTTTAATAATAAGTCAGCAAACATGGATGGGTTGAGGCGGAGAATGTGAAATTTTTAAATGACAAAATTTAAAATTTTGGCGGCGGATCCACGGAATAACATGCACCCACCATTTTTTTAAAAACGTCAATGACGTCAATGACAATTTTTTGACGGAGTGCCGCACAACAAATTAATTTAAAATTACTGATAAAAGTAATTTCCTTTTACTAAATGTTTCAGCTGTGAATTTTAATTTTGTTGTTTTAATTTGATTATTTCTATAAAATAACAGAATAAAATTTACGATTTTAAAATTTTGGCGGATCGATAGAAATTGTGCGCCCACCATTTTTTTTTAAAGTTTGAGCACGAGAATTGTAGGTTTATCATCGTTTTCTCTTTTGGAATATGTTTTTGACACTACATACCTAAATGTCTATATGTTATTTTTTACCGCTTTTACTTTTCCGCCCTCCACTATATCATAGAAGAAGGTAATGTGAGGAAAAAAAAAAGAAAAAACTCTCGCAATCGATAAATTATCCTTTTTTAATGAATTAATGTTAAATACAATTTTTCATGAGAATAAACCCCTCCCGAGTTATAGGGCTTAGAAAATTACGATTTTTACCACAAAACTACAATTTTAAAATATTTTGTATACAGGGTGGCTAATTTTTGTGGAATGAAAATTAATTTGGTTTTTTTAAATTGAACACCCTGTATACGATTATGTCTTCTGATTCTACTTAATATTAGATTGGCGGAAGTTTTTTGTATTTGTAAATCCGACGCGGCGTTGACAAGTTATTCCTATTTTAAGCAGATTTAATAAAAAAACAGCACTTCAGAAATATTAGCACAAAAACCACATTTTTTTAAAAATTCCTCAAAAAAGCTACTATGATGTAAATGAAACATGCACCTATCACAATAATCACACAAGATCTTCACCTGTTGCACAGGGTGTTTGCCGATGGCGTGCCAATAGTCTAGTTTTCAAATGGCAATAACTTAATTTTTTCAAATGGGACACCCTGTATATTTTTCTTCAGTTAGAAGCTCTTCCTAATACGCATTAAAAAAATATAGGGTATTGCACATGTAACTTTACTATTTACTTTAATAATTGACGTTAAGTGACAAACAATATATTTTACACAATTTTTAATAAGAAATCAAGTTACCTATGAAAATGACAGTAGGTATATTTTGTTATGGCATTAATTGTCAACATAAAATGTTGTATTGTATCACGTCTACTCTATTTAATCGGTATTGTGTATAAAAAATGGATTTTAATAAGAATTATAGTGAGTTAACCAGTACGGAATTTTAATTTATTAGATTCGACATCCTAAGACCGGTTTCTGCCTTTCAGCTTCATCAGTTAGGCTTTTCAAATCCTTTACTCACTTGTATTAATCTCTGAAAGGGATAAAAAAGAAGAGAGTGACATCTTGACTAGATTCAGTCAAAATTTAATGTCAATACTCTGTTCTTACCACAGATGGTAGCACATCTAAAAATGTTATCTTATAGCGGATATAGCTATTGACTTGTACGAGTTTGGAATTTTTATTTATTGGATTCGAAAAGCCTAACTGATGAAGTCGAAAGGCAGAAACCGATCTTAGGATGTCGAATCTAATAAATTAAAATTCCTTACTGGTTTACTCACTATGTATTAATCTCTGAAAGGGATAAAAAAGAAGAGAGTGACATCTTGACTAGATTCAGTCAAAATTTAATGTCAATACTCTCTTTTTACCATAGATGGTAGCACATCTGAGAATTATAGTGTTCAAGAAAATATTGATATGATATGGATACTGGGTGAATGTCAAAAAAATGCGTTTCTTGCTAGTATGGTCTGTCGTCAAAGAAAGACGTCATCCACAAAAGGATACTTTTGAGAATTTAAAAAATAGATTTGATAGAACAGGAACCGTCAAGTATGAAAAACATTCACTTGAAACTACAGATGTTACTATTGACAACGAATATAAGGTAATGATCAGTATAGTTGAAGATCCCAATATAAGCACAAGGCAATTAAGCAATCAGTTAGATAGAATTTCAGGATCGTTGGATAGGAAGGGGAGGACCTATAAATTGCCCTACTAGATCGCCTTGCCTTACACCTTGCGATTTTTTCTTGTGGGGTTTTATTAAAAATATTGTTTACAAAGAAGAGGTTACCACAAAAGAAAATATGAAAGAAAGAATTACTGCAGCATTTAGACAGGTGACCCCTGCAATGCTAAGAGATGTGCGTAAATCAATGAAAAAAAGGGCAAGAAAATGTATAAATGAAGTCATTTTGAACACCTACTATAAATTTTAACTTTCACTATTGCAGTTTTCTTACGATTAAACTTTGTAAAATTTTGTACTTATTAAAAATTGTGTAAAATATGTTGTTTGTCACTTAACGTCAATTATTAAAGTAAATAGTAAAGTTAGATGTGCAAAACCCTATATTTTTTTAATACGTATTAGGGAGAGCTTCTAACTGAAGAAAAATATATAGGGTGTCCCATTTGAAAAAATTAAGTTATTGCCATTTGAAAACTTTACTATTGGCACGCCATCGGCAAACACCCTGTGCAACAGGTGAAGATGTTGTGTGATTATTGTGATAGGTGCATGTTTCATTTACATCATAGTAGCTTTTTTGAGGAATTTTTTAAAAAATGTGGTTTTTGTGCTAATATTTCTGAAGTGCTGTTTTTTCATTAAATCTGCTTAAAATAGGAATAACTTGTCAACGCCGCGTCGGATTTACAAATACAAAAAACTACCCTAAATCTAATATTAAGTAGAATGAGAAGACATAATCGTATACAGGGTGTTCAATTTAAAAAAACCAAATTAATTTGCATTCCGCAAAAATTAGTAACCCTGTATACATCAAAATATTTTAAAATTGTAGTCCGAGTGACACTGTCTACCCCTACAAAAAATCTTGTTGATATCTCTTTTAGTTTCGGTGCTAGAGATCGAGTGGAAATAATTGGCGCACCCTGTATAACATCCTAATGAGAGAACAACATTGGGAACATTTTAAGACCATCCAGAACCGTTTAACATAAGCAGACAAAAAAGTTATGGACAAAAAAACTTTTTTAAAATTTCTTTTACGCCATTTTTTTAGGGTGGTATTTGAAAAAAAATCCTTTTGCAAAAAGTCGTACCATATGTTTCTATAATTGTCCAGTAGTTTTTAGCACTATGGGATAATTATTTTTTAAGTTTTGGTCTGTTAAAGTTGAGCTAAATTTTTCAATAGCGTGAAAAGTATTGATTTTTGAAAAAAATTTAAAGAGACTAGGCTTTGAGCAAATGTTCTTCCGAATAATTTCCATTTTTTTATCTTTTGTCTGTAACGAGATATGGCCGTTTGACATTACATACAATTTCATTTATAACCATCAATGTCATTGTTTCTGGTCAAATATTGAAAAAACGGTCATTCCAATGAAAAAGTTTGTCATAATATAAATAAGGGAAGAAGAACAAACATTTTCTATTTTTCCGATTTTGAAGCCAGACTTATTTTTAATTACAGTTTATGATTGCATCAATTTATATGCTAAATTTCAAGCCTGGAAAAATAAGGGTTTTGTATCCGCAAAATCAGTTAAATTTTAATCTTATGTTTTTTGCAAAATGGCGTTACAAAACAGAGGGGGGAGATTTTTCTTTTACCATAATACCTCAAACACCAACATATATAAAAGCCCCATTGCCTATCCATCGAACTAATTTATTATTTGTATTTTCTAGTGACAAGTATCTTCGGGTAAAACCATTTTATATTTTCCCGAAGTGTTTGCTCATGTTATATTTATTTTGACGGTAAAACCCTCAAGGGTTTCCAAACCGTAGCTAATACATAGTTTATGACCTCTTATAGTGGATTTACTACGTCTAAGGATTCAGATCATCAGACACCGAAACAAAACAAATTAACTTTATTTACTGAGTGGTACACTACAAATTTAATCAAATATTTTATTTAGTTAAATATATTTTTATTTACAAATCAATTACCTGTCGAGCAGGAATCTTATTGTGAAAAGAGAGATAAGATTTATAGATGCTATATCCAGCCGAACCTCAAAAATTGAGTTATCCCTTAATTTATATTCTTCCTGTTTGGTTAATTGGGTATTGTACTACAAAAATAATTATTACGTTTGTTTCAGAACTATTATGGACCTCTCCAGAATTATTACGTCATACTAGTTTACGGAAAAAAGGAACTCAACCAGGAGATGTCTACTCGTTTGGAATAATCTTACAAGAAGTGGTGGTTAGAGGTGAACCTTTTTGTATGCTAGCTCTAACTCCTGAAGGTAAGTACGACTAATAATATCACAATATACAGTATAGTAACCCTTATTTCCAACTGGAAAGTTGTTGGTCCTTTCCCATAGAAGTTTGCTGGAAAGTCTTTTAAAATGTGTGTTGGAAAAGTCCAGATTTAGTTTTTAAAACAAGCCATCCTAAAGATCCCAAAACTTACAGATAGTTAGCAAACAAGTTAGGAACAATTCATGAAGAAATATTTCTGAAGATATCCATTTACTTTCGGATGCCGATATCGACCCGGGAACACTGATAAAGAGGTAGAACTGTTTCATCCATTTTCTGGTGTACTTTTACAGTTGCATTGGAACCCACGGTATTGTCACGACAGTCTAAAAATTGTCTAAAATCGTCTTGTTCAATTCTCAATCAAAAATTGAACATAAATCGTAATTTGCATAACGATTATTAGTATTGCGTAAATCCGACAACGCCGTGAAAACACGCCACCTCGCACAAACCGACGCGGTTTAAATAACAATAAAAAAACAGTCTAGACACTCAACCTTGATTTCGACCGTTAGAATATAAGCCAGGCGAAAAACAATATTTTTTATCCAGCTTTTTGTCTGGATGCTTCGTTGCAACCGGCAAAGCCGCGCTTGTAGGTTTAGTATCACTCAGATATCCGTCTAGTTCACCTCGTCCAGTCCAGATCGCACAAATCGCGGCGATCGATCATTTGCAAATTTTCAAATCAATTTAAATTAGTATCTCTCAACATCTCGTCTAGTTCACATCGTAATTTAGTATCGCTCAACATCTCGTCTAGTTCACATCGTAATTTAGTATCGCTCAACACCTCGTTCAGTTCGGATTGCCCAAAATCGATGCGATCGAATATTTGCAACTTCAATTTCCAAATTCATTTTTTAAACATTCACTTCAGTGCATTGCTCAACTAGCTGAGATATTATACTAGTTATTTATAGTTAAATTATAGTACCTATTAGTACCTGTTTATATGTGTTGTTCTTGTTCTTCGTTAAAGAAATTCCTGATGTTTTATTGGTAATACTGGAGAGACGGGGGAAAGAGTTCTTGTACGTTCTACACATACAGTCCACATTATTGAAAAGCAAAAATCAAACAGGGTTTAAAAGGTCAGTAAGACAAGGCTGTACCGGGAAACCGCTGGTTATCCCTCATGAGCAACCCTCCAAAGCCAACAGGAAGATTGTCACCCATCCACAGTCTACCCGTATTAGATATATTTTTGGCTCTAGAAAAAATTATTTTCGGTGCTTGTAAAACTGTATGGATATCAGTGTTTAGAATCAGGACACTTGTGAAATTGTTTACCGCAAAATTATTGAAAAACCAGGCACATAAGGTATTTTAAAAATTATTCTTAAAATGACTTACACCAATTCTGCAGGATAGAAAGCTAATACCAAACCATCAATTTGGATTCCTAAGTCAAGGTTTGATTAATTATTATCTATTCCATGTGACGAACAATACACCACATTGAAAGAGTTCTGTTTTGAAAACTAAGCACTAACTAACTAATGTTTAGAGGGGGTTACCTTACAAACGGTTTGGTAGTTCTAAATTAATTTTTCATGAGTTTTGTAGGTAATTAAATTTCCTACAAATTTTATTCTGATACTTATTTTCCTAAAATAGGCCATAACTGAATTACAGCGTTCTAAAGTTAGAAGTTTGACAAATTTCCGGAAAATGCGTTTTTTTCATTTTTTTAAAAAGCGCATATCTCCGTAACTATCTGTTCTAGAAACAACGTGAATTATAGAAAATTTAATTCTCTACAACATTTTATAGAACTCTATTCTAATTCATTTCGGAAGCTCATAGTGGTTTGTATTTTAATTTCTCTCTCTTTCCACTGGATTAAAACCACTTAATTGTTAAAAAAGTTTTTTTATTGACGTTTCGGCTTTCCAGATCGAAAGCCGTTATCAAAATGACATAAAATAAATAAATTTACTAGAAACAGAACACTTGATAATCTTGCAAAAATATGACATCAACATAGTGTACATAGAATAAGATTTTGAGATTGAAGATGTCAAAATCTGTTTCAATCATATTTTTGTGACGTTTCTGGGAACGAATTTTTGAAAGGATAGCGCATTTGCATATTATAAGAGAATTTATACTTCGTCATAAATGAAGTTTTCTTATTAATATTATCATAAGAAAAAACCAGATAAAAACTTATGATACTATTCCGATATAGAGGGTATCCTTTTTGCAATTAACTCTTTTTGTAAAATAGGTATCCAAATTTTTGAAATATCAACCGAACAATTAGAAACACATTCGTTATTATTTAAGCATATCAATGCTGCTTCTTTAACTTTGCGGTTATAATTATTCGGTTCTTTTAATAATCTAGTTGAAGAATTCCATTGTATTTTATGACCAAAATCCCATGCATGTTCACATATTTTGGATTTTTCGAATTGTTTATTTTTAATGTACGATTGGTGTTCATTAAGTCTAATATGAAAAGGTCTAGATGTTTCTCCTATATAAAATTTATTACATTTGCATGGAATTTTGTAAATACAATTTTTTGTGTTTTGAATTTCATTAAAAGGTTTTGTATTTACTATTAAAGATTTTAATGTATTATTAGTTTGAAAAACTGTTTTTAAATTAAATTTATTGCCAATCCTTCTAACTTTTTCTGATAATTTTGGAATATAAGGGATTTTTACTATATTTGAAAGAATTATTGGGGGGTTTAAATTTTGATCTTTAGTTTTGATGTCTCGGTAAAGTTCACGATTTATAAATTTACTTGGGTAGTTGTTCTTAATCAAGACAGATTTAACAAGTGATAATTCATTATTTAAGATATTGTCATTTGAACAAATTGTTTTTGCTCTATCGGAAAGAGATTTGACAATACCTCGTTTAACACAAATTGAGTGGTTTGAATTAAAATTTAGATATCTATTTGTATGTGTTTCTTTTCTAAAAACTGATGTATCAAACCAATTGTTGTTATTGTGTATTAGTACATCAAGAAACGGTAATTTTTTATTATTTTCAATTTCAATTGTAAATTTAATAGTAGGTTCCGAATTATTAATAGTATATAAAAAGGTATCAATATTTTCCCTATCGTGTTGCCAAATTGCAAAGATATCATCTACATATCTTACATATCTAAACCAGACAGAAGGTCTTAAATTTTGTTTGGTTACAATTTCCATTTCAAAATTCTCCATGAAAATATCACACAATTTTGGTGATAAAGGAGAACCCATTGCCATGCCAAAATTTTGCTGATAAAAATCACTATTTAATTGAAAATATGTAGTTTTAATACATAGTTCCAATAATTCTAGAATTGCTGAGACGCTTAATTTAGTTCTATTTATTAATGTATTATCACTTGTCAACTTTTTTCTCACAAGATTATAAGAGTTTTATCGACAGGAACATTTGGAAATAAACTGACTACATCAAAACTAACCATTATATCTGAATTTGTAATTTTGATTTACCGAGACATCAAAACTAAAGATCAAAATTTAAACCCCCCAATAATTCTTTCAAATATAGTAAAAATCCCTTATATTCCAAAATTATCAGAAAAAGTTAGAAGGATTGGCAATAAATTTAATTTAAAAACAGTTTTTCAAACTAATAATACATTAAAATCTTTAATAGTAAATACAAAACCTTTTAATGAAATTCAAAACACAAAAAATTGTATTTACAAAATTCCATGCAAATGTAATAAATTTTATATAGGAGAAACATCTAGACCTTTTCATATTAGACTTAATGAACACCAATCGTACATTAAAAATAAACAATTCGAAAAATCCAAAATATGTGAACATGCATGGGATTTTGGTCATAAAATACAATGGAATTCTTCAACTAGATTATTAAAAGAACCGAATAATTATAACCGCAAAGTTAAAGAAGCAGCATTGATATGCTTAAATAATAACGAATGTGTTTCTAATTGTTCGGTTGATATTTCAAAAATTTGGATACCTATTTTACAAAAAGAGTTAATTGCAAAAAGGATACCCTCTATATCGGGATAGTATCATAAGTTTTTATCTGATTTTTTCTTATGATAATATTAATAAGAAAACTTCATTTATGACGAAGTATAAATTCTCTTATAATATGCAAATGCGCTATCCTTTCAAAAATTCGTTCCCAGAAACGTCACAAAAATATGATTGAAACAGATTTTGACATCTTCAATCTCAAAATCTTATTCTATGTACACTATGTTGATGTCATATTTTTGCAAGATTATCAAGTGTTCTGTTTCTAGTAAATTTATTTATTTTATGTCATTTTGATAACGGCTTTCGATCTGGAAAGCCGAAACGTCAATAAAAAAAACTAAGTGGTTTTAATCCAGTGGAAAGAGAGAGAACTCTATTCTAGCTAAAATGCACCTAAACGAAGATATAAGCGAAAATCTGAAAAAATTGCCGATTTTTTCGGTTTTTTCAATATGGCGTCGGGCGCGGAGGGAGAGGAATTTTGCATTTTGCAATTTAAACACTCACTAATCATCCTAGATAATATATCAAAAATTTAGAACTACTAAACCCCTCTATTCACTGGATTATTACTTTCTCGGTAAAATGGCCTTAACAAAAGCAGTAAATCCGAACTTCTGCATTGACTACTTTTACTCGAAACTACTACTCCGCAATATTTCAATCTCAATACCTCAAAATTCTATTCTTTGCCATAAAAATCCGCTGACATACCCTAACCCAATATACATTTCCCAGACATCAATTCCAGATAAAAAAGAAAATATCGGCCCTGTCGACGACAGCATATCAAGTTTTTACTTAGTTCCGAACAATGCGAACATATTTATATGATTGGTTTTCAGGGTAGCAAGACGTTGCTATTTTTAGATTTTAGCCAAAAAGCTAAGTTAATTTTTTTTTACATACAGGGTGAGTCACGGTAGACGCGACGGTCCATTGTGGCTAAACGGTACCGTGACTCACCCTGTATTATACGGGGAGCTCCAATATGTAGAAATTATCTTAGTTGAATGCGTTTATCTATCACCCGCTTCATTATTGGACATCTTAAAAATGCCACAAACTATGATATTTTGAAAATAAACTTTTTTAAATGCTTTATTCTCAAATTCGTAACGGTATATATTAAATTCCTCTTCAAAGAGATCAGGAGTGTCTTCACGCAATATCTTCTGGTAAGATGACAGCTGACATTTCATCTCTTAAATGACAGCAGACATTTGATCTCTTAAATGACAGCTGACATTGAATCTCTTAAATGACAGCTGATATTTCATCTCTTAAATGACTGCTAACATTGAATCTCTTAAACTTCTGTATTGATCATTTTTCCATTTTTAATTTTTATCTTCCGCAAAAATATTTTTTTATGGAACTTGGTGAAAACGTTCTTTTCTGTGTTTTAAATAAGCTGTAATTTTTTCAAAGCAAAATTTATTTTCTAACTATCTTTTATATACTTTTATAACTTTTATAACCTCATCTTCTACTTCTTCTTGTATTCTCCTTGTGTTCTTCCCTATTGTATCTACCACTTATAGTATCTCTTCCTCTATTTTCAGTAAAACCTCGTCATCTATTGAAATATTGCCCTCTATGGTTCTGGTTTTGACCTCTGTAGTTTTGATTTTGGACATACCCTCTAGGATTTTCATTTCTATAATACTGCTGGTTCGGAAATCTTGTTAATTGTACTCTGCATTCCCTTTTAAAATGCCCTGGTTTCCCTCATCTACAGCATCTCTCTTCACTTTTACTATTAGAGGCTATTGGCTCCACACTCTCCTAATGCCTTTTCCCTAAATGTCTCTTCTCTTCTTCACTTATTACCTTTTTCTTAACATTTTCATATGTCAGCATTATCTGTTAACATCTTTATTACCGTCGAAAACAATTTGTAATGTTAGTAACAAATGTCATCTTCTAGTTGTACATCTGTATCCCTCAATCGTATAATTATCTCTTCAAAACTTATTATAAATTTTTGCAACCATTCTCCTTCTTTCAGATTCATTTGTAACAACTTCTTCTTCAAATAAAGTTGGCCGGGTAACCATTTCTTCTCAAATTTCTCTTCTAGCGGTTTCCACATGTGATATGGTGTACTTTTGTCTCTCAGACATTCCAAAATTGAGTCCGCAACACATTGAATAATTAATAATTTCGCCTTGTTGTCACTTTTGTACAAAGCTACCTTTTGATTCATTTCAAGCGAGAACATTAGTTTCTTTTCTTTTATATTAAACTTTTTTCGATATGATATGCATATTTCAGCTAAATTAATTATTTTATGGATCTAAAATACAAAGCGAAATACATTTAATGTCTCTATATTTCAAGTAGAGTCGTATCGTTCTTATTTCACCAGTTTTTTATTAAAAGATCAAAGCCATAATTATAGCATAACTGAGAGTTGTCCAACAACCCATTAATCCGAGTTGTATTTAATCATTAACCGTACGATTGTCGCTGACAGTGAACCTCAAATTTTGTAAATAAATAATGTTCATAAGCAATTACTTACTTGTACAAAAATTCTAAAAACTACCACGATAACATGAGGAAATATTCCAAGAACAAGTTTTACAAAGCGTCTGCTTTGATTGCATCATACCATTCTTGTCTCCGATACAAAAAAGATTATAGACGTTCTATAAAAGAATTTCTCGTTTCAGAAATCATCGAAAAAGTAAAAAGGCCGCCACCCCTTATACGTCCGTCGGTGAGTAAAGGGGCCGCTCCACCGGAAGCCATCAATATCATGCGTCAGTGCTGGGCCGAACAACCGGAAATGCGCCCGGACTTCAACACCGTCCACGATCAATTCAAAAAATTGAATCACGGTAGAAAAGTTAACATAGTCGATACGATGTTCCAAATGCTGGAAAAGTATTCGAACAATTTGGAGGAGCTCATTAGAGAGAGGACCGAACAACTTGACATCGAAAAGAAGAAAACGGAACAGCTTCTAAATAGGATGTTGCCAAGGTAAGATAATTGCGGACAATGTTGGAAAACTTCCAACATATTTAACTGTACACTTATACTCTAGTAAAGATTTAAATAAACGCGCGCTCAAGGTCATTCACAGTGACCGTTACATGAGTTCAAGGCTCGAACCATTCAAAATAGAGTAGAATAGAGCACAGTGAGCTGCTAATTCCATTTTATCAGTCAGATAACCAATTACCGAATATAGTCTCTCTTCCCCATCTTCTTCTTCTTATAGCGCATGTCCAATCGGAGATTTGCTATCATCTCAGCAATCGTGACCTTGTTGACTGCAGCTCTGAACAGTTGATCATTGCTACAGTTAAACCAATCCCTCAGGTTCTTTAGCCAGAACACACGGCGTCTGGCAATGATCCGCTTTCCACTAAACTTTCCCTGGACTATCAGTTGGAGAAGTGTGTATTTCTGTCCTCTCATTATATGACCTAGGTATTGATGCTTTCTTTTTTTCATGGTGTTAATGATTTCGCATTCCTTCTGCATCCGGTTCAGCACTTCGGCATTAGTAATTCTATCGGTCCAGAGAATACGCCACATTCTACGGTAACACCACATTTCGAATGCTTGTAGTTTGTCGATGTGGTTTTTCTTGAGGGTCCTTGTTTCAACTCCATACAAGAGCGTGGAACAAACATAACAACGCAGCATCCTCATCCTGAGTTCCATGTTTCATTTTTACAAATATTGATCTGACTATCTCTATCCTCGTTCTTATTTCTCTTGTTTGGGCACCCGATCGTTCTATCCAAGTTCATAGATATATTTTTTTTTCGTAGCAAAACACTCTGTGGGAATGTTTTCTATAATTACATTCTGATCATGAAGATCAATAAGCAATTTTGTTCCAACCTAACTTAACTAGAATTCTTAAATACTAAGGTCCTACTCACTAGTGTACCTTAGGGTCTGATAATTTTAGTAACACTACCGGTAACGTGTAACACAAATCCGCACAATACTCTGTTTGTAACTAGCACTGTCACTGAACTAGTTCAAAAGGTTTGGTCCTCTTGAGTCTTCTTACTAAATTGGTATTATCGAGGAGCTGGATGACATCAACGTTCCCATGTTGGAGCAGCCGTTGTTCATGGCTGCAGGCAGATTTAGATATATAGTTTTGTCAACAGTTTCTACATCCAGGTCCCTATGAAGATCACTGTTGCGACAGTACCAGGGTGCATCGACGATGTTCCTTAATATTTTATTTTGAAAACGTTGGATAACTTGAATGTTACTTTTACTGGCGCAGCCCCAAAGCTGAGTACCATACGTCCAAACGGGTTTCAATATCTGCTTGTAGAGGAGCAGTTTGTTATGTGCGGACAACTTGGAGTTTCTTCCTAATAACTTTTTATATTTTATACCAAGCACTTCACGTTTCTTTTTAATGTGGACTTTCCAGCGAAGCCTAGCGTCGAGTGTCATTCCAAGATATTTTGCTATATTAGCATAGGGAATCTGAGCGTTATTTATTCTTATGGGAATGTGTTGGTTTCGTTTATTAGTAAAGTTAACATGAACAGATTTATTTTCATTTAACTTAATACGTCCAGGTGTTAATCTGGTCTACAGATGTTTGTAATTTTCGGTTATCTTCTTCATGGTCTTTTCCAACAGCCAGAATGGCAGTATCATCAGCAAATGTTGCAATAGTATCGTGCTCAAGGTTAGGAATATCACTGGTATACAGTAAGTAGAGTACTGGACCTAGTACATTACCTTGGGTACTCCTGCCTTAATTTCTCTTAGATCAGAATATACATCTTCCTGTTTTATTCTGAAATAACTGTCACCGTCAGGTTCGCATGGTTCAGATCTTGTGGGAATTTTGTAACTACCAATAACTTGGTTTTCTTAAAGTTGATTTTTAGGAAAGCAACCAATCATTTTTTTATTTCCTTGAGCCCAACAAAAATTTTTCTTTGGTGCCCGAAAAGTAACACTGATATAAAGTTTTTCTAGGTTTTTATCAATTTCCAAAGACGAATGGAAAAGATATAAAATATTTGCATCCAATAAAATTCTAAAAAAAACATCTTTCCGCCCCGACAAGTGACTGATTTTTATTATTTATCTTCCTTCAATCGTAATTAATTTTAAAAATATTTATTCTTCGATTTTCTCATAAAAATAACTGAATGTTACACGGAAATTGTATTTTCCTCAAACGCAAATGTCAAAATTTCTATAAAATCACGTAAATAAATCAGTTTCCGAAGCAGTTATAATGAAAGGATGAACGAATTGGATTTAACGCCTCCCGGATTATACGATTACACCTATATTTAGATATAGCTCTTGCTATACCGAAAATTCTTGCCTTTAGATATCCCATGAACCGAAAGAATATCGAATTGAAAAGTTAAAGAGGAAAAGTTGTGCTCTTAGAGGCGGAGTTTCGGCAAAATCTAATAAAGAAGTTTTTGTTGTGAGTATAAACTTAAGGAAGATGTAATATAAAAGTTATTGGGATTATATTCAATATTGATGTTCGTGTTGGAAATTCGGAAAATTGAACTAAGACTCTCGAGACTTACTTCCATATTTCTCTTAGATCAGAGAGGACTATCTGTAGATAGATAGACATGTAAAAAGGGTGGCCTTGCGGCCTTTGCAGCTCTATTGTGGTTCCCTTGATAGTTTGATGACTTGCGCGAGCTTCTTCCTTTTATGTATGTTTAGGATGTCTGACAATGGCTCTTCAACGCAAATCAGAGCAGCTAAGTTATGTCTCTATAAAAAAGCATAAAGAAAGTCAAGTTTATGATTATTTTATTAGTAATAATATTTTACCTGTTCATCAATCTGGCTTTAGGAAACTGCAGCTTTGCTAAATCTTACTGATAATATTATCAGAGCCTTAGATAGGAAACTTGGAGTTGCTCTAGTTTCCCTAGGCTACTCTAAAGCTTTTAATTTAATCGATTACGATTTATTAATAGCTATGTTAAAATATTACGGTTTTGGAACCACTGCTTTATCTTATTTTAAATCTTCTATCTATCTATCTCTGATGGGGGTGTCGATACAATGCGGCCTATAAGATCTATTGTGCCCTCTACTGCTGCCCAATCGTGAAGGATGTCGGTATGCTTCAGGTTAGGTAGATATTTCTCTTCTATTTAATATTCTACGAGGTATCGTACCCTTGAAATTTGCAGGCTAATGCATTCTGAGAGAATGTAAATAGAGGTTTCCTCCTCTTCCTCGCAGAATCTGCATTCTTCTTTGTCTACTAATCCGAGTTTCTTTAGGTAGCCTCTCAGCCGGCAGTGCCCTGTTAAGATACCCGTTAGTATTCTGAGCTTATCTTTACTTTTACTGACGCAGTCGTCAAATCTCTTCTGGTTTATTTCTTGTAGTCCTATCCAGTATTGGGATCTTTTGTTATTTACTTCTTTTCCAAGTCCATCAAGTGTTGTACTGGTGCTTATTCCGCAGAAGGGTTCAGGTCCCAGAAATGGTGTTTCAGCCCCTTTTTTTGCGAGTACATCTGCTATTTCATTACTCTCTACTCCAGTGTGTCCCGGAACCCATAGGAGGGTAACAGTGTTGTTCTTGCCTAGTTCGTTTAGATTCTCTAGGCACTCCCAAACCATCTGGGAGTTGATTACGTGGGAGTTCAAGGCATTAATGGCTGCTTGGCTGCCTGACATGATGACGATCTCTTGTCTGCGAACATTTCTTTCTATGTTGAATTGGACACATTTTCCGATGGCGTATATTTCAGCTTGGAAAATACTCGGAGATTCGCCTAAACTTTCAGAACATTTGGTTCCAGGCCCATATACTCCTATTACTGTTCCTTCTGTTGTTCTATAACCATCTGTGTACCATTTAATGGCACTTCTCTTGAGTTTTGGGATGGTATCTTTGTCCCGTTCGCTTTTGTTACTTAGCTTTGTGTTGAATTCTTTGTCATCTCTTCTTGGGGCATGTCCCAGGTTTGGTGATTTCCAGGAAGGAGTCGAAACTTGCGTTTGGTTGATCCTTCTCTGGTCATTCTGTAGGTTGTCCTTATCGCTATACTCTCCACTACTACATGGAGGGGTGTAAGGCTTAGGATTACCTCCATGGCGGCCGTTGGGCACGTTCTAATTGCACCTGTTATGCATACGCAGGCTAGTCTTTGTATTTTCGCTAGATTTGCCTTTGTACTGGCCAGCTTACTTATGGAAACGGGTATGCGGATATGCATAGATAACAGCTCTTCAGACTCAAAAAAGATAGTTTTCTGCAAGGGTCTATTCTGGGTCCACTATTGTTTTTTTTCTACACATTTGGTTTACCTAACACTAACTAAATGTGAAATGCTGATGATACGCAAATTATTCACTATATTAATCCCAACGAATTCGATAGAGCTTCTGAGTCTATAAATGTTGACTTACAAAATATTTTAGAATTTTCTGAAAGTCATAATTTATCTAATAATCCTAATAAAACTACGGTACTTTTATTTGGAAATAGAAATTTACAACCTAGCCTGATTCGTAATATTAAAATAAAGCTGAACGACTCAGACCTTTTCGAATGCGCAAAAAATATATATAGTGGGGTCAAACTAGCATTATACCTGTCCTTACACCTCTTCATATAGTGGTGGAGAGTATAGCGATAAGGACAACATACAGAATGACCAGAGAAGGATCCACCCAACGCAGATTTCGACTCCTTCCTGGAAATAACCAAACCTGGGATATGCCCCAAGATGAGATGACAGTAACAAAAGCAAATGGGACAAAGAGAATCCAAAACTCGAGAGAAGTACCATTAGATAGTATACAGATGGTCCGAGAACAGTATAAATATCCCGAAAGTCTAGGCAAATCTACGAGCATTTTCCAAGCTGAAATCTACGCCATCGGAAAATGTGTCCAGTTCAACGTAGAACGAAATTTTCGCAGTCATTAATGTTCTGAACTTCCATCTAATCAACTCCTAGATCTACCTGACCTGAAACCTACCGACATCCTGAACTTTTTGAAAGAGATAGGAGTGGAGGAACTGTTCTAATCGTTGAGACATCCTTAACGCATGGGCAGCAGTAGGGAGCACAATAGATCTTACAGGTAGCAGTGTATCGACACCTCCAGCAAATATAAGATAAAGAGACATTCCTCCGTCAGATGGCGCTGAATACATGCAATCCTTGTCTGGTGTAGCCAAAATTCAACTTGAAGGTGACTATGTTGATGAATAAACTCAACTTCTGCCTAAAAGTTGACTTACTGAGTGACTAAGTAGACGTAAAACCTTGTAAATGATCGATAACTACAGAAAAATTTCAAAAATGTTGATTATCTTGAAGAAGGTATAAAAAATACTGAGAGAAAAGCTTTATTGTTTAAAATTATTCATTCCTTTTCATCCTATTCTATCCCAATTTAATTTTTGTTTGTTTCCAGTTACGTTGCTGAGAAATTAAAACTCGGCATGCCAGTAGACCCAGAGGAATTCGAAGAAGTGACGATTTACTTTTCGGATATCGTTGGATTCACTACGATTTCTGCACATTCGACTCCGTTCCAAGTGGTCGATCTCCTCAACGATCTCTATACGTGCTTCGACGCAACCATTAATGCGTATAATGTTTACAAAGTGGAAACAATAGGCGATGCCTATATGGTAGTCGGGGGGTTGCCAGTTCGGATTCCCGATCATGCTGAACAGGTAAATAAGTTTTATTTTTGTATTCTATATTAAGAGAGGTTGGCACGTGTTTCGTGAAAAATGCGAGAATCATTGCAACGAAAATGACTTGGGGAAAATAAAAATCGGGGAGGTTAAAAAAATAGAAGAGGATTGTTGATAAATAAACATTGTAGGAAAAGTTTGGAACGATTTACAAAAAAATTAGAAATGTTATAAAATAATAAGTAATAAATGAATATAAAAAGATAGTAAAGAAATTAGAAATAAGAAAAATATTGAAGAGAAGACAATAGGTGTTCAAGCCCTAAAGAATCTTAAAGCTGAAGGAAAATTTTAAGTCTTAATGTCATTAAAGAACACGACATTGGCGCCCAACGTGGGGCAACCAAAATTAAGAATAATAAATAACAAAGTATTTGACCAATAATCAATTTTTTTTACTGCAAAATCTTAGGCTCTACTAAGAAAATCCACATAAACTACGCCGGCTTATTTTAGACTTAGTGAAGTACAAAGTAAATTTATAATTTTAAATTTAATACAGAAAATAAATAGTATGGGCCACCTTTTTTTTGGGAGGGGGGAAACCGCTTGGCACCCGACCACTCTCGATAGGGTAGTGTGGGACGCTATCCCCACTAAAACCCCCCTAGCTCACCAAACCTCGGGACCGTCCGTTCCGACATACATCAAGGTCTGCTTTCCTCCTCTCTGCGCCTTGGAATTGTCTTTCTTCCACCTCTTTCTCCTTCATAAGTGCCGTAATATAGTTAAAGCCTTTATTCCAATTCCGTCTACTCTCCATCATCTTGTTTATAAAACCACTCGGGTTGTTGGCATCGACCTCCCATCCCAGTATTATTCGGTTCTCCTGCCATGGCGGGCATTAACAACATGTGTGGGCCACTCTGTCGACCTCGTCACAGTATCTGCATAATTCGTCCCCCTTTTTTATTCTGTGGGTATATATATTAAAGCTCCCATGCCCTGTTAAGAATTGAGTCATGTAGTAGTTCGTCTCTCTGAATCTGCATTTACACCATTGCTCTATATCCGGTATCAAGCGTTTCGTCCATTGTCCCACGTTAATCGTTTGGTTCCATCTTGTTTGCAATTTCTCAATGGTTATTTCTTCCTCACCCTTTTTCAGTTCCTTTGTCAATAACTCATGTCGCTTCTTCCCACTCCTTTCATCTACAAGTAGGTCTATAGATGGGATTCCTGAAATGACCTGTACGGCCTCCAAGGACACCGTCCTGTAGGCACAGATGCTTCTGAGGGCAAATTTTCTTTGAATTGACAGCAATTTTTTATACTTGTCTACCTTTAATACTTTCTCCCAGATGGGGGCGGCATACAGTAAAACTGACTGGACTACTCCATAGAGTATTCTGCTTTTCCAGTATCCTGGTCCGTTAATATTTGGCAGTATTCTGCTAAGCAAACTGGCTTGTCTGCTAGCTTTCTCGCAGGTCTTTCGTACGTGTTCGTTGAAGATCAATGTATCGTCCAACTATACCCCGAGATACTTTACAAACTTACTTGGGGTTGTCTCCATGCCTTCTATATTAAACTTGACTCCCTCTCTATCTCTTGGGCCTTTAAATGATCGCCTCAGTCTTTTCAGGAGCCACTTGTAACCCCTGCTGCTTTATCCAGTAAACAATCTGTTCTATGATCATCCGCGTAGGCTGTTGTGCTGCATCTATCCGGAAGTTCTAACCTAAGGATATTATCGTATAGAACATTCCATAGCAAGGGGCCCAACACTGAATCCTGCGGTACCCCTTGAGTCATATCCATATCACTCCTTTCTACCACCAGAGATCTCTCTTCGAAATAGTCAGCTACGATGTTCAGTATTGCTCTATATTTGCCTTTTCTAGGACTTTAATAATATTACTACACCTGGCCGTATTGAACGCGTTTCTGATATCAATAATTAGTATTGCGGCTCCCCAATTCCTTCTGTGCTCGCAGGTTGTCGATATGACTCTCGCGATCGCATCCAAGGTGGATTTACCCTTGGTGAACCCAAATTGGTTTTCTGACAGTGGACGTTTGTTTTCCAACTCTGCATCTAATCGGTCTTTATCCAGGTGCTCAATGAGCTTCCCCATAAGGCTCAGCAAGCAAATCGGTCGGTATTTCGCCCCCCCCCCTTTCCAATAATCAATTTTTTTTACTGCAAAATCTTAGGCTCTACTAAGAAAAGCCACATTAACTACGCCGGCTTATTTTAATACAAATTAAATTTATAATTTTAAATTTAATGCAGAAAATAAATAGCCTGAGCAAGAGCAAGTCAGCCGAACCGACATTTAGCTAAGACGCAAACCTCAATCTGTCATCTGTCACCAGAGTTGCCAACTGTCAAAATGTGTCACTTACCCAACCTGGGGCAAGCAAAATTGAGAATAGTAAATAACAACGCATTCGACCAATAATCAATTTTTTTTATTGAAAAATCTTAGGCTCTAATAAGAAATTTAACCTGTGAGTTGCCCTGGTTTAGGGCGCTGATTATTGGGAGTAAAAAAATGAGACTCAGCCCTAACAAAACAGTCGTCTATTTTATAGTAGTACTTATTTATAGGGATCGTCCATTATGACAACTAATAATAATGAGTCGATCTAATAACAAACTGAATGACTTCGTATTGGACTCTATAAGAATGTCAATATCGATCTGAGGAAGGTTGACCTTAACCGTTATTATATACAAGTAATGACTAAACAATAAACGAACGTAGTAAGACATCAACCTTACTATTTACACGTAATATAAATATGTATAATAACATGACCTTAAACTATTACTAACAATGTGTCTCTAAATGGTGTTCCACAGTGTTTTTACTACAGACTCTTTGTATTCAGATCCATCTGCTTTCCTCATATTAAAAGCGTCGTAATGTTTGCCAAATCTTGGATATTCGTAGTTCCATTCGTTGTGAAAGATTTTGAGTCGCAAAACTTCTTAAATTGTCGCCATTGAGATTCCTTATTAACCACGGTATTTTTCGGAACTGTCTTCTTCATAATTTTATTGAATTCACTTTTAGTTGCCTCTCCCCATCGATTACTACTTATTTTAAGCGATAAAACTGCTTTTTTACAAATGAAAAACTTTACAAACTGACAAATTTATTAAAAGGCTAACAAAGGATATCGCCGCTGTGATAACATAGTAACTAAGGACATTATGCGTTTTGATTGGGTCGCTGAAGACCACGTGATCTACGAATTATAAGTATTATAAGAAATTTATAATTTTTCAAAAAAATTGCTACCTAATCAAAAGCATAAAGGTAAGTTATGATAATTAGATTTCCAATTTTTTATATTCAGTAGATAGCCCTTTCATTTTTCGACGCCAATTAAGCTTTTTGCCAAAAATCGAACCCTAACTCCGACAATCTGGCATTGCCAATATTGAAATTCCATTAATATTTTGATCTGGTTCATTATGGAAACGAAGGAGACGACATGAATTAATCCACTCGATTTTCTCAGCAGACACCCCAATACGGCGGGAACTGCTAACCATTTATTTTCCGCAAATCCTTGTCCAGAAATAAATTGGCTTATTTGATTTTCTTGAATTAAATTGAAAATATTATATAAAACTTTCCTAATTAAGATTTTAAATGGCCTACCCAGGAATACAAGAAGGTAATACGTCTATTTTAAATCTCTGATGTTTGGTAAAACCATGGAAAATACCAAGCATACGACTATGATGATATCTACACGAAGGGATGACGAATTAATAGACAAAACGAGACAGTAAATGTTGAAATACAAAGAGAAGGATAATTATGCCACGTATTTATCAGCCTATGTCCATCTATTCATTGTGAATGAAAATTAACCATTCTAAACTTTATTTAGAACATAAAATAACACGCTAAATATTTCACTAGTAGAGTAAGGAATCCTCCAGAATTTAAAACAGCGGGGTCGATTTCAATGTCTGCTAAGAAATGTTCACATATCTCTTTTGCTTACAAATATCCCTATAAATATTTTCCTTTAGTGGTTCGGCCTCATTTGACTTTTTTATTTTTTTTAATTATAATATCGTATTTTTATATAATTTGGCAACCTCGCATATAAAATATTATCGGTAGCAGGGGATGTCAAGCAGTTTTTTGTTTTTTAATCATTGTTAACTGATTTGTCATATTGTCAAGATGTTTAATAAAGTTATTAGTAAGTGTTAGAAAATGTTTTAATCATCAAAAAATATATAATACAAAGAAAGTACAGTCCACATTAATCCCGAAAGGGACACGAAAGTTAAAACAACACATAATGGTCCATCGAGCGAATTATTTACTTGCAATATAATTGCAACTCGTCAAAAAAAATATTGGATGAAAAGCCGACACTTGTGAAAGAAGCCGTTGTATGGAGATTCAAGGTTGATGACAATATACAATCAGATCGAGGGAGGTGCGGTGAGTGCATAACTGTTCCTTATTTTCATTTTTTACCAAGAGAATTATTGTAATTTGGAATTGCTTTGTTTGAGACGATAATTTGAGGTTTATTTTTGTTGGTATTAAAATTAAATTAGAAATATGACTGATTTGGCGACGCTAAGGCAGAAACGTGGTGCCTTGAAAGGCCAAATCACACGATTTAAAAATTTTTTAGATGGTATAAACACTATAAACAATGATAGTTTACAGCAGTTACGCGTTAGATTAGAAAAGTTGGAAGAAAGCGTGTTAGATAATTTTAATGAAGTACAATTGGGAATTGAGTTGCTAGAGCCTGCAGAATTAGAACTTAATACCCGTGACGAATTTGAGACATTTTTATTTGAGAATATAGCCCAAGCAAAACAGAAATTAGCAGAGTATGACGCAACAGTTCAGGCGCAGATCACTCTAAATACAAGTGGCTCAAGTAGAGGCCAAAGCATTGATTTGGAATTAAAAAAGTTTAATTTGCCCTTTTTTAGTGGGGAATATGATAAATGGTTTAAATTTAAAAATACATTCATTTCATTAGTTGACAATAATGCAAAATTTGATAATGTTCAAAAGTTCTATAGATTATTAGAATGTTTAAAAGGGGACGCAGAAAAGGTACTGTCCGAATTAGAGGTGTCTGATGGAAATTATAAAGTAGCTTGGGACATGTTAATAGAAAGGTTTGAGGATAAACCCGGTATTATCCAAAAGCATCTAAAAAGTCTTATAGATATGGATCCAGTAAATGACATAAGATCATTTTTGGATCAACTAAACAGCCATTGGAGAGCATTAAAATCACTTGGGGAGCCTATTGAGCATTGGGACAGAATTTTAATTTTATTAATGTCCCGAAAATTATTGGGACAAACGAAAATATTGTGGAATGAGGCGCGAATAGGTAAATTTAAGGGGGAACCCACTATGGATGATTTTAAGTTGTTTCTAACTGAGAGATGCAAAAGCATAGAGGCGTTAGAAGATAAAGATAAACAAAAGAGACCAGGTAACTCAATGACGCATTTTTCAAATCATAAAAAAGAATTAAAATCATGTGTGGCTAGTTTCGATAACAAATGTAAATTTTGCAACGGTCAACATCTTATTTACTTTTGCGATAAGTTAAAAGATTTGGCTGTCGAAAAACGTTGGCAAGAAATAAAAATTTTAAAATTATGTATAAATTGTTTGAGACCTAATCATTTTGCTCGAGAGTGTCGATCCGAAGGATGCAAAAGGTGCGGTAAAAAGCACAATACGCTGTTACACTACGAAAATTCAAGAAATGCAAATCAAACAAATTTTTTATCAGTTGGAAATCAAGGGTCCTCACATTCGGAATTAGAACGATCAGCTGAAACTGCGGCGTTGCCGGTTCAGCTAGATGTAATAAATCACGAAGTATCCGCTCATTGTTGTACTCCCGAATCACAAATTTTATTAGCCACGGTTGTAGTTTATGTCACAGGAAAAAATGGTGAGCAGCATAAAGTAAGATGCCTGCTTGATAGCGGTTCGCAAGCTTGTTTCATAACAGAGCGCTTAGTTAAAAAGTTAAATTTGCCAATTACTAAATTAAATTTGCCCATAATGGGAGTTAATCAAGTTAGAAATACGATAACAATGCAAACTAAAGCTACGATTACATCAATTTTTGGTAACTACCAAACATTTGAAAAATTTTTAATGTTAGAAAGAATTACTGCAAGTATTCCTAATTATTCCTTTAATACGTCACGTTTAAATATTCCTAGAGATATTTTATTGGCTGACCAACACTTCAATTTGGCCAGTGAAGTTGATATTTTATTAAATGCTCGTATATTTTATGAAACCTTAATTGAGGGTAAAATAAATCTCGGAATAGGTTTGCCTATATTGCAAAATACTTTATTCGGTTGGGTAATAGCAGGTCCATTGACCATGACACGAGAAAATAAGCAAAATGAAGTTAAATGTAATTTATCGGTATTCCAAGAATTAAATGACATTGAGAAATTTTGGAAAATTGAGGAAAATGAGCCAAAAAAGGTACTATCAATCGAAGAATTGGAATGTGAAAATCATTTTTCCGAAACGGTTACTCGCGACGCAGTCGGGAAATTTGTGGTTACTTTACCGACGCGGGAAAATATTTCGGATTTAGGGAACTCGTTAGGAATTGCTGAGAGGCGACTAGTTTCAGTCGAGCGAAAATTCTTGAAAAATCCTTTATTCAAGGAAAAATATGTTAAGTTTATGAGGGAATATTTGAACATGGGTCATATGGAAAAAATATCGGACAAAGATATTAATTCACGAAGTATGGGTAATGAAAAAATTTATTATTTGCCACATCATGGGGTATCAAACGAGGCTAGTAGTACCACAAAATTAAGAGTGGTATTTGATGGCACTGCTAAACCGTTTGTCGGTCTAGCATTAAATGAAGTACTTAAAATAGGGCCGTGTATTCAAGACGACATTTTTTCAATTTTGTGTAGGTTTAGATGGCATAATGTAGTTATTATTTCTGATATCGAAAAAATGTATAGGATGATAAATGTTAATGAGAAACAACAAAATTTGCAGCGTATAATTTGGCGCGAAAGTCCCGATGACGAAGTTCAACATTTTAAATTAAAAACAGTTACTTATGGCACAGGGCCGGCTTCATTTTTGGCTACTCGTTGCCTTAAGCAAATTTCTGATGATATTGAGGATAAATTTCCTCAATTAAGCAAAACCATATCACGGGATTTTTATGTAGATGATTTGATTACTGGATGTGAAACAGATAAAGATGCAATCGTTATAGCACAGGAAATTACGCGTGTTTTTAAGCAATACGGATTTAATTTGAGAAAATGGAATTCGAATAAAATATCAGTTTTAAATCAGTTGTCTGACCGGAAATCAGATAATTTGGGGCATTTTTTAACAGATAATGATAATTCTAAAACTTTAGGAATATTTTGGAACGCAAAACGGGATGAACTTGAATATGTCATTGATACCAAAGTAAGGGATTATTCTCCAGTGACAAAACGCGTGATTCTAGCTTCTATTGCTAGGATCTTCGATCCACTTGGTTTAATCGGTCCGATAATTACCCGAGCAAAAATACTAATGCAGAGACTGTGGCAATTAAAGATTGGATGGGATGAGAAAGTCCCTTCTGAAATATTCACAATTTGGATGGAATTTAAAAATCAATTACAGTATTTACAAAACATAAAAATTACAAGACACGTATCAGTGAATGCTAATAAGAGCATTGAATTTCATGGTTTTTGTGATGCTTCGGAAAAGGCTAGCGGAGCATGTATTTATGTACGAACGATAGATTCGCATGGTACAGTTAATGTTAAATTATTGTGTGCTAAATCACGTATAGCGCCTTTGAAAACTATTTCATTACCGCGATTGGAGTTAGTAGGTGCTCTTTTATTGGCGCATTTAATGAATAGGGTCCAACAGGCATTTGATAATGTTATACCAACCTTTTATTGGTGTGACTCTAAAATTGTACTATGTTGGTTAGCTGAAGAGCCACATATTTGGAAAACTTTTGTAGCCAATCGTGTTAGCGAAATACAAGGTATGAGTGACGTTCGTAATTGGAAACATGTGGAATCTAAAGAAAACCCTGCAGATGTAATATCTAGAGGTGTTAATCCGCGAGAATTGTTAGATTCAGACCTGTGGTGGAAGGGACCACAATTTTTAAGTGAAACCATAATTGGAAATGTAAATATAATAAATTCTAATATCACTGACATTCCTGAGAGAAAAAAGGTTAAACCTATGACTTTGATTAATCAACTTGAACCATTTTCACTTATAGATAGATTTTCTAGCTTAACTAGGCTACAACGCGTTACGGCATGGATTCTAAGGTTTGTTAAAAATTGCAAATCAAATGCGACATCTAAATTGAGCGGCGAATTATCAATGTTAGAATTAAATGAGGCTTTAAACAAATTAATTAAAATAGCACAAACTGAATCATTTGAAAAGGAAATAAGTTCTTTAGTAAAAAATAAATCTGTTTTCAATAAAAGCAAAATTAAATCATTGGATCCGTTTATCGGTAAGGACAGTTTATTAAGGGTAGGTGGTAGGCTACGAAAAGCGCCTCTGCACTTTGATCGAAAATTTCAAATTATCTTACCGTATAAACATAATCTGAGTAAATTAATTATTCAAAATGAGCATCATTTACAATTGCATGCAGGTCAACAGGCTACGTTAAATTCTGTAAGACAATATTATTGGCCAATTAATGGCAGGAGGGCAGTACGAAGTGCTATTTCGAAATGTATGACATGGTTTAAATGTAAACCTGTCTCATCTTCTCAAAAAATGGGTGATCTGCCCCTTGATCGCGTTAATCAGCCCATCAGGCCATTTCATGTTTGTGGAACTGATTTTGCAGGTCCGTTTCTTATAAAGGATGGGAAATTAAGGAATCGCGCTATAATTAAAGCATATATGTGTATTTTTATCTGTTTTGCCACTAAGGCGGTTCATGTTGAAGTGGTTAGCGATTTATCCACTGAATCTTTTTTTAATGCCTTTAAGAGGTTTATTTCGCGTCGAGGTATATGTAAGCGGGTGTATTCTGATAACGGTACTAATTATGTGGGCGCTAGCAATCAAATTAAAGAGTTATTTGAATTAGTATCTAATATTTCTGACAATGAAAAATTTTCAAGGTTTTGTAATGATAATAAAATTGAATGGTTGTTTATACCTGCTAAATCGCCTCATCAAGGAGGACTGTGGGAAAGTGCTGTTAAATCAGCGAAATTTCATGCTAATCGTATTATCGGAAATTATCATTTGACATTTGAGGAACTTTCAACTATATTTTCTCAAATAGAAGCAGTTCTTAATTCTCGTCCTCTTACCGAACTCTCCCATGATCCTTCAGATTTAACCCCATTAACTCCTGGTCACTTCCTTATTGGAGCCCCACTCACCGCTCTACCAGAGATGAATATCCAGGAAGTTCCTGACAACCGTTTGCCCAAGTATAGGCTTATCCAGAAAATGTACCAACATTTCTGGTCCCGTTGGTCCTACGAGTACCTTTCTACTCTTCAAAGGAGAAACAAATGGTCCAAATCCTCCAGCAATCTAAGTGTTGGTCACTTAGTTTTATTGAAGGAAGACAACATTGCCCCCCTACATTGGAGATTAGGGCGCATTATTGAGACTCACCCTGGCACGGATAGTATTGTTCGCGTAGTGAGTGTCAAAACTTGTTCGGGTGTAGTTAAAAGGTCTATTCAAAAAGTGTGCGCTTTACCAGTGACCTTTAAACTTTATATACAATTTTTTCTGTTTGATAATTATTTATGTTTTACTTTATGTTTTATGTTGAAAGGCAATCCTTTCAAGGCTGGCGGCTATGGTTCGGCCTCATTTGACTTTTTTATTTTTTTTAATTATAATATCGTATTTTTATATAATTTGGCAACCTCGCATATAAAATATTATCGGTAGCAGGGGATGTCAAGCAGTTTTTTGTTTTTTAATCATTGTTAACTGATTTGTCATATTGTCAAGATGTTTAATAAAGTTATTAGTAAGTGTTAGAAAATGTTTTAATCATCAAAAAATATATAATACAAAGAAAGTACAGTCCACATTAATCCCGAAAGGGACACGAAAGTTAAAACAACACATTTAGTGTTTCCCATCTGCATATTAGCTTTGTAAACTCACATGAAATATTTGCGCTCTTGAAAACAGGAAAAAAGGAATAGAAATGTATTCCTGTTTTTCAGAAAAGGAAAGTTTAGTAAAATCATTAAAATATATGTATTGTAACGGTGAAATAATGTGAAAAGCCAAATAAAGAGAATACAAAACTTCTATTCGATATCAAACAAAATACATTAATTAAAACCATTAAATAACTATTTATTTTAATTTAAATAATCATTAGGCAGAACGTAATTAACAAAATAAAGTTTGAAACTAATTTTAGAGCAGTAATCATATTCATTTCGGAAGCTCATTGTGGTTTGTATTTTAATTTCTCTCTCTTTCCACTGGATTAAAACCACTTAGTTGTTAAAATAGTTTTTTTATTGACGTTTCGGCTTTCCAGATCGAAAGCCGTTATCAAAAAATAACGGCTTTCGATCTGGAAAGCCGAAACGTCAATAAAAAAACTTTTTTAACAACTAAGTGGTTTTAATCCAGTGGAAAGAGAGAGACAGTAATCATATGACAAAATATTAAATTTCTGATAACAAATTTTAACATGGTAATTCCATAAGGAATTTTCATCGACGATTTTAGAATAGTTACAAACAATTTAGCAAATAACTAAATAGTAGAAGTTAAGACAAAATAGTCTTAGATAAGTCTGCAATCATTACAACAATGAAAACATTGTTATTTTAAATATTAGAAACATATAAAACTTAACCTCAAAGTGCAGTATCTTAATTTAACAATATGATCAATGTAAATTCAGGGGAAATATAATAAATCAAAAAAATAAAGTGTGGGGGATTTCCAAAATTAAAGTATTATTGTAAAAAAGGCAGTAATAATAAAGTTTAATACAATTTATAAAATCGATAATGACGAAAGTAAAAAAGTCTTCATGTACATTTAATATAAGTTAGAATAGGAAATAAATTATACCAAAATCATTCTTTTTATCTCAGGAATGATTTGGTAATAGTCAAAAAGCATATAAAATTAATTTTTTTTTGAATTTTATAATAATTTAATTGAAAATAATGTCAAATACCGATCTAGACGGCTTTGACATGATGGTTTATAAAAACCAAAACTTGCTGTCAAGCGAGGCTTTTGCTAAAAATCTTTCGAACAGTACACATCAATTCTTATCGTGAAAACAAAAGAAACCAAAATCAAAGCCACTCTGATCGAAGAAAGAAATTGTAAGGAAATTTTACCTGTCAAATTTTAAGTGAGGTTAGAATCGATGTTTACAAGAAAATCTTGGAATTAAATCCATAAAAGAATTCCAATTAACATTCCATCGTTTGCTCCTGAAAGAAAATCCAGCTCCTGTTGTTTCTTCATCTATTATCCAGGTACTACATCCCGTAGAATTTTTATCCCGTATTCCTGATTAGAATCCTAGAAGATTTATTTTCGTGAAATCGTTAATTTGGAAAGAAAGTAATGAGAGATAGCTAAAAGATTTAAATAGTATTAAAGGTACCTATGCATTTTCGAATATCGATATTTAAAACTTTTACAAACAAAACAAGGCCAAAGTACTTAATTAATTAGGTTAGCTTACATTTTAGTAGATAATCCAATTAGAATAAGGTAAGAGGGTGATTTGTTAAATCAGTGGTAATTGTTAAATTCACAAATAAATAAGAACATTACGCTTACCTTCTTCTGCTCAATAATCATCTCACTACAACTACAAGTTCAACCGTTATTTTTGTTGCTAATAAATACTTCCATATTTTATTGAGTCGTTATTATCGATTTCTATAATTTTGCGGCCAATTTCAGAAGCACGACTGAGATTTAAGAGACTCTCATTTCTCTACTGACCGAGTAGGTGGCGCCCAACAGAAGTTAATTACGTTCTGACTAAGATTACGTTAGAAAGAAGGTAACAAACAAAAAATTAACTTAATAAAATTTGAAAAAATTAACAAATTAGAGTCTAAAATTTATTTATTAAATCCAATAATAACATTAAAAATTTCTAATAAGTTACTTACAAGGATAAAATTAAAATTTCAGATAAATTAAAGTTAAGTATTTCACATTTTGCTTCACACGAAAACGATTTGAGAAATAGACGGTAAGTAACAATATATAAACAGCGTAAAATATCGTCCTATTTTTAAAATTTTTACGGAATCTCAAATTAGTTTAAAAGTATGCTTAGAGAACAAAAAATAATATTATACAGGGTTTTTCTTTGAAAAATGCGAATACATTCTGGTATGTAGAGTAAATATACATTATTTACTGGGCTTTGAATTTTGTGACGTCACACGGAATATCAATTATATCATCTCATATTTGCTATTAGATTTAAGAACATGTAGTTAACGTGCTTTTTTATTTATTTAAATTTAGTGCTGCCTGAGGACGTTGACATGTACAAAAGAACAATACGCTGACAGTTGGTAAGCTTAGTGACAGATTTGACAGTTGGCAACACTGGTGACAGATGACAGATTGAGGTTTGCGTCTTAGCTAAATGTCGGTTCGGCTGACGGCCAAGTGCGCGAACGGCCATCTTGCTTGCCACAAGAGCTGTTAACAAAATTTTCCCACGCTATTCGTAACCCATATTTAATATATATAAATGACGCGCGACGCAATGCAAATGAAAAAAAAACAGTTCACTAAAACCCGCTGCATGCAAACAATAAATTTACTGCTGACTGTATCCTATTAGGAAGAAATATAACTCTAGAAACTGATTTACTATTCGAATTTCTAAACTAGAATGATTTACGACGAGGTTTGTATATTTGAACTGTAATTACCATCAGTTGCTGTTTAATTTTCAGATAATTAAACATCTAAACTCATATTCGTTTATTCGTAAAACCGTAAAACCGGCAACGCCGCACCAAATATGTTGACGAGCGGTATCACAAAGGCGCGGGGTCGGCAAAAACAATTTTTTTCTCCATTTCATAATTGCGGTATCAAACCCGGAAGCGCGGCTCATCAGTTATTTTTTGCTCGATGTTAATTAATGGGTCGTAAATTTAACCGTCGAGTCTAGACAATAGAAAAAAATATTACACTTGTTTACGCGGTACAAGTTAAAAGAATCTTTCGAATCTTTCTAGAACAAATTGCCGGCGAAGGAAGGGATATATCTGAAACCGGTAAACGTCGTCAAATTTAAAATCAGTGCGTTTCTAGCTGCTATCAGGCTAGGACCTCTCAGTGTCTACCTATCACTCATACAGTACACACGCAAACTAATATTTTCTGAATGATGTGGTCATTTCGTTAAATCAACTTTGATACTTTGTTCTTGTTCACGATTACTAATTTAATGTAATCTTTGTTACGTTGTTGTTTTTTTTGTTGTTCATTTATTTATTTGACGAGCTTTAATAAATGGTTAAATAAAAGTGTCCATTGGTTTTATTGGATGAAGTTGAGGAAGTAAACCTACAGCATATTTCTTCACCTAAAAAATACAGTCCACGAAATTCGAACATAGGGCTTAATCCAGAGCCCTAAACAGTTGCAAAAATTTGTTTTGCTTATAGAGATTTTTTTATTTTTCTAAACTGTGTTGCGGAAATTATAAATTCGCTTACATTGAGGAAACATTTCTAATCATCAGGATTATATAATTCCCTAATTGTTTACAGACTATTGTGAAATTGTCAAACAAATTGCTCTGTATGACCTACAGGCGCGAGCTAGTAGTAGAAAGCTCATTAATGGTCATATCGATTCTCATTCACCTTACTACTCCTGACCTAATACTCCGTAATATCCGAAACTTTAATCGCTAAAGCTCTATAATACATCCAAGTTAAAGACAAGTAAATACACGAGTACAGAACGTGACTGTTCCCAGTACACAGGGTCGCATTAAGGGTTTTATAAAAATAAGTAATCGATACATAGTACACACAGTACAATAGTGAATCCTTAATACACCTGAACACCTACAAAACAGCCAATTCAGGAAGCTTTTGACCTGATCACGCATTGTGCACTTTGTTGACGTTACTTGTATGTAAGTTGGACGTAGTACAGTATCCACACACTCAAAAAACAAGTAAATGTGTATTTGAATAAGAAGATGCTTTTTAGAATTACACGAGAAGTCGCAAACACGTTGCAAATTCTGCCTGCTTTGGATCTTACGCTTGTAACGACTTAACAGATATATCATATTGCACCAGATGTGACAGCCGGAGTCAATAACATAAACAAGGAATAACATTTTAACTATAACACAAAAATAAAAACTTGCAGCTCCTTGCCGCTGGCGCGCCCGCCGGAGGGTTAAAAAAGACTTCAAAGATATAACATCATAACCCTCTAATGAATAGCGCCCCACTAATTACCTCGTAGGGTTTTGCAATGATTTTTTTTTATAATCTGTATATTATTTTTGCAGATCGCAACCATGGCGCTCGATTTGTTGCATCAAAGTGGCAGATTTCGCATTCGACATTTACCAAAAACACCGCTAAGACTGAGAATAGGACTACATTCAGGACCATGTTGCGCAGGCGTCGTTGGACTCACGATGCCTCGATATTGCTTATTTGGCGACACTGTCAACACAGCATCGCGAATGGAGTCTACAGGTTAGATTTTTACCTAAAATAAACTTTTCAACGTGATAAATTGAAAGTATTTATATAAGGGAATTAGGTAAATAAATCTATTTACTAAGTTCAACAATTCTGCCTCCAATTTTCTACATTTCAGCCTCTTTTAGTCTTCGTTTATGTGCAAATTTTTCCGTGATTAATTGGGTCAGTCTAATTAAATTCTAGGGAAAATTTAGTTACCTTTGAAAGGGAGATTTTTTTTAATAATATTCTTACAGACAAAAAAATTTATTATAGTTTTGTTCGAGAAAATTTAATACATTTTTTATCTCATAATACAGGGTACTAATCTAAAGGCTTCTAAAACTATCAAAAATTGTCTAAAATTTTTTTTAATTGTTTAAAATTATCCCAAATGGTCTAAAATAACTTCAAATTAACTTATATTATCTCAAATTGCTTCAAAGTTATCTCAAATTGTCTCAAAATTATCTTAAATTGTCTAAAATTTTCTGAAATTGTCTAAAATTATATCAAATTCTCTAAAATTATCTCAAATTATTAAAAATTAATTTCTCTCTCTTTCCACTGGATTAAAACCACTTAGTTGTTAAAAAAGTTTTTTTATTGACGTTTCGGCTTTCCAGATCGAAAGCCGTTATCAAAATGACATAATTTTATGTCATTTTGATAACATAAAATTATGTCATTTTGATAACGGCTTTCGATCTGGAAAGCCGAAACGTCAATAAAAAAACTTTTTTAACAACTAAGTGGTTTTAATCCAGTGGAAAGAGAGAGAAATTAAAATACAAACCACTATGAGCTTCCGAAATGAATTAAAAATTAACTCAAATTGTCTATTATATCTTTTTTATTTAGTCAAATAATTTTAAAATTGTCTAAATCTTTTTCTTAAATTATCTCAAGTTGTCTAAATATTATCTAAAATTGTCTAAACTTATATAAAATTAACTTATATTATCTCAAATTGTCAAGTGTCAAAAATATTTAAATTGTTTAAAAGTATCTTTTATTCTCTAAAATTATCTCAAATTGTCTAAAATTATCTCAAATTGTCTAAAATTTTCTCAAATTGTCTAAAACTATCTCAAATTGTCTAAAATTATCTCAAATTATCTCAAATTATCTCAAACTGTCTAAAATTATCTCAAATTGGCTAAAATTATCTCAAATTCTCTAAAATTATCTCAAATTGTCTAAAATCATCTCAAATTTAAAATTAACTCAACTTGTCTATTATATCTTTTTTATTTATTTAACATTTTAAAATTGTCTAAAGCTTTTTCTCACATTGTCTAAGATTGTCTAAAATTGTCTAAACTTATATAAAATTAACTTATATTATCTCAAATTGTCTCAAAATTATTTAAATTGTTGAAAAGTATCTCAAATTCTCTAAAAATTAACTCTTTTTTTTATTGTTTGACATTTTTAAATTGTCTAAAGCTTTTTCTTAAATTATCTCAAATTGTCTAAGATTATATAAAATTGTCTAAACTTATACAAAATTAACTTATATTATCTCAAATTATCTCAAAATTATCTCAAATTCTCTAAAATTATCTCAAATTCTCTAAAATTATCTCAAATTGTCTAAATTTATCTCAAATTGTCTAAAATTAACTCTTTTTTATTCATTAACACCCTGTATACAGGAAGGAAAATTTAAATTTAAAATTTTATTCAATCGAAACCTTTTTCAGACAACTCTGTCCGAAACTTTAAATTTAAATTCTACATGAAGTCGACCCTTTTTTAAGTACTTCAATTTCCATATTATTTGTACTAGGGAGATTAAAAAAATTATAGCAGGAACATCCAAATGGGAGGCAAATGCATTGCTATAGGGTCACCTATCTTTGTCGTACAAGTCGCACAGTGTTAGTTTATAACAAAAATTGAAAGAATATATGTCAGCGGGATGGTCTGGAAAAGCTTCATTAGATTAGATATTCGTAATTGCGATGAAAACTTGTCAGCTAATTCATGCCGTTGAATGAGGAACTAAAAACACTTTTAAATCATTTGAATTTAGACTTTTAAATGAAAGATATAATTTGCCCACGGGTTAAAGTAAGGGATAAAATCTTTATAACGGAAATAAATTTCGTCGGAAATTTAAATAGACGTGTGAATTTCTCGAATATTTTTACGTAAACAAGTTGATAGCTCACTATATACATCGGCATTATCATACCGATAAATATTTAAGTTTATTGCCAATTTCTCGGGAAACTTCTTTTTGAAAATTCAATTTGAACCACTGAATAAATAATTCTCTTTAAAATATAATATTGCTTGCCCCATATTTGCATCTTAAAAATAGTTAAGACGTTGCTGTTGATTAAGATATTAAGGAAAAAAGTGTTTTTAATAAAATGATGTTAAATACAATTTTTCATGAAAATAAACCCCTCACGAGTTATAAGGCGTAGAAAATTACGATTTTCGCCACAAAAATCGTACATTTCTAAAAGTTTTTTAAATATAACCGAAAATCCGTTAGTATTACGTAAAAATTGATATGAACTAATTGTATGGCCTTGAGCTAACAATTAAAATGTATTTTTTTTTCTACGATTAATACGAAGGAAGATATGTCAATTCAAAAATGGGTGTTTAAAGAAACTGGATCGTTCTAGCAGAAATATCTGGAAAAATATGACTTCCACAAAAAAATGTATATAACATCCTAATGAGCGAACAACATTGGGAACATTTTAAGACCATCCAGAATCGTTTAACATAAGCAGAAAAAAGTTGTGGACAAAATAAAGGACCCCGCACAAAAATATAGGAAATGGCCGCTCGGTCAAATTGTCTGAATTTTTGATATGTTATACATTTTGTCATTCTAAACAAAAGTCTCAATGGGCACTAAGCTCCAAAGTCCATGGTTTGGCTGCTATGGAGCTCCGAAGCTCCGTGACTCCACTATAGTATAGAAACCATAATGTTGACAGTTGACAGCTGTCAAATGCTTTAAAGAAAAAAGAAATCTTATATTAAAGAATGTTATATGTTTTTGAGGACGCCGAATTCAAATAAGATGTCAAATCGATAATATTGACAGTTGACAGCTGTCAAATGCCCTTAAAAAAATAAAGCTTAGACTAAGGAATAAGAACTTTATGTTTTTGAGGACGCTGAATTCAAATGTGATGTTAAATCGATAAAACTGACAGTTGATAGCTGTCAAATTTTAATTCAGCGTCCTCAAAAACATTATATTCTTTAATATAAGATTTCTTATTACTAAAAAGCATTTGACAGCTATTTGACAGCTGCCAACTGTCAATATTATCGATTTGACATCACATTTGAATTCAGCGTCCTCAAAAACATAAAGTTCTTATTCCTTAGTCTAAGATTTATTTTTTTAAAGATCATTTGACAGCTATTTGACAGCTGTCAACTGTCAATATTATCGATTTTACATCACATTTGAATTCAGCGTCCTCAAAAACATATGATAACATTATTTAATATAAGATTTCTTTTTTCTTTAAAGCATTTGACAGCTATCAACTGTCAACATTATAGATTTAACATCATATTTAAATTCAGCATCCTCAAAAACTTAAGGGCATACATTTAAATAATTAAAATATGATTTCAGTTTTATCGATTTAACATCACATTTGAATTCAGCGTCCTCAAAAACATAAAGTTCTTATTCCTTATTCTAAGATTTATTTTTTTAAGGGCATTTGACAGCTGTCAACTGTCAATATTATCGATTTGACATCTTATTTGAATTCAGCGTCCTCAAAAACATATAACATTCTTTAATATAAGATTTCTTTTTTCTTTAAAGCATTTGACAGCTGTCAACTGTCAACATTATGGTTTCTATACTATGGTTGAGTCACGGAGCTTCGGAGCTCCATAGCAGCCAAACCAAGGACTTCAGACAATTTGACCGAGCGGCCATTTCCTATCTTTTTGTGCGGGGTCCTTTTTTTCAATGTTTTTTACGCCATTTTTTTAAAGCCATCTAGACTTTGCTTTTGAGAAGAAAAATCCTTTTGCAGAAAGTCGTGATATATGTTTCTACAATTGTCCAATAATTTTTAGCCCTGTGGGATAATTATTTTTTAAGTTTTGGTCTGTTAAAGTTGAGCTAAATTTTTGTTTTTTATAAGACATTTTCAATTTTTGGTCAATAGCGTGAAAAGTATTGATTTTTGAAAAAAATTTAAAGAGACTTTGAGCAAATGTTCTTCTAAATATGGCCGTTTGAAATTGTATACAATTGTATTTATAACCATCAATATCATTTTTTTCGATCAAGCTTTAAAATGGTTTATTGTACATCTCGATATTATCAGCCAAAAAAAGGCAAAAAAATACAGTTGTTTCTTAAGAGTGTTCTATACCCATCAACTCTGTCAATTTAATTTCATACATAATCTCGAAATCCTTGCCCCTTACGTCTTCGCTGAACCCCCCTCTAAAGAAATTCTTGGGCAGCATGAAATACATCTGTTACCAATTCTCGGATAAGGACGACATCTAAACGTAGCATTTTCAGTCGTGGATGAAAATTAGATTTCTATTGGCATGAACACAACTTTATGAATGTTTGTTTATCTGCAGTTTGACATTTGAGCATTTGAATTTGAGCGCGAACGAAACTAATATGAGTAACTTGTATAGAAACCTCTTTTCTATCAATTTTGCATACTAACTCACAGTTTATATTCGAGACAACAGCTTAAGGCTTACAAAGTTTGCAAGCCTATAAGCAGTATGAGGCCAGGGGTGTTCATAGTCTTTTAGCCAAATTGTGAAAGTTGTGTTTAATATACAGAAATAATACAAATAAAACAAATTGTAAATCTTAGATGTTTATGTATTCATAAAATAAAATAAATTCTGAAAAAAAAATTAATTCAATGGTATTTGCGAGGGACACATATTTATAAATGCACTACACACTACTACAATGCAGTATGCTGCCGTACTAAGCACAAAGAGGTATCTGCATTTTTCGGCCATATTGAGATATTATTACCAGATTATTTGTTGCTATTTTCTGCTTGTTTTACTAAGGTTTTTATGTCTTGAATGCCAGTAGTTTATTAATAAAACCTTTATTTTGTTAACCGCACAAATTGTACCTTTTGCTAAGGCTTTTTGGTTTTAGGCTTCTTACCTTAGCATTATGTATATTATTATGACTGAATGCTTAGTATATCATTGGGTTTTTTATTTTTTTGGTTATAACTGCTGCTATATAATAAATAAATACAAATACAGTGATTATACGCTATTATACTTTAATTTATATGAAGAATAAAATTACATTAATGGTAGTGATATTTTTAAAATGTTCAAACTTCAAAAAACTAAAAAGAATTAAGTTAGAACTTTTCTCAGTTTTAGCTCAAATACAGATACCCCCTTTGTGTTTAGTAGGGCAGTAGACAACATACTCAGTGGTATTGTTTCATGAAAAATTTATTTTTTTTAAAAGACCAATAATTCGTTCTACATGAATTCGTACAGTGGCAATATTATGTGTATTTTCCAAATCAGTGGGATGTAGTTGATTTTTTCCCTTTGTAAAGGCTGGTATATATAAATTCACACCTAATATTTGTAGAGAATCTCTGTGGCTAAAACAATATCATCTGGTAAAATTAAATTTAAAAAACCACAGTTTTCTGTCAAAAATTTGTCACTATAGTGTTTTAACAGAGTAGGTTTACCGAAAGTTTACACAAGTAATAATAAAAAAATACATATAAAAGATCGCCAAAAATACCTGTTATAAAATGTCTGGAACAAACATGTCTATTATTTACTTGGCTGTCAGAAAATGTACCTCGTTTCAAAGCTTTAATCCAAGCATTTCTTCATTCACTAGACAACGCATTTAAATGATCAAACCAGCAGGAAACCGGAAAAATGATACATTATCTCTCACAAAAATGTGGCATTTTCTATTTATTTCTTCTGAATAAAGAACTTAAAAAAAATCTTTCTGATGTTTATATATGAAAATAACGTTGTGTAATAAAATTGTGTGCCTCCCAGCAAATATGGCCCACCTGTTACCTACGTCTTCAATTAACTTCCTCGTTTGCGTTGACGAAACTCGAATTCGGGTTTCGCCATACAATGACCTTTTCTGATTGGCGAGGATTCTGTAAAACACCGACAGAGCACGAGCACGAGAGGTTACGGGAGCCGCTACACACAAGACAAACCTTTCGAAATGTAAATGGTAAAATTTTTAATTTTAATTACTTTAAAATAGGATCGTCGGGGGGCAGCACCTCCCGGTACCCTCTGAGATTTTGAAGCAATGTTGAATTTTAGAAAAAACTACTTACTTTTTTCAAAAATGGTAAATACAAAAGTTGTTCAGTGGCAAATGAAGAACGGCGGATGGTAACTTATATACGTATATGACTTTTTTTATATTTTTTCATGTTATTTCTTTTATATATATAAAAAAGTGATCTTCCGCCATTCTCCGATGAATAATAAGCTTGGATACAAAAAAAATATTTTTTTTTGTTAAGTATTAAGTCCGCAATTTTAACATAAAAATAGTAATTTTGTACGCCCAATAACTCAGGAGGGGTCTATTTTCATGAAAAATTTTATTTAACATTAATTCATTAAAAAAGGATAATTTACCGATTGTCCAAATTTTTTTCCTTCACTTTTTGATGGATATTTTGAGGCACGAAATCACTTCGAACCTCCCTCAAGAAAGGTTAGGTTCAGACTGTCATTATCTAAATTCCTGGCGGCTACATCTATTGTATGTAAGACAATTCATAAAAGTCGAAAATGAAAGAGTTCTTTTTTTGGGATTTACCACTAAGTAATTGAATTAACATTGCGATCTTGGAAAATGCAAATGACTCCTACATAGGGAAAAAGTATGTTTTATATCACATTTGTTTACATTTTATTTTTTAAATTTTAATAGAGTCCTTTTGTATTTCGAGTTTTTCTGCCCATTTCTACGCATCTGACTTCATTATTACTCTTTCTTGAATTCTGTTTACTTTAAAGTTAAATCTAGATAAAAAAACAGGCCGTTTAAAACAAAATTATAATAAAATCTAATAGAGAATCCACAGAAAGTCGTAGAAATTCCACCCTCAACACATAGCTTGATCAAACCCGAAAGTCTTTCCCGCATATTTATAGCAAACAGCGTCGACACTCTTTGTAACACAATTAGTTGAACGAACATTCAACTGAAAGGACTTGCGAATAATAATAATATTTTAAACAAAGTTATCTTTTATCTGAAATAAACTTTAACGTAAAAGGATCAGCATGGCGCATTCATATGTCAGAAGCAACTAAACTTCGTTTGGAAAAAGCCGGAGGATACGAAATTGAGTCTAGAGGACCCACAGAAATAAAGGGCAAGGGTACAATGGATACTTATTGGCTGTTGGGAAAATCTGGATTCGATAAAACTCTTCCAGATCCTCCGTCTATCGAGTAAGTTTATTTTACAGTAGTTAAAATGTTGTATGTTGGTTTAATAGTTTTATGTACATGTAGAATGTAATAAACTGTTTTTTTTATTATTTAATACTTTATTTTGATTAGATTTTTGTTCTAATATTCTTCTGTGGGAATCCACGACCTTAATTAGTAGAATAGTGTACAACAAAATGTTGCTGCTAGCTAGAGGTGATTTTGGTAGAAGGATGAGTATTATATGGGGCATTTGGACCGGGAAAATTTCATAAAAATGGGACACTTGGGCCCAAATTCCCTACAGATGAAGATATACCAAGTGCTCTTATCATACCCTCTTTTTGACCCGTTAAGAGGTACCATTTATGGTGTGCAATGGCCTAGGGAAACCACAGAAAACCCAGATCCAAACTCTTTACAATGGGCTGCTATTTCGGTTTGTTATTTAGGGACTTAATTTCGAGTAGATCTTCTAGTTCTATCAGGAGGTCCTGGAAGTTTTGGATGATCCGTAGGGTTGGTAGTGAGTGTTTATTATTTGGTTTCCTGTGAAATGGGTTCCAATGCATCTTTAGGGTGTTTTGGGGACAAAGTTATTTCCTTGGTTTGTCCTATTGGCATATTTTGTTCTGTGTAGCTGAAGATATGGTGGGACTATATAGTCAACAGTACTTTTAATGTTAGCATTGAAATTCTGTAATAAGAGAAGAAGAGGATGACCAAAAACATCATGGCTGCAAGAAGTAGTAAAAGATCGCATTAGTATATGAACCAGACATTGAATTGCAGGAAAAAATGGCGGAAGATAGCAAAAAAAATCCACCACTAAAATAGGATCTAGAAAGCTATTCATGCAGTGTTAAGCCACTATATACAGTAACTGAAGCAATAATACTTCAAAAACAAGCTTTTAAAATCAAAATTTAATGCACTGTTTGCATATTTTTTATTACTATTCAACATTGTTCGTATAACCTCTTATATTTTATTGGCCCATAATTGAATAAATCAATATTTCATCGACACGCTAATAATCGGTTTTTCAATTTAAAATTTCAACCACTAGTCATTGAACAAATTTTGTTTCCAACCATATTCGTGCTTAATTATGCAGGGACTAATTTAAACTGGGATTAACATTGGGTTTAAGTTTCTGAAGTTTCTATGTTCCCCAGGGAGAGATTTGCGTTATTAATATTCGATGTTTAACAGTTTTGTAATGTCTTAAATGATTGTTTAAATAACGTTCTGTATGAATTCTGGTATTTTACCTTCGCCTCCATTTATTTTGTAAAAAGTGCAGACTCTATACCAGAAAAAAATGATGTGCTGATTTGCCAGATTTTTCAAAAATTGTTTCGTTCACTGAAGAAGCTGTAAAAAATAAATATAGCCATGGAAATTAGTATAGTATTAACAATTCTTTTAAACAGTGACTGTAATGTGAATAGTTTTTTTGTTAGTCTATAATTGGGTACATCTGTTTTCCCTAAGTATTAAGTAAAAATAATTTATAGGCAACAACGCGCTAGGTATATGTTGGTGCAAGCTTTCGTCGCAGGGGTTTACATAATTCTTTATTTGGGGCCATTGGTTTTTGTACAATATAAACTACTGTCTATTTTAAAATGTGCATGTATTTTAATAACATCCTATATAACGTCCAAACTGTTTTTTTTTCAAAAAATTACAGTCATATATTTTATCGTATATGTGAATTATAATAAATAATAATAAAACATCTTTTTTAATGCTTCCATTAAAGAGAATCACACGGGTAAGTATTTTAAATGAATTTTCTTATTAACTGCGTAATTTAGAAGTTTTATGGACTGACTTTTACCTTATAGAAATAAAAACAATTCTTAGCAGTTGAAAAATTTAGGGTATATTATAAGTAAATTAATAAAAATCAAATGTTCCGGATGGGGGTGGAGGTAGCCAAATATACAATTTGAGGGTTGGATATTGGTTTTTTACGATTTGTGGCTGAAATATACATCCCCATCGAAAAATATTAAACTTGGTCAAAACGTTCTTTTTTGTATTTTAAATAAGCTATAATTTTTTCAAAGCAAATGCGCCCAATGAAACTTTATGATTTTATAAAGATAACTATAATAATTTCAGTGCCTTTTAGGTAATAAAATATTAGAAGAGGTACTTCGCATATTTCATTATTTAAATAACCTTTTAAATGGCAATTTCATACCCTCATATCCTAATCTTTATGAGATATTTTGATGGAGTGACAAAAACATTTGCTTTTATGTACCTATACAGGGTGTTTCCAAATGACACTTACAACGTCTGGCTGTAGATTCCTCTCGTAAAATTGGACAAAATGATATAAGGAATGAGGGGTCCAACTCGATTACTTTTCGAAATACAGGGCGTTAAAGTTAAAAAAAATAAATGTTTTTATTTAAAAACTTTAAAACGGATTAATATATTAATTTGAAATTTAGCAGGTTGTTTTTAAATGTAGGAATACATATTTTAGTAAAAAATCCTGTTTCATATCTAGATCCAGTGGTGTGCAGTTAGAAGAGTATATCCCCTTTTCCCAACCATTTTCTACGCCCATGGAATTTGCAGCTATTTTTATTTTTTTTTGTATTGCTTAACAGTTTTCAAGTAAAAAACGAATAACCTTTACATACCGAAAATTTTGTGGTTTTTACGATATTTAATGTTTTTATGAAGTCTGTAAGATCTTTTATTAATGAAATAACCAATATTTTTAATGGATTTCTTTAATAATTTTTTCTTAATTTTTTATAACCACTAGACTTTTGTATAGTGTCTAGTATCTAGTGGTTATTAAAAAATAAGACAAAAATTATTAAAGAAATCCAAGAAAAATATTGTTGGTTATTTCGTTAATAAGATCTTACAAACTTCATAAAAAAATTAAATATCTTAAAAACCACAAGATTACATACAAAAAAAATAAAAATAGCTTCAAAAACCATGGGCGTAGAAAATGGTTGGGAAAAGGGGATATACTCTTCTAACTGCACGACACTGGATCTGGATATGAAACATGATTTTTTACTGAAATATGTCTTTTTACATTTAAAAACGACCTGCTAAATTTCTAATTAATATATTAATCCGTTTTAAAGTTTTTAATTAAAAACATTTATTTTTTTTAACTTTAACTCCCTGTATTTCGAAAAGTAATCGAGTTGGACCCCTCATTCCTTATATCATTTTGTCCAATTTTACGAGAGATATCTGTAGCCAGACGTTGTAAGTGTCATTTGGAAACACCCTGTATAAAATATTTTTAATGTCATTTATTAAGTGAATCTTGAAAGAATTAAATTTTTTACTTGAACTTGAATCTAGAATACTCGTTATCAGCATTTATAATAATAATATCAAATTATCTTTATTTGCCTGTAAAAATACAAACAATGAGGATAAAAAACCAAAAGCCCATAATTAAGAATTGACACTCCTAAATTTTTACAACTATTAACAATTTTTAACGGTTCATTTTTAATAACTAGTTTTAAGTTTTGTTCAACAATGGCTTTGGAGGTATGAGGACAATATAGCAGAGAATTACATTTTTTCGCATTTAGTTTAAGGTTATGATTACTTGAGTAGGTACAAATAGCTTCTAAATCCCGATATATTATTTGAGATGCTAAATTTACAGTTTCAGGTACAAATGAAAAATACAGTTGTGTATCATCTGCAAATGAGTGTAATTTTAAACTATCCAAAGATTTATAAAGGTCAGAGATATATTGAGTTGAGATGAATTCAGTAAATTATACGATTTCACTTTTTTAGTAATTTATCTTCCATCTGTCAACTTTGACATTTTTCAAACATCTCTTCTAACTCCTTTCTATTAAGTCCGCAACACATAATTTTAAAATAACTAAATTCCTAAATAACAATTGACAACATTTACATCATTACAATTATCCCCCAAAATTCGTTTAATTTTTCTTATTACAAGAAAAATTCAACCAATTTTACTAATTTAACTACAGACTACAGTTTATTTATAACTAACTTAATTCGTTTTCTTTCATTTTACATCTTTTTCTTTGCTCTTCAATTAGATTTTCTTCTACACACGAGAACCATAGTTGTGCCTGTCCGCTCAGGATGTTTCTTACTGTTTCTCTCCATTCTTCCTCATTTTCTCTTATCTTGTTTCGCAAGATTCTGCCAAAAATCCTGTGGTATATTTTCCTAACATCCCCATCAAATTTAAGCATGTTTTCTTGATAGTGGTAGACATTATTTATAATACTTCTTTTACCACTGTATCCTATTCTTTCAATATTACTAATTTCCTTTTGTAAAGTTTCTTTTGTTATTTTTAAGTTATTTTCAATTTTTTCCTTTTTATTTTTAATTAAATATCTTAGTTTTTGATTTTCTACTTCTCCTATGCTTAGGTTTTGCGTGACTTCTTCTCTTAGATCTTTTTCCAATAATTGTATTTGCTTACTGTTTTTAATTATTTTCCTTTCTAACTCTTCTTTTCCTATTACGTTTATGCTTCTCTTTGGCAATTCGATTTTTATTTGTCCTTGTTCTTCTTGTATTTTCTTAATATTTTCACTATTCTTCTTTATTTCTTCGGTTTTCTGGTTCACCTCTCTACTTATTGCTCTTTTAATTTCAACACTTACATGCTCTAGCTTCTTTTCCACCTTTTCTTGTCCTTTTTTAATATCTTCTTGTCCTCTCTTCATTTCCTCTTTCAGATCTTCTTGTCCTCTCTTCATTTCCTCTTTCAGATCTTCTTGTCCTCTCTTCATATGCTTCAGAAAGGCTAACATCTGCATCATTGTGTCTTCTTGATCTTTTGTTATTATCTTATCTATACTTTCTATTTCTTCCTGTGCTTCTATTGGTTTCTCTTCAATAATATTCGTTTCTATTTCTTTGTCTCCTGGTGCTTTCTCTTCTGACCATGTTTTGATGTTTCCACTTCTGAGGTCCATTTTAGTATATTTTATTGACTCTTTATTTTCGTACCCCACGTTGGTAAGCCAAATTGAGATGAATTCAGTAAATTATACGATTTTACTTTTTTAATAATTTATTTTCAATCTATCAACCTTGACATTTTTCAAACATCTCCCCCTTCTAACTCCTTTCTATTAAGTCCGCAACACATAATTTTAAAATAACTAAATTCTTAAATAACAATTGACTACATTTACATCATTACAATATATTGAGAAAAGAAGGGGTCCAGGGACAGAACCTTGAGGTACCCCTGAAATGACTGGTGTAAAATCGGATGAGTTGTTGTCGATAATTACTTTCTGGTAACGGTTTGATAAATAAAATTTGAACAATCGTAGGGAAATTTCGTCAAATCCAAAATGTTTAAGTTTAGCACACAGAAGAGCATGATCGATAGTGTCCAAAGCTTTAGAAAAATCTAGCAGAATGACTGATGTAGCTTTTCCCTCATCTAATGATCGAAATATATTATCGGTAGTGTCGTTGTACTAAACTCCTTTCGAAAGCCTGACTATACCATACATAGTAGTATATTTGTTGATAAATAACTTTTTCTAAGATTTTAGACAGTGCTGGGAGAATGCTTATTGGGCGAAGATCACTAAGGGACTCAGGTTTATTTGATTTAGGCAAAGGTTTTATTAACGCATTTTTCAAATATCTGGAAAATAACCGACCTCCAGACATCAATTAATAATATGGGTTATAAAAGGAGCAGTAATGTTGTCACTTCTAATAGCATCCGATTTCAAACCTAATACTAGTGATTTAATTTGATCAATGGTTGCATGTTTAAAGGAGAAAGTAATATCGTTGTTGAAAAAATTTGACTGATACCATTGAGCTGTCTCAGGACAAAAATTAATAGGACTGAAAACTGATGTAAAATAATTGTTTATAGAGATGGGATTGCTTAGCTCCTGAGTGATTTCTATGACTGGTTTATGGACAACTTTAAGTAATTTCATGATAACGTAAATACCCACGCTTCTCCATACGCACTGCATTAGTAGCGGAGTTACGGAGATCTTTATAATGACTATAAAAAACATTTTTAGATTTTTTATATTTGGCTAAAGCAGCATCTCAAGTTTTCATCATATCCCGAATTGTAGGCGTGAGCCAAGGTGCATGTGGCTTTGTAATACGTAATTCTACATACGGAGCATGCTTATCAAACAATGAAACTAACATATTATTAAAAAGCTGAATTTTAATGTCCATAAAATTTTCATACATTATGTTATCCCATGAGATTTTGTTGAGATCTGTATTAAAGTTAGTAAGCGAGAAATTCTTGTAATTTCTGTAAAACTTCAAAAATTTTTATATATACCCTTTGGCATTTTTCTACCTTTCACGAGGTGCTTTTTCCGCGCGAATCTCGGCACCAACCAAGTGCGATAATTCGCTCGACATGACGCTGTTCTCTCTTAAAAACGAGGACCAAAACAGAATGAATTAACGAAATTAGTCATTGTTTACATTTGAGAAAGGCCCAGTGTTTAACGAAGTGAAATGGGAGAAGAGGCTACGGATGTCTTAACATCTCTCTCTCTGTGTTTTCGGAATCAAGTTTAATGTAGAAATATTTTCCTAAATGTAGTGATTTAACTATCCGAATATTATTATATTTAAGAGTATTTCATTACCCCCCAGACACACAATTAAGATTAAAATAAGGATAGTCTATTGTTACGTCCAATAAAAACCGGGCGGCACAGGCAAAATTCTTAATTTTAACACACCTTTTAACTACCGGCTATTTAAAATCACAGATTTTGTTTGAGCCGCCCGTGCTGTAAAACTCCCATACAATTTTGATTTATTACTCCGCGTCGATCGCGATTTCAGTATAAAACCCTCGGCGTGTCATAGTGACTCCGCAGACAATCTAAATACTTAATTTCAACGGATATAGCATAATAACTTTGATTGCATCTCTGCTTTGCACCTATTCTTATTTAACTTATGTGATAACAAGGAAAAATCTCATTTCACGTTGGAAGAGTAAATTTTTGCATTTCACGTACCGGTGAAAAATTCGCGGTTTCTGCTCTTATTACCCGGTGTTTTCCAGAATTTCCCAACAGAAATCATCTCGAATTTGCGTGTTCTACAAGTACGTGCTTCAGATTATTATGTATTATTCTTTTGTACGCCGTTTGGATATCATTGACATTCAGGGGAAAGTTATGGAATAAAAAAATTAGTATATGGTATAAATTCTTCACTCGATGAAGATACTTCACTAATGGCAACTCTTTTGCATATGTCTGTGACGTATCTTTGAAGTATAGGGCCTTAATGGCACTACAGTTTAACGCTGGGTTCGAACGGACAATTAGAGGAGCTTACTTGACAAATTACTATCATGACCTTACTGGAAATCGATATGGCTTTTTAATTTTTAAAGGTCATAACTGCGCTACTGAATTTTGATGTTGTAGATTATAGATTGGTCGATTGGCCCAATGGGCCTTACCACGCTGCGACCCATAAGATCTTTTGTGTTTACCCAACATCTATGTTTTAGTACAGAAGATCTAGGCTTTTCAGTAAGCCTATTATCCGTTTTGGAACTAGTTCTGTAACCTGATCAGGCTCTAGGAAGACCTGTTCCAGGTATTTAAGGCATTGGCGGAGAATTTCCCTGCAGTTGCAGATAATATGTTCCGCGGTCTCATCTGCATCATTGCAGAATGTGAATGTTCCACTGTCCCCTTTGCCCATTTTACAGATATGGTATCTGAGTGAGCAGTGTCCAGTGAGAATTCCTCTGATTACTCTGAGAACAGACTTCTGAAGCTCCAAGAGCAATTCTTGCTTGTCTTTGGCCTGGAATGTTTTTACAGTAGGCTGCACTAAGTTCCTTTTCCCATTTTCGGACTTCTTCCACAAGGCTTCTTTTTGGGATACCACAGAATGGTTCTGGTCCGATAAAAGGAGTACGAGCTCCTTCTTTTGCGAGACCATCAGCAATCTCATCTCCGACAATTCATTTATGCCCTGAACACCAATAACAATGTTACTTTGTTGTGACTAGCCAGTTGCTTCAGGGATTGTTTGCAGTTCCAGACTGTTTTGGACTCATAAGTTGTGGACTTCTTAGTCTTTAAAACAACCTGACTCTCGGATGCAATAAATATTCTGGATGAGTTGAGGCTTTTTTTAAGGCACTCTTGGACACAGAAATCTATTGCTAATAGTTCCGCTTGGAATATTGTTGGAGTGTTTCCCAGAGGGTTATTAATATCCTAGTTCTAGGGCCTGTAAGCCCTATTCCTACTCCTTCGTTTGTTTTTGACCCATCAGTATAGTACATGAGGGCACCACCTCTTGTATTTAGAGCGACTTCAGTTTGTGTTAACTCACGTTCGTTGATGACAACGTTTAACGTGAGTTCGAAATCTTGTTTAGTAGACATAAAGTCCGTGGGTATCTTCATGGATTGGGTTGTTCCAACCCTTAGTATCTCAAGATGCCCCGTTAAGTCGCCGGGTTTCAAAGATTTGGCCTGTGTTAGCCCATATGCACTTTCCGGAGCGATCCTCCCCGCATGTAGATGTAATGGAGGAAGGTCCAGCATTACCACTAGGGCAGGATCTCATTGCACCCGTGATCCCTATGCAAGCGAGGCGTTGCACTTTTTGCAACTCTGTTATTGCCCTTTGCTGCGTTGTTTTGTTCCACCAAACAAGCGCAGCATAGGTGATGATTGTTCTGACCACCGTTAGATATGACCAGTAGATCAGACCCCACGTTTTCCCAAAAAGCCTATGGCACGTCCACAGAGCCCTTGTTGCTTTTGAGATAGTATGCGCGAGGTGTGCGTTCCACGTAAATCTCCTGTCAAGGATGACTCCTAGATACTTTACCTCTTCTGAGAAAGAGAGGGTTATTCCATTCATATTTGGGGGCTGAATGTTTAATTTCTGCCTGTTAGTGAATGGAACAAGTGTCGTTTTATTAGGACAGCCCTTCCTTCGAACACCAGGTAGTTATAAGGTTTAAGGCATATTGCATACGGTCGGCAATAATACTGTTGTGTTTGCCTCTAACCACTATAACTAAATCGTCAGCAAGCCCAGAGCACGAAATCCTTCTCTTTTGAGCTTTGCTAAGAGGTCAACTACTAGTGACCACAATAGAGGCGATAAAACTCCTCCTTGAGGACAACCTTTTACTGTTTTTATAGTAGTCGATTGACCTCCGAGGTAGGTAATTATTTTCATAGTGATGTTTGTTGTTACATTGGAAATTTTATTGATGGGTTGAAAACACCATTTATTTCCAGATGCTTTTTCATCCACAAGGAAGTTAGAAATACGTCAGATCATACTCCATTTTTAATGTTTTTTTTTTGTTGGAAGAACAAGTATAAAATTACAGTGGAAAACAAGGTACGACGTTTCCACATAAATTAGCTTCAGAAAAAAATCAGAAGTGGGAAAATATCGTGGCAGAAAAGCAAAGGCGTATTATTTAATTTAAAAATATGGAAGCAACGAAGTGATAAAAATTATAGATTATAAAAATCGATCTTTTCAACATACGCTGTAAATTTATTGTCCATCCTGATTATTTCATAACTTGAAAACTAAGTCTTCAATTAGAAACTAGTAGTATTAATTATCCCACTTACCCAAATACAAGTAATTTATTACTCTTGAAATTACTGTTTACCCAAATCATCCCCAGGATATGCTGGAATTGATCGTTTTTCGATAATGCGACTATTTGTTTCTGCTAGTTTGTTCCATAGTTAACTAATTACTAAATACAGATATATTAGTAAAGATACAAAATGGCACCACTGAAAAATATATTATAAATAAAACAAAGAAGGTATTACCCATTAAAAATATCATCTACAGTTTGTCCATCGTAAAGAAAAATAGTGTAAACAAACTTGCACGTGGATACAACCCACTGCTTTATGAGAGAGAAAAAAAGCTATAAAAACAGCAAACAGGCAATAGAAGAAAAGCTGATGCATCTGGACATTTTTGAGTACTTTAATGTCGAAAACACCGCACACTGTCCATATACATAGAAATAAAATAATATTTTGGCTATTAGGGCCACTACAATAGCCAACTTAACTGGAGATCCTAATAGGGGTAAATGGCGTAAAATTTCTATTTTGGTTAACTTTCTGTAATATGAATTGTCATTTTAATTTCTATAAAATATACTAGCCACTGTTGGAAACTCATTTCTTTGGTAAGATTCATAAATAAAGCTACCAATTAATTTTAATATTGAAGTGTCTAAAGTTTTAACACAACCTTTATCACACCTCTCTTCATGATTTTTTGGACCATTCTTTATAATTTTATAAAGAGTGATAATGGGAACATTTGTTAAAAAAGATGTTTTTTTAATGGCACTCCTTTCACCTTCGGAAGCAACAATATTGTTATAAACATTTGTACATATCGTTTGGCATCTTTACATAGATATTGTTTTCTGGAGGTAGATATTTCTTAATAATCTGAAGTTTTTTCACCAAAAATGTTCTCTCCTTCATCGGAGCTACAGGAATCTTTGGTACTACAATCTGACACCACATAATCAATTGGAATATAATTTAGTGATTGTTCCGATTCTTCAGATCCACTTAAAGAAACTATTTTTTCCCTAGTACCAAACATATTGAAATTGAAACCGAATAAATAAATAAGAAGTATACTGTAACAATGATTCAAAATAGAAAAGAGTATGTAACACACGAAAGCTCAGAATAATATTAATTGAAACGCAAAAAAACACCACAAATCATCTACACCAAACGATTAAAAAGTCCTATTACACATAACCCACCAAGTAGAAAGGAAGACGGGAGTTGGGCATGAAATAATATACAAAAAGCAACCAGATTCGCAAAACACTTAGAAATGACTTTCCAGACCAACGATGGTGAAGAGACCCAAGACTGGAATGAACCAGAACAGGAAGATTCAGTCAGTAGACCTACTTCTTCAAAAGAAGTTGATGTGGAAATCGAAACAAATATAAATCCTAAAAAAGCCCGGGGATTTGATCTCATTACCGGGGAAATCTTGAAACAACTCCCACGTAAAGCTGTTGTCAAACTGACCAACCTTATCAAATGCATCATTTAGGATGAGATACGTACCTCAGCTATGGAAAATAGCAGAGGTTATAATGATACCTAAGCCAGGTAAACCTCCCCAAGAAGTAACGTCTTACCGACTAATCTCTTTGTTGCCTGTTATTTCGAAACTCTAAGAAAAATTGCTTCTTAAGAGATTAAAACCTACAATAGAAGAAAAGGACCTGATTCCCTCCCATCAATTTGGATTTAGAGAAAAACACTCAACGATCGACCAGGTGCATAGAATCACAGACATAATTGAAAAGGCTTTAGAGGAAAAGAAAGTATGTTCCACCGTCTTCCTAGACGTGGCCCAGGCTTTTGATAAAGTTTGGCATGAGGGCCTTAACCACAAGTTAAATTTGTTACTACCACGTCAGTATTCAGAACTCTTAAAATCCTATTTATCAAACAGATATTTCAGAATAAAACAGGAAGATGTATTTTCTGATCTAAGAGAAATTAAGGCAGGAGTACCCCAAGGTAGTGTACTAGGTCCAATACTCTACTTACTGTATACCAGTGATATTCCTAACCTTGAGCACGATACTATTGCAATATTTGCTGATGATACTGCCATTCTGGCTGTTGGAAAAGACCATGGAGAAGCTAACCGAAAATTATAAACATCTGTAGACCAGATTAACACCTGGACTAAAAAATGGCATATTAAGTTAAATGAAAATACTTTACTAATAAACGAAACTAACGCATTCCCATAAGAATAAATAATGCTTAGATTCCCTATGCTAATACAGCAGAATATCTTGGAATGACACTCGACGCTAGACTTCGCTGAAAAGTCCACATTAAAAAGAAACGTGAAGTGAAGAAATATAAAAAGATGTACTGGTTATTAGGAAGAAACTCAAAGATGTCCACACATAACAAACTGCTCCTCTACAAGCAGATATTGAAACCCGTTTGGACGTATGGTAGCCAGCTTTGGGGCTGCGACAGTAAAAGTAGCATTCAAGTTATCCAACGTTTTCAAAATAAAGTATTAAGGAACATCATCGATGCACCCTGGTACTGTCGCAACAGTGATCTTCATAGGGACCTGGATGTAGAAACTGTTAACAAGACTATATCTAAATCTGCCAACAGCCATGAACAACGGCTGCTCCAACATGGGAACGTTGAGGTCATCCAGCTCCTCGATAATACCAATTTAGTAAGAAGACTCAAGAGGACCAAACTTTTTGAACTAGTTCAGTGACAGTGCTAGTTACAAACAGAGTATTGTGCGGATTTTGTGTTACACGTTATCAGACCCTAAGGTACACTAGTGAGTATTTAAGAATTCTAGTTAAGTTAGGATAGAACAAAATTGCTTATTGATCTTCATGATCAGATTGTAATTATAGAAAACATTCCCACAGAGTGTTTTGCTACGAAAAAAAAAACAAATCATCTACTATTCACTAAATCAAGGGCGAACACAAGCACAGAGTATAAATATTTTCCTAGCCCCCACTACTGAAGACAATATTTGTCCTAACTCCTACTTCCTACTACTCAACCCAAGAACGTTTGACTCAACTAGTAAAGTAATCACACTAGCTACACACTTCCATTGTCGCCTCTTATGAGTGTAAGTGTAACCTCACACCTCACACCTCACAGTTTATTTAAATTACAATTTAAGACAAAATTTTAATTAGTAACGTTTGTGAATCTCAAAAGAGATCAGGAAAGAAGCTATGGGCCAGGTGAAGTGGTCAACCTCTATTCTAATATGTGTCTTCAACTATACTGATCATTACCTTATATTCGTTGTCAATAGTAACAGCTGTAGTTTCACGTGAATGTTTTTCATACTTGACGGTTCCTGTTCTATCAAATCTATTCTTTAAATTCTCAAAAGCATCCTTTTGTGGATGACGTCTTTCTGGGTATCTTTGACGATAGACCCTACTAGCAAGAAACGCATTTTTTTGACATTCACCCAGTATCCATATCATATCAATATTTTCTTGAACACTATAATTCTTATTAAAATCCATTTTTTATACACAATACCGATTAAATATAGTAGACGTGATACAATACAAAATTTTATGTTGACAATTATGCCATAACAAAATATACCTACCTAAATATAGAAATTAAAATGTAAATTCATATTAAAGAAAGTTAACCGATATAGAAATTTTACGCCATTTACCCCTATTAGGATCTCCAGTCAAGTTGGTTATTGAATCCTTGCACAGTGGTCCTAATAGCCAAAATATTATTTTATTTTTATGTATATGGACAGTGTACGGTGTTTTCGACATTAAAGTACTCAAAAATGTCCAGATGCATCAGCTTTCTTCTATTGCCGGTATCCTTTGCTGTTTTTATAGCTTTTTTTCATTCTCATAAAGCAGTGAGTTGGACTATAACTAAAAACTGTTACAAATTCAGTCTGCTTGAAGCTATCGACCGTAATCACGCGCTATGCAGATGTTTTCGCTGTGTTTATACTTCTTTTATTTAAGATGGACAAAGTATAGTTATATTATCTGTATTTTAATTTTAATGCCAAGAAATCAAACGTTAACTTTAGTAATCAATGAATAACAGAAACAAACTTTTCTTAATGGGTATTTTCAACTCAAATTTTAATCAGTTCGCTACGAATAACAATTAACAAAGAAGAGAACTTAATAAACAAATCTCGTTAGACTCAATAAGTATTGTCACTTTCAGATTAGACGAGAGTCTCATCATAAGCTCCTCAGCCAGCCATGATCATTACGAGGATTCCGGCGATTCGATATCGGCCGGATCGAGACATCAGACTGGTGCGGAGGATCACTACAACAAATTGCCCAACATTAATCCCTCGTTTATGAGGAACATGGAGCATTCCAAGTTTTCTACTCTAACAAAAGCTGGAGAGGATACGACGCAAAGGTGAGGTAGAGGGAACGGGAGGGTTTTAAGTGCGGTTAGAAAAACTTTTATGAGGGTAACGACCATAATTTCTCGTTGTAAATGAAATGGAACTCGTGTGGCTTTGAGATACTCAATAATTCCCTTTCAATTCAATTTAACTTTTACCGAAACCTCGAACGAAGGTGACATTGAAGTGGATTTGCGATAAAAATGATTAATAGTGTCGTAAATGGGATTTATTGTCTACTAAACTGAGGTTTTTTGATGTAGTATTAAGGAAAACCATAACGAGAACCATTTTTTTTAAAACAATTAACTAACGTCCAATAAATGAACATCTTTCTATATTTTCTATGTTTCTAAACATGTAACTTCATGTGGTGTCTTTCCTGAACTGAAAATTATTTCTTAGTGCGTATCTAAAATTACTGCACCGATATTACAGATCATTGGAATCCCACATGGTAAAAAGCACCTCCAGCGATGTCCCTATTCCTCTAGGAACTCCTGTATCTGCATCTGACGTGGCTGCAGCACTTCTAGGAGCTTCCACGACTTCGCTTAGTGGATACCGACGGCGAAAAATTGAAGAGGAAGATTTAAGCACGCCATATAATCACTATAAATGTTTAAGTCCTAAACACAGAGTCGGAAAATTGCTTAGGAGGCAGTTCAGTCTGGATAGGGCGGAGGAAATGAGGAGTGAAGATACTCTAATGGTATATTTTTATTTATTAGTGATTTAGTTTTTGTACTTTTATGTTTAGGAGGTGCATTCTTTGAGCTAATGATCTTCAAACTCTATTGGAACTTGGTATTATGATGTAGATGTATAATAATTAATTTGCTGGAGTTTTAGAAGTTTGTGAGAGTTATAAGGTATCGCAAATATTTTTTTCAGATTGATAGACCTAACTATGCACACTGTGATTAGAATTTTGATGAAATCGCTTTGAGTGTATGTTAAACGCGTGGGTTGTTTCTAATCCTCTATAAAGTATAGCATAGATTAATATTCATAACAGTGGCAAATGTGCTTAACATTTTCTCCTGAGTTGAACTGAAACTCTCATCGCGAAACTAATACACTCTATAAGCGCGTCAGCTTTCGTCTTTGAATTAATCAGAATTATAATAAAACAATTTTCTATCAAAACGTTTCCAAAAAATGTTAAAAAATATTAGTTCTTCCGATGATCTAAATGCAGTATTAGAATAAAAACTTTTATCAACTCCTATTGAATTATACAATTATTATCTAATTGATTTTATGCAATTAACAATACTAATAACTACAGAGCGTGAGTTATTTGCTTGAGTTATAAACTATAATTCACGCTCCAGAAGTCGAATTGTCATAGCAAGAATGTCTAGAATTACAATATAAGGATTGTTCAAGCGGACGATGCTATCGGCTATTATCACGTGGTTAAAGGTGGTCAAAGGGTGACCGCGATACATGAAACGTGATTATATTATATCGTTAAATTTTTATTTCACACATACATTTGAGCAATCCTATAGTTAGTCGAGAAAATTTAACACAAAAATAGACCAACATGTGGAATTTTAGCAGTAAGTCGGATTAAGATGGGGTTTTTTGCTTCGTTGGCTCGTCTAGAAATTTTGTACCATACTTTGATCATGTGCTTTTTTTGAAATGACACATCTGCATCAAGAAGTGTATTCTTCTTTCCAAGTGTTGAAAAAACCGGACATGGTAGCCTAGTTGATAAGGCGTCTGCCGATTCAGCTTGGTCAGTGTTCAGTATTCAAGTGGAAATAAAGTCAGATAAGACTTTGGGCAAGTGAAAAAAGGTATTTGTGTCATACGCAGTTTCATTCACGCCGGTAAACAGACCGGATGAGTTCGGATATCTCGTGGAACTGATAGGGGTTGGTGACACAATTACACACTTGTTAGTCGGTAGATCACCTGCACGACAAAGGCATAGTCCTGGGTTTAAGGTGATTGAGGACCGTGGTTCAGAGCCCATGATACCTACAGGTCCCGTCCAGTTTAGGCCATTAGGTCAGAAAAGAGACGTTAAAATTAACAAACAACAAAGTGTTGAAGAAAAAATTCATATCTTACACAGAAAACATCCGAACCATACGAATTTCAGTACCCTAGGGTGTTTTGGGTCGCTTATCCTGAATATGATGGCCAAATGAGCCCCCGGTGTACCTGGAGGTTCGGACGATGCCAGGAACGTCATCACCTGGAGTTCCCTGAAAATTCATCAAGAATCGATCGAAACATGGTATTTACTTGGATTTTAAAAGTTTTCACTATTACTTTAATGTCTTCTAGCGCCGTATTCTATGATAATTATAGTTCATTTTCCTTGTTCTTTAAAACTAAATTAAAAAAGTGCCTGGATTGAAATTTACTTTTTTCTCATAAAATGTAAAAGTTGTATAATTCGGTGGATCCTAAATTTATACAATATTGCTTCAAGCTGCAAGCTAGAACTAATTTCCAACTACTTATTACTTTCAAAATTGGAGAGCGATCGCAAAGTTGTTAAGAAAATTATTTAAAAAGCTTCTTAAAAAACTTTTACGAATGAAGATAAAGACAAAATCATTTTTTATACGGGGCCTATCCAATAAATACGCCAAATGTTTAGTTTAGTTCAAATTTGGCCATGCCAAAAATTGAAAAAAATTGAGAAAATACAAATAATAATTTAATAAAATTAAACCCGTAGACCGCCGGCACTGCACCATAAATTTAGACGCAATTACAATCCGGAAATATTGCATAGCAACCCAAATTAAAAAGTATCTCATCTAAACGCGCCAAAGAGAGAGAAACATTCATAAAACAAAAAGAAATAGGTATAACACATGTGCTCAAATCTCGAGAATTGATGGACAGACAGATCGCGCTTAAAAGACAGCGCATATCAACGTAAATACAGTCCACTAGTCTTCTTCTTCAAGTGCCTATCCGTTCTGGATGTTGGCTATCAGCATGGCTATTCTTACTTAGTTAATGGCGATTCGGAAAAGTTCTGCTGATGATTTGTCAAACCACGTTCTAAGATTTGCCATCCAAGATATCCTCCTTCGGCCAGGTGCTCTCCTGCTGTTAATTTTGCCTTGTAGGATTTCCTGTAGCAGCCCGTATCTATTTGGGTTCCTCATTATGTGGCCGAAATACTGAAGTTTCCGACATTTTACGGCATCTAACAGTTCTGGTTCTTTATTCATCTGTCGCATTACTTCTGTGTTGGTAATTTTTTGTGTCCAAGATATTATCAGTATTCTCCTGTACAGCCAGAGTTCGAACGCTTCAATTCTCCTGGTAGTCTCCTTAGTGAGTGTCCAGGTTTTTACGCCATACAGAAGGACCGAGAAAACGTAACAACGCAAGAGTCTAAGCTTCATGTCTAAGGATAGCGAGCTCATTTTAATAAACACGGAGCGGGCCTTCTCGATGCGACATCGTATTTCTTGAGAGTTATCCCATCTCTCGTTAATGATTATCCCCAGGTATGTGTAGTGCCTTACTCTTTGTATTCTACTGTGATTGATGTATAAACTGTCTTCCGCGATGTTTCTTTTACTTACTATGAGGAGTTTGGTTTTGTTTATGTTCATTTCCAAGCTAATTCTGGTCACCCTATCCATCAAACTTTGTAATCCTTGAAGATTATCTGCAAACATGATGGTATCATCTGCATATTTTATGTTATTAAGTTGTAGCGTTTATAGTGATTCCTTCCTCAATGTTGTCGAGTGCTTCTCGAAAGATGTATTCTGAGTACACGTTAAATAAGATGGGTGACAAAATACAGCCTTGCCTCACTCCTCGCAGTATATTTATTTGTTCTGTGTGACTGCCATCAATTCTTAAAACTGCCGTCTGGTTTATAATTATGTTTAAATCCCTTTGACTCATTCCTATTTGCTTCAGTATGTCGACCATTTTATCGTGTTGGACTGGGTCAAACGCTTTTTGGTAATCGATTAAGCAAGCATATACATCACAGCTGACATCCCTACATCTCTGAAACAACACCTGAACAGAGCCTCTCTTCTACCGACGGCGTTCACAAACCCAAACTGATTCGGTGAAATCTGTTCCTCACATATATTCTTTTGTGTATTATCTTGAGAAAGAGCTTTAAGAGATGACTCATCAAACTTATTGTTCTAAAATCATCGCAGGTTTTGGCAAGTAGATGTTGTTAAATATTCTAGTCAGCCATTTGCTTTTATCTTTTTCAGTAACTTTAGGAATTCAGTCTGTATTTGGTCCAGAGCAGCTGCTTTCCATGGCTTAATTTCCAAAATGGCGGCTCTCACCTCGTCTATCACAATTTCCGGTCCCTCTCCTACAATTGGTTTTTGTTCTTTGCCTACATCATGGAATAGATTCTCTAGATATGTTTTCCAGGCCTCCTTCTTTTTTTCAGCGTCGATGATGATTTCTCCTGCTTCGTTGGCCAAGGCTCTAAACAGTTTTTTTGTGGCCTTTCCCTGTTACTTCTCGGACTTTCCTGTGAATATTGAAGTCATCGTGCATGTTTTGATGGTGTTTGATCTCGCGACATTTTTGTAGTAGTTCTTTTTCTTTCGCTTTTCTTATTTCCTGTTTTATAATGTTTATATTCCGTTGGATTTCCTTTACTTTGTCTTCTTTCTTCCATCAAGTATAATATTTCTGTCGTCATCCAAGATTTTTTCTTTATTTTGTCCGGTTTCAATATTTCTTTCTTTACTGTTTCTACTGCTTGTTTTAATTTGTTGAGTTCCATATCGACGTTATTGTTTTCATTTGGTTGAATGTTGTCGTTGAGCATTGTCGCTGCTGCTTCCTCTATTGCTGGGATTTTGAGTCTCTGAAGGTCATAGTTTGGAGTCATCTTAGTGTTAACCTTCTTCATTTTTTCACCTTAAATACACCAACCAGGGGACAGTGATCTGATCCAATGTCAGCTCCTGCATATGTTTTGAGGGATAGGCAGCTATTTACAAACCTCTTATTGAGTAACATAAAGTCGATTTGGTTTCTGACTATTCTTTCAGATTCATCCATAGGCGATTTCCACGTATATAATCTTCTTGGCGGCAGTTTAAATCAAGTGTTCATTACTACGAGTTCATTCGTTACTGCAAGAACTTCAAGTGTGTCCCCTCTTTTGTTTCTTTCACCTAGTCCGTGTGATCCTATAGCGTCTGATGTACGACCTTCTCCCACTTTTGATTTGATAGGAAATTCTATTATTTCGTATCAAATTCTGCTGCTGCATCATGACAATGCGCCTGCACATTTATCGGTGATTTTAAAGATGTTTGAGGAACCTTTAGGTACGTTTAGTCAGATCAGTTCTCCATTCAGTATCAGGTTCAGTCGAGCTGTCAGTTATTTGTATGTGTAAATACACGAATTACTGTAAGGAAAACTGTATTTATATTGTTTAATTTGTGAATGGAAATGAAACATTTCTTATGATAGATTATGGGAAATTAGCAGACCGATTAGAGAAATGTACAATATTTTCTTGAGCATACGCCTCTGTTCTTACAATTTGACTCCTGCCTAAACCGATGTAAATCCCATCTACAAAATGCGTCTCAAATTTAGAATAGCGATTTACCCATACGCGGCATTGACAAAACCCAATTTTATCACTCGTCGAATTCGCGCAACTTCCTTTATTGAAAACTGATGTAGTGCCATTTTTCCAGATCACTCCGAGATTGTGCAAGCAGAATTCTGCAGGGGCGGCGGATTTGGAAAAAATCGAGGAGATTCCATTAAGGATTCCGATGACGTCCCCAGGCAGTGTCTCGCCCATTCAACGTACTTTATCTATATCAGCGGATTCTTTGATACACTAGCTACGGAGGGTTCTATCACCTTCGCAGACGTGAACAATAAAACTTTTTCATTGACAATCAATTTTATTTCGTACTCTTCTGTTTTATTTAATTTTACCGAGTTTTATTTTTAGTTTCCGAAAGGATTTTTGCTATCGCGCACTCAAGTTTTCAAGAAAGTGGTTTAAAATTAGGAAAATTTATTCGTTAGATATACAGGGTGACGCATTAGTGCGACAAAGTTAAATTAGGCTAAACTGTCAAATAATGAAGGCATAAGGCTACCCGATGGGCATTCAGAAACAAAACATACGTTTCTTATGATTATTATACAAGGTATTTCAGAAGTTATGATCAATTTTATATGAAATTATTCTCTAAAGGCGTTATTTTTTTATATTGTTCCACTTTTTTGGCAAAAATTTTTTTTAATACTACAAAAACTGTATACAGGGCGCGTCAAATTTTAAAAAAATTATTTTCTTCTTCCTATAAGTAATATCGTTAATTTCTGAGATATTTCCAATAAAAAAAGAGATTTAAAAAAATTATTTTAATATATCGAGTTATATTTTTATTAATAATATTGAAACGTCAATTATTATTTAACTTATCCTATTCAAAATAACGAAATGTCCCTTCCGAATAAACGATAAATTCCAGGCTCTATAAAAAATCAATTTGAGTGGACTTTCGTAATTTTTTTTAGCATGTAAAAAATAGTCCCAAAATATAATGAATAAATTAAATAATTTCCTAATTTTAAACACAAATTTCTTAAAATTCATTTTATAATTTTTATTTGAGTGCGTAAAATACGAGAAACAGGAAAAAAGGGTGAAATTAATAATTAAAAAATGAAATAATTAGATTTTTAATATTTACTATTAAATTTGAATATAAGAAAATGTTTTGTTTTTATGTTGTAAAAGAGAGATAGGCAGATTTAATAGCGATTTAAGGTATTCCAAAAGTTGTTCGAAATAATACAGGTATTGATTTATTTTTGTCAAAATATTACTTTCTTAAAGAGAAAAATCATCAAATTTGAAAAAAGCTTTGTTTGATTGAAATACAATTCATTTTCATTCTTTTGTTGAAATAAAGTCTCTAAATTCCATATATCCAGGAATTTTCATCGACTGAGACTGGATTTTTACTACGAGATGTTTGAAAGATTTTCGGAATATTTAGATTGGCTTTTGGGTTTGGATTTTGTAATTAAATCGTTTTAATTATTTTTTAACTATTGCAAACAGTTTGAAAATGTCTGATTTCTCCCCAATTGTATGTCAAATCAAATTCTTATATAAAATAAATCTAATTTTCAAGTCAAATCAATTTACTTGACAAATCAAACTAGTTTGATTTCATGAATCTCTAGTTATGGGTTACATAGTTAAAAAAATAGCATTTATAGTGAGATATATCAAAAATATCGATTTTTTGGTTTACAACAAACAAACAAAAGCAGAATCAACTTTAGCAATAATGTTTTTAAATGTTTAAAAAACTAGTAAATGAAAGTACCCCGCAGTTTTTGATACGGAAATGGCTGTCGGTCGATTTTTCCCAAACTTCGGATATTTATTCGTTATCCCATCCCGATCAAAAGTGTCCACGGGCCCAAGTCCATCCTATGTACAGATTTCGAGCTAGCGCGAATTTAAGCTGATTAGAACGAACTCGATATACGCGCATTTATCGGCAAGTTAGTTGTTCACCGCTTTAGGTTTATGGTTTATATGATAGATATATGTCATATACACCCACACACTTTTTGTTACCATGAATACAGCTAGACTATGTCTGTACATAGGACCCGTGGACACTTTTGATCGGGATGGGATGACGAATAAATTTCCGTTTGAGAAAAACCGACCGAAAGCCATTTCCCTATCAAAAACTGCGGGGTACTTTATCGGTAAAGGGGAAGTAAAAAAAATAGTACGGAAAAACTTCGCACCACATGTTGCTTAAGTATTTCACATTACTTTTGGAACACCGCATACGGTATGATTTATTTTTTTATATAATTTATGAATAACAATAGATTTGTAACATGTATACGTAATAAACAATATTATATATTCAACACCATTTGTAAAAAAAATAGTTAATCAAAAAAGATATTTTTTGAATCCGATATATTTCTAAAATATTAGTTATCATAGATATCAACAACGGATGTCTTAGTTGTAAATTAGCAATTCAATTTAAGTTGAATTTGTAATTTTTTTTTTGCCTCGTCTAAAATTGTAATTTAAGTTATCTAGTATATTTTTTTGTACATACCAAATTGTCCGATGTATAGATTGTAAATGGTTTTTTGAATTTAAACGGTATCCTAAAACTATTTCACCTACCTATTGTTTTATATCGACACCTGATATGAATTACATTGTACATAGACATTTCAATCAAACCTTGCACTTTTGGGAGTTCTCAAGAGAATTGAAAAAACAAAACACCTTAAACAACTTACAATGTTATTTTTCCAAACTTTTTTTTTGTAAGAAATACCCCTTGGAGTATCTTCCTGAGATTGAAACTAGTCTTAGTAGACTAACCATTAATTTACATCGAACTATTGTGCTAATCATCTGGAGTCAATCCAATGATGTCTTCCAGATTTTTCTAATCTATGTACACTACACTCATGCACTTGGCTCTGGTTTTACACAAAACACACTACACAAGATCTATTGGTTTGGTTCTTTTCAGTCTTCGGACATGGTGTTGGTCATCCACCAGCTGAAGAGCTTCTGCTTTCACATGTAGGTGAAGCCTCGCTTTATGCTTGCCGGCTAACCTTTTAATTTCTTCCTTGACGAAGATCTCTGTGAATATCGGAGTAACGAACATACGAGGGGACATTCATTATGTCTCGTAGCACTTTGTTCTAGAATGTTTGGATGCACTTAATATTGGAATCGCTGGTTCAGCCCCAAAGCTGGATACCATAACGCCTCAATCTGATCATCGAATATGGTACAATTGTTCCGTTAATATTTAGAGGATAGGGTACTGGTACTCTTTTGAACGTAAAGATTACTTGAATAGATTTAAGCTCATTAAGCTTAATCCTCCATTGTTTGGTCCAGTCTACTGCTGCATTGGTTGCTATCTGCAATTTTCTAACAGAGTTTTCTTGGTTTTGATCTATTGCACGTAGAGCAGTGTCGTCAGCGAATGAAGCAACAACTATATCTTCTAATGATGGTAGCTCGCTGGTATATAGCAAATGCAGGAGTATTCCTCTTCGTGCTTGATTCTAAACAATCTGTCGGATATATCTGAGATCAACGTATTGTTCTGGTAGCATTTTGTTTAGTTTGTATACCAAGCCTTCGTGCCATATTTTGTCGAACGCTTGTGCGACATCCAAAAAGACTGCAGAGCAGACTTGTTTTTCTTCTAAAGCACGTTCAATAATGTTTGTTATTCTATGCACCTGGGATTTTCTATTAGCGGTCGCAATCTTTTTAAATGTAATTTCTGAAAAAGTTTTGACACTATTGGCAGAAGAGAAATCGGTCTATAGGATTTGACATCATTAGGTTGTTTTCCAGGTTTTGGCAACATGATCACTTCTGCAACTTTCCAGCACGTGGGAACATGTTTCAATCTGAAGTGAATAGGCAATTGCTTCAGTATCTCGCCAGTTATCAAATCGAATCCGGGTGCTTTATTTGGATTTAGATTAGTTATTATCTCCTCAGTAACGTAGTGATATTTTCAGATTTTGGGTTGTCAATATTATTCAGAACGTGATCCGTCTGCCCTTGGTTGGGTGTGAATACATTAGCCAGGTGTTCAGCGAACAAATCTGCTTTTTGCTTATTATCTCTGGCCCATGGTCCATTGTTGCTTCTAATAGGAGGAATTGAGGTACAGGTTTCTTTATTATTTTGGTTGCTTTCCAGAGATAATAGTCAGTTTCTTCATCTGTAGAGAGTTTCTGTAAATAGGAGCTTATCGATTCATCTTTAAGTATTGCCATCTTCTTCTAGCTCTACGTGTTTCTGCTACCAAGTCTCTAATTTCAACTGGATAATTGACACCTGGTTATGTGGGTAAATTCTTTTTGTATTACCATAAGCAATGGATTAAATGGGCGTAGTAAAGTTTTCGGCTTTTTCTTCAAGTTGAACACAAGTTCTTAGGTTAATATTTAAGTTATTTTATTTTGAAGATCAATTTTAAAGCTTTCCCAGTCCGTTGTTTTCCAAACTAATGAAAAATTGTATACTTGTATCACAACTTACAATAAACTCGTTTTCAATGAATAGAACTCAATCAATGATAAGAATTTGCGATATCGTAATTTATGTTACCATGTTTAAACAACAAACTGAAGTAGAATTTGCAGTTACAATGATATTATTTTGTCTAATAATAATAGATGCAATTGAGTTACAATGAAAATTCTATAGAAGTAAAAAATGGTAACTTGAGTTACAATATTATTCATATCAGGTGTAAATATTAGCTCATTATTACCATAATCATCCTATTTTTGTGTGGTAATGAGATTATCATAACAGGTACTTGTTTAGAATTTATTTTATAATAATGAACATTATCGTACATACATCAAGGAAGTGTTGAAGCAAAAGAGAGTTCAACTATATAGGTAATATGAAAAAAAACTGAAACTGAATGTAATTATTATTAAGTATTAGCACGATTTTGCATTTTCGTTTATGTGATAGGTGTGGAGGCAGTAATTTCCCATAAATTTTAGATTTCTGCACCAATTTCAATTTAAAATCAATGTTGATTAATTTCTCATAAATTTTAGATTTCTCTCATTTTATTTTTGTAACTATAAAAAATTTAGAATAATTTGAACCTCCATTTTTCATCTCTCCTTATTTAAGTCGGTTGATCTTGGAGCCCATTAAAGAGGTTATTGTCTCATTCATCTTCCTTTATAAATGTTTGAAAAATAATATGCATATTGGATAGTTTTAAAATAGTTCCAGTGGTTCCTTTATAGATTTACTTCCAATTTCTCACGAAAAAAAAGATTCCTCTGCTGGGGCATGGTTGTTTTGTTTATTTACTTCATTTTAGGTATTAAAAATTTTAAATTTTTTAAATATAACTTTTGAAGACAATATAAAATTTTTTAGAATTGTCTAAAAGTTTCTAATATTATCAAAAATCGTCTAAGAAATTTTTAAATTGTCTAAAATTATCCCAAATGGTCTAACATAATCTCAAATTGTCTTAAAATTACGGCAAATTGTCTAAAATTATCTCAAATTGTCCAACATAAACTCAAATTAACTTGTATTATCCCAAATTGTTATCAAATTATCTCAAATTGTCTAAAACTATTTCAAAATATCTAAAATTATCTCAAATTGTCTAAAATTATCTATTTTTTATTTACTTAAGACATTTTACAATTGTCTGAAGCTCTCCAATTGTCTTAAATTATCTGAAATTGTTTAAAATTATATAAAATTAACTTATATTATCTCAAATTATCTCAAAATTATTTAAATGGCGTAAAATAATCTCAAATTAACTTATATTATCTCATATTATCTCAAAATTATCGCAAATTGTCTAAAACTATCTCAAATTGTCTAAAATTTTCTCAAATTGTCTAAAATTATCTTAAAGTATCTAAAATTATCTCAAATGGTCTAACATAATTTCAAATTATCTTGTATTTTCCCAAATTGTTTCAAAATTATCTGAAATTATCTCAAAATTATCTCAAATATCTAAAATTATGACAAATTATTTAAAATTCTCTAAAATTGTCTAAAACTATCTCAAAGTGTCTCAAATTATCTGAAGTTAACTCAAATTGTCTAAAATTAACTATTTTTATTTATTTAAAACATTTTAAAATTGTCTGAAGCTTTTTATAAATTGTCTAATATTATCTAAAATTGTCTAAAATTATATAAAATTAACTTATATTATCTCAAATTGTCTCAAAATTATTTAAATGGTCTAAAATAATATCAAATTAACTTACATTATCTCAAATTATCTCAAAATTATCTCAAATTGTCTTTAATTATCTCATATTGTCTAAAATTATCTGTTTTTTATTTATTTAAAAAATTTTAAAATTGTCACAAGCTTTTCCTTAAATTGACTAAGATTATACAAAATTAACTAGCTCAAACTAACTAACTAACTCAAATTATCTCAAAATTATTTAGATTGTCTAAAATTACCTCAAATTGTCTAAAATTATCTAAAATTGTCTAAATTTATCTCAAATTCTCTAAAATTATCTCAAATTGTCTAAAATGAACTATTTTTTTAATTATTTAAAACATTTTTCTAAAGATTTTTCTTCAGCTTTCTAAAATTGTCTAGAATTATCTAAAAATGTCTAGAATTATCTGAAATTATCTAAATTTTTGTAATATTATGTAAAAGTATTTAAAATGATATTAAATGTTCAAAAATTTTCTAAACTTGTCAAAAATTTTCTAAAACTGTTTAAAATTATTTAAAAATATCTTTTATCTTTTGTCATGTAAAATTGACCTGAAGAGCTCTAGTTTCGAAACCAAATCCCCAAAAGCAAATGTTTATATACTCTATTATTGCATATTCTACATGCCCTAAATCTGTAACACGTATTCATTAACATCCTGTATTTAAACGCTCATACAAGTAGTGTGAAACACATTTGTATTGTTTTTTAACCTGCCTCCGCGCCTACTATTGTTAAATTTGTTTTTTATCTCATCGATGTAACATACTCACTATTTATGTGTATTGATCCCGTCTTTTCAAGAAAAGCACAAATTTTATATTAATAAGAAATAATTCATAAGCAATTTTAAAAATGAATGTGTCCTTTATAACAAGACTAGACTTTTACATCTGTTTAACTATAGTTTTTTCTAGTAATAAATATAAGAAAACCTTTTCATTAGATTAGTATATGTGGTAAATCTTCCCCCAAACTTTAAAACCCCTATGAGTAGACAATCCCAAAGTCTGATGTGCAGACATTAAAAAAAATCAATGTTGACGTTCCAAATATTATACATGTTGTTATTATATAGATTTATCATCGTTTTTTCTAACAGGTTTATTCACTTGATTTTATTTTATTGTAAATATATATCTAATTTAAAAAAGTCAGTGTTTTTTTACAACCCTTCAATAAATGTATAATTTAAAAACTCAATTTTCAATTCAATTCGTGATACTCCTGCGTTCTATACGTCAGTTGTTAAACTAAAACTCTACATGGCTCCATATTCAAGAGAAAACGTTAGTTGGGGTCTCCAACAACAGATGGCTCTCTATTCTACAAATCAATAATGTCCCCCAATCAAGTAACCGCGGGTATACACTTATTCAGCCAACTTTATGTGTGACAGATGGCGCTAGTCTAAGTATCCCCAAATGGTGAAATACAATAACGTTGCCATACTGTCAAACCATAACGGAAACAATGTTCTGTAATTAAGGGGGTTCTATACCCTCCGCCATATTGGAAATGCTAATGTTAAAATTGCGGGCTTAACTTTTTTTATATACATAAAAGAAATAACATGAAAAAAATGTAAAAAAGTAAATATACGTATATAAGTTATGATCCACCGTTCATTTGCCACTGAACAACTTTTCGATTTACCATTTTTGAAAAAAGTAAGTAGTTTTTTCTAAAATTCAACATTGCCTCAAAATCTCAGAGGGTACCGGGAGGTGCTGCCCCCCAACGGTCTTCTTTTAAAGCAATTAAAATTTAAAATTTTATCATTTACATTTCGAAAGGTTTGTCTTGTTGTAGCATTGCACTCGTGCTCTGTCGGAGTTTTACAGAATCCTGGCCAATCAGAAAAGGTCATTGTATGGCGAAACCCGAATTCGAGTTTCGTTAACGCAAACGATGAAGTTAATTGAAGACAACAGTTATTCTGATTGCATTTATTTACATTGGATTGTTGTGTTGACTTGAATATAGACCATTCCAGGATGACGTAGGTGACAGGTCGGCCATATTTGCTGGGAGGCACACAACTTTATGACACAACGTTAGTTTCATATGTAAACATCAGAAAGATTTTTTTAAAGTTCTTTATTCAGAAGAAATAAATAGAAAATGCCACTTTTTGTAGTGTTATTAAATGCTCAATGTGTTCTGAAAGAGATAATGTATCATTTTTCTAGTTTCCTGCTGTTTTGACAAACGGAGGGGATCATTTAAATGCGTTGTCTAGTGAATGAAGAAATGCTTGGATTAAAGCTTTGAAACGATGTAAATAGGCATTTTATAACAGGCATTTTTTTATTATTACTTGTGTAAATTTTCTTTAAATCTGCTCTGTTAAAACACTATAGTAACAAAATTTTGATAGAAAACTGTGGTAACTATGCAACCGCAAATACACATATGTATTTCTTGCTGCCTAACAATTTCTTTAGAGGGGGGTTCAGCTAAGACGTAAGGGGCGAGGATTTCGAGGTTATGTATGAAATTGACGGGTATAGAATACTCTTATTTTTAAAATAAACTTGTTTGATCTACAATTAAATAGTTGCTATTACAGTTTCAATCGGAACTAAGCCAATGATCGGTTCAAAGAGTAAAAAATGCAAAACTGATGAACTGGGAATAAACAATCTAGTTGTCGCTAATAAAATCTGCGTAAACCTCTCGGTGTCGCTGTCGTTATGATATTTGAGACTCTCCAGGGTCCTTTGAACGATATTTTGTGCTAGTTTTCCTTCAATTTGATCTTCCAATAAATCCATTCGACAAAGTAAGAGAGTTTCGAAGTTTTCCAAGTTTTTAGCATCTAAGTGCAAAGATCTCATGTAGCTGCATGTGTCTTGAAGAAAGTAGAAGATTCCATCGATGTTGGGCTGCCAGTAGGACGCTTTTAAGATAAATAGGGGGGCCCAAAGGTGCCCTAAAAATTTATTTATTATTTATTATTTGGGTCTGAGAATTATTGATAAAAATGATTTGGGTCTTCTGAGGGAAGCTGAGAAGAAGTTGATTCTAGCCACTTTCTTTCTATGTTTTTAAAAGTTTTATAATAATTTTTAAAGATTGCATTATTTTATCAATGATAACAGAAAAAATAGAGGCAATAAAGGAAGAACGGAAAAAAAATTAAAAAATATTTACCTAAAATAATGTTTTGTGACTGCCTGTTTAATAATTTAAATCCTCTATTACATCTGGCTTCTTTAATCGCTGTCAAAAATATCTTAGCAGCTAATTCGTGAAGAAAGTCGTTATTTGACATTGAAACTGCGTTATCTACGCCCTCTGGTGGTTTACTATTTTGAGTTGATGAAAATTCCGAAGATTTTTTTGATAGCTGGTGTGATTTTGGTTTCCTTGGTCCTCTCTCTTCTTGAACAGCTAAAAGAAGCAAGAAAGCAATATTAATATGAGTTAAGCAAACAAGTTTATGAACTCAAAATATTAATCAGGAACAAAATAAACTCTTAGCAATTCAAAATGGTTCTCTGAACTGCTGGGACCGTATTAAAAACAATAGTAAACTCTCCTGCTGACGCTGATCTGTCATCATCCCTCCTTTATAATCCATCCATTGACTGACTTATCTATTTCATTATTAGACATTAGACCCTGATGTAACTGATGTTAAAAATAAAAATGAAAATGGAAATATATAGTCTGGTTATGAAACAATATCTCAAGTTGTTACCAAAAGAAGAAGAATGCTTCAAATTCCTTTGTGACCAATTTCAGGTTTATTATTAGCAAAATGGAGAGACGACATCCAGGAAGATAATGATGAAGATGATAGCCAACTATTGCTGGATGTTAAAAAGATCAACCCCTGCAAAGAACGCAAGAGAAAAAGTGGAAATAGAAGTGTTGAAGGAAAGAAAAAGTACCCAATCGACTGCGCCATGTTTGTTATCGAGTAAAATAATAATTTGACTGCTTTGTGTAAATTATTCGCCCACTATAGAATAATTAGAAGAAGAAGGACTTTACATGTTAGTGCCATCTTTGTACAGGTTGGTGGAGAATTGCAAATCAGTTGTAAATCTTTAAAACTAAATATGTTAATCTCTGAAATCTGGCTTCAGATTATTTTTGAGAAATATTTAGAAAATTCTTACCTGAAGCGTTCATTTGTACCGCTAAACATCTTTGTAATCTGCAGTAAGGACACCAATTACGTCTAGTTTTATCTATTATACACTGTCTGTTTCCAGCTGCATGAAATAAAGTTTACATTCGATAAACTATACAATTCTAGAATGCTAAAATAAAATCAGAAATCTCAGGAAGGGAATATTTTATTAGATTCCTCTTCTTTTGTATCCCAAATGATCTATTGATAGGCGACAGTCCGTTGCTGTCCCAGAAAGTGATACTTAAGGAAACTATACAAGAAATCGTGACATGTACGATCAAAGAACAAATAGAGGATCCAATCTGACGTCCGATTATGTGAAGATAAAAATCAAATTTGCAGGAATCGTAACGATTGAAGAACTAGAGAGAAATAAAATCTAAACTTGATGAAAGAAGAAAGCGAAAGTGAAAAAAAAAAGTATAAAAAAATTGAGAATAGCCACCAACATTTCAGCTAATGGAACATCGAACAAATGTGGGAGAAAACAAATAATAATTTCAAACAGAAAAAGAGAAATAAAGCAAAAACTATTGACACAAAAAATTCCTAGATATAAGAAAGATCTGACAAGATAAAGAATGTCAGAAAAGACTACCTGACCTGACAAACAACGAGTAGAACAAGAACAAATATAACCGAAATATATTTTTTAGAAAAATTATATTAATAGATTATGGTTCCTATGACTGGTAATTTTAATTTTATGTTGAATATCTACAGGAGGTTAAAATACTTACATATGCAAGAATAAATAACATTCCTTCTAATACTCCTCTTGAAAAAGCATGAACACCCATCGCAACAATGAACACCATAATGTTTTCCAAAGGATCTATCTCCACAAACTCTACAAGGTACTGGAGTTGGAAAAGTGCGACCTCGAGAAATAAATTTTTAACTAAATAAAAAAATTATACTGTCGATTTACGGGAAAAACTAAATTCTACATCATACTGTCTATATTTCACAACAATCAAAGTTTCAATTTATCAAAAACTAATTTGTTGGTATGTGTGAGTCCCCAACAACTCAAATTAATGTAATTAGTGATCTAAATTTGTAATTTTTAGAACTTATGATGAAATCATTTTCCTCTAACCAATCAAAATATCTAATTAAAGATCTATTTTTAGAACAGTTATTATGCATTTAATATTTTATACACACCCTATAAGTATAAAAATATTTCAAAATCAACTAATCACACACACACAACTAACTAATAAAATTAGTTAATTTTTATTGTTTAAACAGAATGCCGCGTACAAAAACAAAACCAACAGAAATGAAAATACTAAGAAAAATTAATAAAATAATTTAATTAATAATTATCTACTAAAAACTATAACAAATGTTCCAAATGTAAGCCATTTTGTTCTATACACTTCTGTGCTCTTTTTAAAATATCAATTCAAGTAGCTGTATCCACACATTACCAAAGTTATTATTTAAAAAAATTCTGACAATTCGCCTTTTGTGGCGGGGCACCATCATGTTGAAAATACATATCAGCGATTTCAACGTTTTCATCACCCAGTAGCACTGGCAAAATATTTTCTAAGAACTCCAAGTGGCATTCATTTTACCTTTGAAGTATAAACAAGTGTTCGGAAGTGCTTTCGATAGGAAAACAAAAGTTAAAATCGGTCAATGACACGGCGGTAAACAATCGTGTGGCAATGCATCAACAATCGCCTGTGTTTCGGGTGTCAATGGTGGATGTAGGTCAACAGAATATTGCACTGTTTCAGGAAAATAGTGCAAGATCGCAAAATAAATAAGCACTATACAGTGCTTAGAAAAATTCCGAATATGAAAAAAGTTGTTTAGTAACCAAAATAAATACTATACAACAACAATTAGAACAAATGGAAAAAGATCACTCAGATCTGCTAAAGAAATTATCTCCTCCTCCAAGGGAAGAGGAAAAAGACAAAATAGAATATCACACTGATGAAGAAGAATTAGCTAGAGAGACAGAGTGGATAAGAAAAAACAGGGAAACAACAAGAAAAGAACACAAACTGAAACAAACTGTCTCAATTAATCAACAGATAAACGCCAAAAAACCTCTTATGCCCCCACCAATAGTGGTAGGTGGCATTGATAACTTTAAAGCTCTTCACGAGGAATTAAACAGAATGGTGACAGGTCATCAAATCAAAATTATCAGTATTGATAATATCAAAATTAATGTGCCAGATGAAGAATGTTATAGAAAGGTCTCAAAAATGCTTGAAGATAATGGGTATTCTTGGTATGCCTATGAGAACAACAGAAGAGAGTTATTGCTAATAAATTACATAATGAATGTGACCCAAAGGCAATTGTAGATGACCTTTGAAGAAGGGGATATAAGGTATTAGAAGCCACTAAAAAACTTAAGTTTAAAACTAAGCAACCGCTAAACATGTTTATGTTGTCATTTAAACAAGATGAAGATGTAAATAAAATCTATAGTATTACGGATATACTGGGAATCTGTGTTGAAATTAAACCAATTAAAAAAACAAAATTAGTTCCCCAATGTAAGAGATGCCAACGCCATGGGCACAAAGATTGTACAAAGCCAGAAAATGTACAGCCAAAATGCATTCATTGCGGCGGTAACCATCCTGGTAATTATCGAGGGTGTATCGGTGCTAAACAAATACAAAAATTAGAGCTGATACTATGGAGAAACCATCTTTACCTAGACAACCAGTATGACAAGTACAACAGGTAAGAACTGACTCCTCAGTACAAAGAAGGAATAACGGAAATCAAGTTCAAAAAAGTGGAAATAGGCCACCTTAATACAACCAAGCTGTTGCAGTACCAACAAATGCTAGTAAAAACAATAATATTAGAACACAAATCAAAGCAACTACTGACCCGACTTAACAATTGATCTTAGAACAACTTCAGAAAGAGGAACAGTTATTCCAAAAATTTGATGAACGATTAACTCGTTTAGAACATTGTGCCAAAGGAGCTATTTCAAAGCAGAGGAATGGTTAATTTCAAAATAATGGAATGGAACGCTAATGGTCTCTTGCAACACCAACAAGAATTGCAAGCAATCCTAGATGTAAATTAGATGCGTGTCTCATTTCTGAAACGCATTTTACTAATTTATCACATATTAAATTCAGAAATTACAAAATTTATCATACTAACCATCCTGACAATGCAGCGACAGGTGGAAGTGCCATAATAATTAAGGATAATATCTTACATCAGAAAGAAATAGAATATCCATAGGGATCTGGAAATGGACACTGTTGACCAGACCATCAAGAAATTAGCCAAAAGTCATAAAGAAAGACTTCATCATCAGGTCAATGTCGATGCTATCCAGCTCCTTGACAATACTGGGTTGGAAATAAGACTTAAGTTGAGTTAGTTTAGTGTTTTTTAGTGCAAAAGCAGAGCTTGTGTGTGCACGTTAAAGTTTAGTGCAATCCATTCTACAGAACCTAAGGTACTCTGATGAGTATACCTTAGTTTTAAGTTTCAAACTCTATTAGATTAAGTTAGAATTAAATTGCTCATTGGTCACTGTTGACCAGATTGTAATATACTAAATGCCTTTATGGGTGTTTAAAAATAATAGTAATAAAAAAAAAGAAATCCAAGTAGGCTATTTAGGATATTTACTTAATTTTTGCATTATTCTTTTATTAGTTGAATGTACCAATTAGTTAATCTTCAAATGTTTTTATACAGGACGTTTATAAAATATTAAATGCATGTTAAGTACCTGTTAGCCTCAATAGAACGTATAATATTAATTAAAACATCATGCAATTAATAAAAATGTCACTAATTACATTTTCAGCCACCATAATTCTGATAAACTGAAACTTTGAACTTTACCCCCATTTTACTAGTAAAATTATCTGCGGAAAAAGAAAAAGTAAGTCGACGAATTCATTTTTTAGTGCTCTTTCCAAATGTGTAAAGCAATTTTTAAAAATACTTTATACAGGGTGTTGTTTTGAACCTGGAAAAATTTGTCAATTTTTTCCGAATCACGACTCAGATTTTTTCTTACAAATATTCTAATCGCGTGGATACCTTAAAGGATGTTCATATATGTGAAATATCAAAAAAAGATACCGCTTGGTTCGTAATTCACGAGTCGAGAAAGAATGACCAAAATTAATCTCAATTGTCTAATTGTGTTATATCTTCGTTTAATGTATGGATACTTCGCAATCAAACACCCTGTATACTTATATTACGAATACAAAAATATTGTAATTTGCAATAAAAATGCAGAATTTTATTAAATAAAACATAGAATCAGTAGCAAGAAAGTTTATTTATTTTACAAACTAAAAATACTACCACAATTAATGAAAAAAAACTCACTTACCCATTTGTAGCAGTTTGTATTCATTCGATAAGTTGCACAAGATAGATACAAAATAACTGACAGTAGAGCAAATGAACGCTCTGATTTTATAACGTTTCCCTGATTGTTGATTGACAGGTGGCTCTTTATATCGAAGGCCCTGACCACTCTTGTCGGTCACCCCCACACGTGGCCTTTTGACGCCACTTACAACTCGACAATATATGTCAATTTAATATTTAATGAGGTTGAAAACAGCGAATATGAGCGATCGTAATGATTGTTGCTCTAAAGGAGTTAAATAAAAAAGACATTTGGACTTACAAGGTGGATGAATTAATGAAAGTTTTGTTAAGGGCAAGCGATACTTTACAAACTGAAACACTTGTATAAAATTCGCTACTGGTGGGTGGAGCCTAAATACTACGCAAACATTATTTCTGGAGGGGGAGTCTAAATGTTGTAAACCTTGGCTTCCGCTTGGATAGCGTTGTGCCAGGTATTTTTTAGCTTTTTTCTCCAAAAAATGAGGTATTTTGTTTCTTTTCTAAGGTAATCGAGTAATTAAAAGTGTTTGTTATTGTTTTATGATAAATTCGTAGTGTAAAATTTAATTTAAAAGAATTTTTGTGGTTTTTTCGCCGCTGGATATTCCCAAACCACTACGCGGCCCCAAAATCGCCTCCCATCCTCAACCCACCCCGCTAAAAGGCCCTCCAGTGAAGGAATTTTTTGCTCTCCCCTTATCTACGTACGATATGAAATTATAATTCTTCACCCATACAAACAACGTTTTTTGTACAATTGTGAATGTGAATTTACTTCGTCTGAAATATATTAAAAATAAATACTTCCAATACATCTTGTGGCCTTTCTGTGTCGTTACTATAGAAACGGTTTGTTGGCACGCAGCGTGTTTGACAGTTTGACAGTTTGACTGTGGTTGCTCGTAGTTGCTTCAAGAAGATGGATGTTGATTATGATAGTGGTAGTGATAGCCCATCAAATATATCTGAGAAAGCAAATGTATCTAATATGTTACCGGCCGAATCCAAGTTAGTATATGAGAAAACATAATGACCAATTTCGTGAATGGTGCGACAAGAAACATGTAAAAAAGGTTTCTGAAAATGTGCTTATATGCTATTTTGAGGAAAAATCAAAAATTATAAAACCTCCTACGATATGGAGTGTTTACTCAATGTTGAAAAGTACATTGAATGTTAAGGAAAATATTGATATAAGGAAGTTTTCAAAATTGGTCCCGCTCATTAAGTTTTATCAAGGGATGATATCAATACATTTATTCAAGATGCTGATAACGAAACAAATTTACTTTATAAGGTACAGATATAATCATAATTTTATAAGATTAGTAGTAATTTCAATATTTTTTATTTGTAGGTCGTCCTAATTTTGGGTATCAGCGGTGCTTGACGCCGTGAAGAATTATTACATATAACTATTGATGCCATTGAAGATGCTGGATCTATATTGTTTGTTAAAATACCTGATACGAAGACCTATTGCGCAAGAACGTTTTCTGTTTCAAATTTTGATTATATTGAGATGTACCGCAAGTATAGAAATATTCGAGAGGAAAACGTATTAACCAACATGTGGGGATAAAAAAAATAGGAGAAATTCCCAGCTTGATTGCAAAATGGCTTGGAAAAGACATGTATAAGAGCTACACAGGTCACTGTTTCAGGAGAAACTCTGTAACTCTTCTGGCCAATGCAGGGGGCAACATTACATCCATAAAACGTCACGGTGGCTGGAAATCTACCTCCGTAGCAGAAGCATATTATTTTGGGCGATTCCAATTGTTACCAATTATTTGGAGACCCAAACTTTTTAGACTGCACCCTGTAGATGAGTCTGTCCCAACTTATTGTAGCTTAAGCTGGCGGTGTAGATGTGGACTGTATTTTGAGGGTTGTTAGGTATTTGTAGACTATACTACGAGTTGTAACGAAAGTATACACTGGTTACTCGATATTTTTGTATTAACAATAACTTTCGTAAAAACACTTTTAACAAATGTACATGTTTAACAACGATTTAAAAACTGAGGTGCAATTGCTCAAGAAATGTGTGAGTTGAATAAAAGTATGCATTTTGGTATCATGCAAGTTTGTATGATTTAAATTACTGATTTTATTACGCATGAACGGTCCCTAGTTAACGACCTGTTTCACACGGAGTTAGAAGTTCTACTAATTTTATGACGCGTGAATGACGGTCCATAGTAACGACATAATTCACGCGGAGTCTGATTTAATTTCTGATCTATTCGAAAGGCCAGCCGCTGGGCAAAATCCCTTCGGCCAATCGCCGCAGCTCGTTCGCGGTTTCATAGATGTGTGTTTTTTATCTCTGCCTGGCAACCCATTGTCACGACTGCGGGGCGCGGTATATTTAAAAGGTGTGTGCCGCTAAAGAAGCGGTCTCCACAGTGAAATATGATATCCTTGTTAGTCGGTGACTTACTTCCGCGTTAATTCGTATCTGCGCGATGGCCTTGATTTCACGACACGTGTTATAAGGGTTCTTTTGTTACTAGGCAGGTATATAGGCGTGCTTTTGGTTATTTTTATTTTCTTTTATATATCATTTTTATTTCCTGTTATTGCCATGGGCGTAGATTAAATGTTCTATTTCGAACACATATATAGCAAAATATTGAATTGTCCATCTTCTTCCAAACAAATTAAAATATCTGATAAAATTGTGGAAGCAACTCTTCAAGAAATATCTAACGTTTCTGATCAGCAGCAACATGGAACATCTTCGGGAATTTATGTTGGAAGTAATTGTTCAAACTTTACTATCAATTATTATTCCAATAATTTAAATTGTTTTATGATGAATAATCGATTAATAATTGACTCTGTTAAAAATAAATCCTTCATAAAGTAATATTTCATGTTTATTTTGTGAATTATTTTGGCAGTGAAAAAAAGGAAATATTTACGCATGAATAGAGATGCAGAAATGTCAAGTTTTTTTGACAGTTGTACAAAAATAATATTTCCTTTGAATTCTGAGAGCGGCGTCACTCTACGGATGCTGCCATGCAAGGGCTTCGTAGTTTTACGGTTTACTTTTCATTATTAGTGGTTGAAAAAAATTGAACTTGTTGATAAAGATCTAATCTATGTTCCTATGTTCTTACTTTTTCGAAATTTGCATTGGCTATTTTCTAAAAAAATGGGAAAAATCATCAAAAAACTTGGAATTTTGGGATTTTTTTTTTAGAAAAAACTAAATCAAATTTTGAAAAAGTGAGAACATGGGAACATAGATTAGACCTTTATCAATATGTGTTTATTTTTTCATTCTCTCGAACAAAAAATGAACCTAAAAAGTTAGGGACTTCTAAACCCTTGCTTACCTACACTATTTTATAGTAAAGTACAACTTGACCATGCTTCTTGCTTGTTATAAAAATGAAAAAATAGTCTTTTGAAGATTTTTTTCTACACCAGTGTGTGTAATAAATCAGTTAATGACCATTTATTAAAAAACAAGAATATGCCTCTACAAGCTTTTGTCCTGGGCACCGCACACTTCCTTTTTTTAACCTCTTTTTAAGGATATACTAAGCAAGACTTCTACCTCTATTCCTTTTTCTATTTTTCCACCCTTAATTGATACTATTCTCCTAATTCCTCATCTCTAGCACAAGCAGCTTAGTCTGACGTCATCGTAGAAAAACTAATCCAAATAACATCACAAAAGCTAGAAAAGAAACAAAGAAAACTTTATATAAAGAATGACTGAAGATATACTACCTAAGACTACTTGATAAATTGGATTTACAATAAACAAACGGATACTCCGAAATTATATTTTTAGTTGCCTAAATAAAGTTTTATTTCACTCACTCTGTACGTTTCTTAGATATGTGCTTATGTTTAATTTCCCTTCAAGGTTTAGTCAATAATTGTCTAGTAATCACTACAATAATATGGAATGACAGCACTTTTCTCGCGCCCTTATTTTCAACTGACGTTGCTTTTATTTGACTATTGTTAACAGCGACCCTACTCTATCGTATTTTTTATCTTTCAGATTTTTACCTGAAATATAATTGTATGTGGGTGCAAATACGAAACTGAAATTGTGATGTTATTTTTTCTATAGCGCTTTCTTTTTCCATTTTAATACGTATTGTCTCAAACTGAGGCAAGAACTTTTTTTTAATGTTAATTTTCTTCTAAACCAGAAAGCATTCAATTCTTTGAAATTATCTTCTATCAGAAATTTTGATTTTCCCGGAGTTTTAGGTGTCTTTGAAATTCACCGCAAATTTCCATACCACTAGATTATTTTATGGGAATTCACGATGGATTGCAGATTGCAACTAGACTGCTCTGTAGTACTCCCAGCTTTTGGTTTGTCCAAACCTTTTTCTATTAGTAAACCAGTAAGGAATTTTAATTTATTAGATTCGACATCCTAAGACCGGTTTCTGTCTTTCGACTTCATCAGTTAGGCTTTTCGAATCCAATAAATAAAATTCCAAACTCGTACAAGTCAATAGCTATATCCGCTATAAGATAACATTTTTAGATGTGCTACCATCTATGGTAAGAAGAGAGTATTGACATTAAATTTTGACTGAATCTAGTCAAGATGTCACTCTCTTCTTTTTTATCCCTTTCAGAGATTAATACAAAGTGAGTAAACCAGTAAGGAATTTTAATTTATTAGATTCGACATCCTAAGACCGGTTTCTGTCTTTCGACTTCATCAGTTAGGCTTTTCGAATCCAATAAATAAAATTCCAAACTCGTACAAGTCAATAGCTATATCCGCTACAAGCCTAACTGATGAAGTCGAAAGACAGAAACCGGTCTTAGGATGTCGAATCTAATAAATTAAAATCCCTTACTGGTTTACTCACTTTGTATTAATCTCTGAAAGGGATAAAAAAGAAGAGAGTGACATCTTGACTAGATTCAGTCAAAATTTAATGTCAATACTCTCTTCTTACCATAGATGGTAGCACATCTAAAAATGTTATCTTATAGCGGATATAGCTATTGACTTGTACGAGTTTGGAATTTTATTTATTGGATTCGAAAAGCCTAACTGATGAAGTCGAAAGACAGAAACCGGTCTTAGGATGTCGAATCTAATAAATTAAAATTCCTTACTGGTTTACTCACTTTGTATTAATCTCTGAAAGGGATAAAAAAGAAGAGAGTGACATCTTGACTAGATTCAGTCAAAATTTAATGTCAATACTCTCTTCTTACCATAGATGGTAGCACATCTTTTTCTATTGTTGTGGATACCTAGGGTTACAAAAGGAACTTTAATTACCTGAGATATATTTCCAAAATTCTAAAAAAACATTCATAGTGGAGTAGATCTGGTTTTGAAAACGAAGTCGCTCTTTTCGAAATTTTTTTTTTGTGATTTCATAAATTCGAGGTCCCTCTTTCACGTGATCACTATATGAAAGCTAAGGGAGTTGTGGAGGGGGGTAAATTAACATGTAAAGATATGGAAAATCGGTTTTTCGCACGTAACTCGCTGAGGTTTATTCGAACCGAAATGACTTTTATACATAAAATAAAGGGCTCGCGAAAACTGAATTTTAACTCGTCCAAATCGGTCTAGGGGTTCTCGAGATATTGCGGTTTGAAAGTATATGGATTTTCGCCGCGGCGAGAACACACCTAGAGCCGTGTTCGCGTTTTTCGCATGGAAGAAAGTGACTTCGAGACTTGATTTTTTTTTCCTCCGATGACCCAAGCATTGTAACTATTTTAATTCTTGACCAATCCTGGTCAGCAAAACGGCAAAGTCTTTCATGAGGACACTGCTACAGGTTGTATTAAGGAGATGATGGTTTTCGCGAAAACGGATAAATGGCGACCGAATTTCGGATTATTTTTCGATTTTCGCAACGAAAGAGTAAAGTTGGGAAAATTTTTTATGCGCCATCGGTTGCGGAATTTTTTTCTCTTTGATTTGAGCCCTACAGGGACTTGATTCGATAATCAGGAAGAGAGGGAGTGGGGTAAACGCGTTTTTCCCTGTAGAAGGGCAACGGATAGGGTTAGTGACTTCGTGCTAGGCTCATTTTCAAGGGCAATCAGTTCTCTTTCAAAATATTTTTACCACAAAGCTCTATCTATATTAAAGCCTGCAGGAGTGCGTGATATATTGTAATAATATGATATGGAATTGTAATAACTAAAGTAGAAAAAAATGAAAATTGTATTTGACTACCCTTTCTCAGGGTTTTTTAAATGGGCTCTATGTGAATACTTCTGGAATGATTTATTTTGGTGTTTCGTAAAATTTTTATCGATATTTAAGATGCATGAAATAAAATTGTAACCATTGAAATTTATTTTTTATTTTAATCTGTGTTCATCAAAGGAAAGGAACATAATCACTCAATGACCTTATTATCTTTATAAATAATTATTATTACTATTCATTCATTCTATCATTCATACTTAAGAAACGAAAAATTATCTATTATACATTTAAATTTTAATGCTACTGTCACCATCTATTGGTGCCTAGATAACAACAATCTGTATATCTAGAAACTTAACCTAATAGTTGACCTAAACCTTAATTAACTAAGTCTCTTTCTAATACTAAAAAGAAGAAGAAATGAGTTCTTATTATTGCAAACACTAAACACTCCTCCAAGTGGTGTTTTATTTTTGAATCGTTTTTTATTGTTTCAAAACGGTCTATCTTATGTATTTAGTTACGAATACCTTTGTTTTTCATGTTGTGTCCTTGTCCACTGTATATTTCAAATTCCTTGTTTGTTGTTCCGGTCTGAGTTAATTTTTATTGGCATCCCTTTTACATGTACTGAGTGTTTTTAAGTTTTTGTCAGATTAGTGATTTTATATCAATACTTATAAAAGCTTCTACAGTTCAAAACGCGTTCACCCCCCTCCTACCCTTCCTGATTATCGGATCGGGTTCTTGTAAGACTCAAATCAAAGAGAAAAAAATTCCGCAACTGATGGCGAATAAAAAATTTTCCCAACTTTACTCTTTCCTTGCGCAAATCAAAAATTAAAATTTGCAAAATCCGTTTTTGCGAAAATCATTATCTCCTTAATACATTCTGTAGCAGTGTCCTTATGAAAGATTTTGCCATTTTGATGACCAGGATTGGTCAAGAATTAACAAAGTTACCTCGATTCAAAAATTAATCAGTGTTTTCAATTCTTAATAAGTCGATAAACTCAAATGGGACACCCTGTATTTTATTATGATGCCTGAATCAGTTTTTATTCTATTTCGACCTCTATTTCCTATACCTAAAGTTACGTATTTCGGAGTTATTGCTATATATTGGTAAATGAGTTAAATTTTTTTTATTTTTAATTTAAATATGCATATATTGCTTACATTTTGTATACTAAGCGATGAATCCAGATTTCAATTCATAAGTAGATGTACTGAAAATGTGTCGGTTATTCTTTTCTGATTTTCTGTTGCAAAGGAATTTTTTTAATAAATATAAATAAAAAAACGCAAAAATAAAATTGATAATTTTATTTATATATATTTAATTTTATATCTAATAGAGCACAATGACAAATACAACGGCATTAAAATATGTACACGTCAAATTGACATATTTACAAGTGAATATTGCGTTTCAACATTTAAAAATACGTATTATACACAGGTTATAAATCTTTATAGTACGAATAATTTACTACGTTTAAGCGGTGTACATAGAATAACGATAAAACGGTGACGGCTTTATACGAAACTATTTTTGGATGCAGACAGGCCTATTTAAAAAAAAAATTGACAAAACTCCCATAAAATTATCGATGATTAAAATTTTGGTGGAGGCGAAATGTACTCACGCTTCCACCAAAATTTGAATTTAGCATTTATTAAGTGTTTAAAATTGACGTACTTGTTATTGGTTTTTTTAAATAATAGAAAAGAAAATGGTTCAGAAAAAACTCTTTTTCAGACACCAGAACTGCCTTTGATCATACGAAATAAACTAAACAAACTAGTAACCATTGTTAACTTTGATATTTTGCCAAATATCGATAACTCAAATTCTGGTGGAGGCGGGAACGCATTCGCCAAAATTTGAACTTATTTTGGTAAAGTTCATTGATTTTTTAAATTTTGATGCAACTGAGACGTTTAACGTAATTTGGAGTAAGAATTTACAAAAACAAGTTAACTACATCTTTTATACAAATTTTTACAAAACATTGAATTTTTTGGTTTCGAAATATTCTTAAGTCTTTTAAAAACGTATAATACAAAAGTTGGATATAGTTGATATAGTATTTCAGCTGCAGATTGAATTTTGTAAAACTGAAATGGGTCGATTTTTATTTCTAAATTTATTTTGACATATTCATCACATCTATTTTTTTCAAGCAATATATGAAATGGTATACCTCCTTTTTTTAGAACCTTGGCGTAAGTATCAAATTGATTCATAAATACATTTTTATTTCGTCAAAATTTGAAAGAAGCGCTGAATTAAAGGATTTTTTAAATTTTGATGTAATTAAAACTTGCAAATTTCAAATTTCTTTACTCTAAATATACATCCAGAGTGAGGAAAAAGTATGGAAATACCTTGATATCTGTCTATACGAAATATTGTATCTTATTATACCACTTACAATTGGCAACAATTGTCCAGTTTTTTATATATTATAAACTTTTTTTTGAATTAATTATTTATGTATTTTAATCATCCAAAATTTTGCTTCATTTTTTCGCGATCGTGAAAACATACTCAATTTTAAATAACTCCACATTAAGTCTATGTTTTCATAGTCTCAAAACTAACTATGCTAATGAAAACTTACAGTCTGTTATACAAAATTAAAACTTATAGAGCGATCTCGATTTTTTTTTAAATTTCTTAAATAATTGTTAATATTTACATATATTTTGATTCAGAACTTTTTACTAAACATTCGAAATATACCACTCGTTCAAGGGTATTAAATTTAAAGCATTTGGTTTCTCTAAAATCAATAAAAAACAAGAATTAGTTCTTAAATTTCAAAAAAAAAATAATCAAATAATTTAGGCTGTTTTGAAAAACACGCATTTACATTAATTTCCGTATCTGGCTTAGTTGTTAAGCTATCAATTTCAAATTTTATACAGAAATTGTGAGAATATCCTTCTAGCATACGGTGAAACGTTAAATGCGATATTTTATACAGGGTATCTAGAATGGAGCGTCCAATGTCCATATTTTCAATTCTCAATAAGTCGATAATTTCAAATGGGACACCCTGTATTTTATTATCACGCTTGAATCACTCTTTTATTCACTTTCGATCCGTATTAGCATTCATTCCCTATACCTAAAGTTACGTATTTCGGAGTTATTGCTATATATTGGTAAATGAGTTAAATTTTTTTTATCTTCAACCAAAATATGCATACTGCTTACATTTCGTATAACAAGCGATGATCCGAGATCCCAATTTATGTGTCGCAATTAAATTTCGTTATAAGTTATTCATTCCTGATCTTTTGTGGCAATGGAATTTTTTTAAAAAGGAGATACAGTGCTTGAAATAAATAAAATTCGATAAAAATAAAAAAAACGCAAATATAAAATTGATAATTTTATTTATATATATTTAATTTTATATCTAATAGAGCACAATGACAAAGACAACGGCAATTAAAATATGTACACGTCAAATTGACATATTTACAAGTGAATATTGCGTTTCAACATTTAAAAATACGTATTATACACAGGTTATAAATCTTTATAGTACGAATAATTTACTACGTTTAAGCGGTGTACATAGAATAACGATAAAACGGCGAGTGAGTCTTCACGACGGATTTATACGAAACTATTTTTGGATGCAGACAGGCCTATTTAAAAAAAAAATTGACAAAACTCCCATAAAATTATCCATGATTAAAATTTTGGTGGAGGCGAAATGTACTAACGCTTCCACCAAAATTTGAATTTAGCATTTATTAAGTGTTTAAAATTGACGTACTTGTTATTGGTTTTTTTAAATAATAGAAAAGAAAATGGTTCAGAAAAAACTCTTCAACTGATCATACGAAATAAACTAGTAACCATTGATAACTTTGATATTTTGGCAAATATCGATAATTAAAATTATGGTGGAGGCGGAAACGCATTCGCCAAAATTTGAAAGTCTACTTATTTTGGTAAAGTTCATTGATTTTTTAAATTTTGATGCAACTGAGACATTTAACGTAGTTTGGATTAAGAATTTACAAAAACAAGTTAACTACATCTTTTATACAAATTTTTACAAAACCTTGAATTTTTAACTGGTGTTCTTGTTTCGAAATATTTTTAAGTCTTACGTATATTGCAAAAGTTGGATATAGTTGATATAGTATTTCAGCCTCAGATTGAATTTTGTAAAACTGAAATGGGTCGATTTTTATTTCCAAATGCGCCTATTTTGACATATTCATTACATCTATTTTTTTCAAGCAATATATGAAATGGTATACCTCCTTTTTTTAGAACCTTAGCGTATGTATCAAATTGATTCATAAATACATTTTTATTTCATCAAAATTTGAGAGGAGCGCCGAATTAAAGGATATTTCAAATTTTGATGCAGTTAAATTTAAAATTTCTTTACTCTAAATATACATCAAGAGTGAGGCAAAAGTATGAAAATACCTTGATATCTGTCTACACCAAATATTGCATCTTATTATATCACTTACATTGTTGCCAATTGTCCAGTTTTTTAGATATTATAAACTTTTTTTTTAATTAATTATTTATGTATTTTTATCCTCCAAAATTTTGCTTCATTTTTTAGCGATCGTGAAGACATACTCAATTTTAAACAACTCCACATTAAGTCTATGTTTTCACAGTCTCAAAACTAACTATGCTAATGAAAACTTACAGTCTGTTATACAAAATCAAAACTTATAAAGCGATCTCGATTTTTTTAAAATTTCTTAAATAATTGTTAATATTTACATGCATTTTCATTCAGAACTTTTTACTAAACATTCGAGATGTACCACTCGTTCAAGGGTATTAAATTTAAAGCATTTGCTTTCTCTAAAATCAATAAAAAAACAAGAATTATTTCTTAAATTTCAAAAAAAAAATAATCAAATAATTTGGGCTGTTTAAAATTAATTTGAAGTTCCTGAGGTAACGCATTCAAACGACGGTTATTCTGCTTAATGAAATATATCTTTCAATCATATAAGAACGAGATATGACAACGTTGTTTTACTTGATTCATCCTGTGAACTTTCAATTACTCTCAATCATTATTTGCTTATTATAGCAGTGAAAAAAAAAACATTTTATGACACATTTATTCTTGTCCAATTTTTTTGAGATTCTGATTTTTATTTCAATGTATTTTACTGTCATTTTTAAAGACAAAAGTTGTAAAATATACAAAAATTTGCCACTTATAAACAATTCTTGTTTTTTATTGTTAATTTACTTAAAAAACTTATTGATACGAATTAAATTACCAGAGAGAGACATTTTAATTTCAGATCAAGCACAGGAACATAAAAGATTGTATCCATCAAATCCAATGAGTAATTGTGTTTTAAAGAAATATAGTTTTGATTTAAATTGGCCCCATGGGAAACCAGTAAAATGTAAAGGAATAGTTTTAACTCAAAAATAAAAATGTTAAATAAAAACACATTACCCATTGTAAATAATAAATAGCAGTAATTCTTCTTATAGATACATGAAACTATTTTTAAGCAGTCTATTATAAAGCAAATTTACTTAACTCTCACATATCCACTCAACACTCTTTTGTATAATTTCCTGTATTATACGGGGTGTAATTAAAATACATATAACTTTTATTTTAAAACGTGCATATTTTGGGACCCCTAAAAAAATTTTAACATGTTTTTTTATTTCTTATACGCTGTACTTGTTGATTGTATTTTCACACACTCGCTGCCATGTTGACAAGTTGCTTTTTTTGGTACAAATACGAAAATATGTTTTTTTTTTAAATTCTATCTCCATTTTCGTATTGTGGGCGAGGTTGCAAATTAATGAAAACATCTTCATTACCAACCATTATTCAAAACTTTTGTAAAAATTGGGATGACCAACAAATTTATCAGAGGATATAAAATGCTATTTTTCAAAATTTCGAAAAATTGCAGAACTTTTGAAATTTTTTTCGCGCTATTAATGCGAAAATTCATTAAATCCTGATTTTCAATATCTTCCGTTCAGAAAAAAAGGTTGCAAAAGTTTTAAAACCTTTTAGTCGGGAATCTGAGGTGCTGAATTCGACCTCCTCTATACAACTCGCGAACATCCAGGTCATGAAATCCTATGTAAAATGACTTGCCGGATTCTAATTTTTTGTTCGCCCTTTGTCATAATAATATTGTAATGCGCGTCATCTTTGTCAAAATCATGTCTTATTTGACAATATCACGTACATTTTGTTCGTGTTCCTGAAAGTGACTGATTTTTCGTATTGACTGTATATGTGAGCGGTAAGTAATATAAGAAAAAAATCTGACTAGATCTACGATGACGCCATCAGTTTGGCCGCTGCCGTAACATGATGCTGATGATGATACGCCACTTCGCTGTTCCCGCTACCACTCGGAAATCCGAAGATTTGTTGGTAAGAGTACGACGGTTGATTTTGAACACAACTGTAATCGTAACCTGGTTCGCTTTTTATTGCACTTGTACTAGTGGCGGGTAGTAGGGAGGTTTGACCTAAATAAGGCCGCTCGACCGGCGGCGATTTCTCAGAATGGTTCTGGTGCGTTTGGGCGGGGGTTTGTTGCTGGGGTTGATTTGAGTGTTGCTGACCCGATGGGTGGACGATTGTGGGAGTTTTTGGTTCTGTAACAGAAAAGTTTAAATGTATCCTGACCGAGTATATTTATGTAAATTAAAAAAATAGATAACTCTAGTGGTATGTCAACATGTCTACAAGTTCTTAGGACTAAAAAAGGACCTAATTTGAAACTAAGTTGACTGGCAGTATCCTAATCAGATCTCCAACCAACCTATTTCTGGATTTTGTGACTATCACTTCTTCAGCTATTATTTTCTATCCTTAGGCCTCCTACTAAAGCTGTACCGAGTGTAATATCATTAAAATTATATAAGAATACTGTGCCATTATCCCATTTAATAGGCACACAAGTTTAGAGATTCACGCCAAGCTCTTGAATAAGCAAGCCAATCCGTTCACAAAACAAGCCAAGCTTTCATAGTAGCCAAGCTAAGCTTTCAAGCTTATACAAACTTTCAAGCTTTTTAAGATGATATTATCTTAAGAGCATTCACTACCTTGATGAAACTGGGTGTGCTTTCTCAGATCCCAGAAATTTTTCAGTGAAAACCGTTTATCACAAAAAAATAGAAAGATTTCCTATAGTAGTAGGATAAAAAATACTCCAAAATCTATATATAAATACTGAAAAAATATTTTTGTAAAATCAATAAAGTATAGTCGTCAATTTTTTGGACATTATTGCTATGATTCGGTGATTGGGAGAATAATTTCACGTCATAAAACAATTAACTAGTGCATTAAAACAATAACCGAAAAATCGTTAAGCAATAAACGCAAAACATCAAAAACTAATTAACTGTATCCTTAATATAATACAAATATTAATCAAATCAATGTTTTGCGATTATAAACCTATGTAAGTTACCATTAAAACCATAAAAACTTTTTATAAATTATAAATTTCATTGTTTTGATGAACCCTAAACGTTAATTCTATGAATGTCATCATTGACTGCTTAAAAACGCGTCAAAATAGTAAATCAATCTCTACGAACTTTAATATTACGAACAACTAGTGTAGATGTTTAACTCTTCGCGCCGCGCCCATAGCCGATATAAATGCAACCCCATGCAGAGGTTAGGTGTTCCGATACAGTTTGTATTTTGTGGACAGTAAAATAATAATTATTGTGCCAAATTAGTTGTTTAATTTTCAACGAAAAAATTAAACATATTACTCAAACCGACAACATCGTACCAAATATAAAACGGAATTTTTCGACAACAAACTGGCAACACCGTAAGACATGTAGAGCCCTCAACGAAGCTTGTGATTACATGTATTTTGTAACATAGACCACGATTTAATAATTTTAAAATAAAATTCAATTTTGTTTCTCCAACGTGAGAGACAAATACGGACACAAAAAATCTACCCGTCTAACCAAAATCGACTCGCCCACGTTAACAACTCCTTCTGGAACATTCGGATCGGGGCGAAGCGACTAGACTTCATCAACTTTTTAATAAGTGTTTCATCACCACTCAAAGACAAAACATCTCATAAATCTTACGCGCATCATGAATTAAGTTAAAAACGGTTCATTCTTTACAATTACATATTTTCTGAATGATGTGATTTATTTTCGTTATTTACTAATATGGTTTAGTAAATTAAACAAGTACTTTTATTGTCAATTTGTGCGTTGTTCTTTCGTTATTTACTAATGTGGTTTAGTAAATTAACCATGTACCTTTATTGTTAATTTGTGCGTTGTTTCTTCGTTATTTCAATAAATCGTTAACTGTAAGGTGTTTTTGCTTTTGTTCTTGGAGTTGTCTGATCCCTCAACATTAGTTAATAATGGACTGGAGATCGACAAAGAAAGGAAGGTATTGGTATTTTTATGGTTCAAAAAATTCCACCGTCGTTAGAGTATTCTATAATTTTGCAAACTTTGATTTTATTATAAAATTGAAGATGGCGATGCACTCACCTCCTCTTTCTCGACTTAACCGTTTGTACTAAGAGTTGGTAGGTTCAAAGCGATCTTCAGAATTTCTTTAGAGATAGAAATTCGAGTTAGCCTGCTTCTTACTGAAGAGGAACAATAATTCCGAAACCGGTCTAAGAATGGCAAGCTCCTTTAATAATAAAATCAAAGTTTGTGGTTTAAAGCCCCGACTTGGTCGTAATTCAATACCTGGGGGGGAATATAGCCCAAGGAGTAGTTGTTGAAGTCCAGACGCTGGTTCTTGGGAACAAATGTGATTTATTTCACAACCTTAGGTAGCCTCTTCCAGTTGGTAGAATCTTGATTGTTCATATGGGAAATTCGAAAATATAGGATTTGGGAAAACGCGACAAATCAAATCAGTAGACATAGATGAGCCAATGATTAGTAGGTAGGGGGGGGGATAAAATTTGACTTTACCTTTTGAGTGTAAGTATATTACAAAAAAAAAATGTAGTCAACTAACCAAAAGAAGAGTGGTAAATATTCTGGCAAAATTTTTGAATTTTAAAGTCCAAGGGAGGGGGGGGGATTTCCCTAATTTCCCCCTCGTGGATCCGCCACTGATTATGCTGTGTTGCCAAAGTGTGGAATAGATTTATATTTAGTCACGCCTATATCGTATGAAATTATGACGCGTTAATGAAACCGCTAAATTTAATAAAAAAATTGTGACATTACGAATCGTTTTAGAGATTAAATGATTATTATTATAAACTGTCATGTAGATAAAACTGAAAATATATTTTTGTTAAACTATTTTTCGTACTAATTAGTGGTATAATTAAAAACAGGACGAATTTCAAATGTTTGTAAGTACCTGATAATAATTTAGAAGTGTCAGTGAAACAAGAGCAATAAAAAAATAAAAAATAGTCAATTTGTATGGTTTATAAAACTTGTTTAACGTATATTAGATATTAATTAAGCAATTATTTAAAAATGCACATAAAATTTCTGTAACTAAACCATATGTTATCGATTTATAAATAAATTGTATAAAAATTTATCTTCAAATTAAAAAATATCAACATATTTTACCTTTAGACTTCCAATTTAACAAAGATAAAATAAGAGGATCATCTCTTTTCCCAAGACCGAATCCAAGCTGTCACCACTTAGTAAATTACGTTCAGACTCAATTATTAGTGCTCATCAAAAAGTAAGAAAAAAAAAATAAAATCTCCAACGCACCAACAGGAGACTATGAAACGTTAAGCAGTGCGTGTTTATTAACGCATCTTGATGTTCCAACCAATAGAACGAAAAAAGGAGGTACATACCTTCAGCCGAGGCGGAGCTACTGTCGTCCCTGTCGCCGCCGGCGGGCTTTTTGGGTTTACGCTTGCGCGTTTGTATTCCATCCTTGCGCATAGCTAAAGGCCTATTCACGCCATGTAACTTGAAATAAAGGCCGCAGGCGTTACAAACAGGCTCGCCGTCATTATTCCGCCGCCACAATGTCGTCGTTCTCGTGCCGCAGTTGGTACAGCAGAGGCCAAGCCTTCTTGTCGCCGTCTAAAAATAGGGAATAACGTATTTTCAGATTTTTGATGTTACACGCATAAAAAACACTTCTTAATTTTTTATTTGAGTTTAAAACGATTATACAGACGCTCCATTGTGGCTAAACGGTTAATATTTTGAAAATTTTGTTTATTCATGGATATGTGGGTTGATAAAGGCTACATTTTAAAATTATTTTGAATTATACAGGTTGTCCCAAAAAAGTGTGGTGTATGAAAGTTATATTATTTCTTATGGAAGACCCTATATTTTATTGCATTTATAGATTGTACGTTAAAAATAAAATAAACTTTCCTAAGTATTCGCTATACCTAAGCTTTTTAGTTTTCGAGATATTTTGATATTTCTAAAAATGGAAGCACTTACAAGAAAACCAATAACTTGGAAACCTATGGAATCAGCCCAATCCAATTTTAACTCAAAAAATTAGACTAATAGTTAAAAGCAATAATGTATTTAGAGTTGTTTAAATTTATACAGCGCGTCCATAATTGGGAGATTCTCTAATGACATATTCAAACTATAATGTCGTTCTTATTTTAAATAGGGCATCCTGTATTTTATAATCCTATTATGTAGCAAATTCCATTACCTTTTAAAAATTATAAAGGTCTACTATATAGTAGAACCCACCGCTTTATGAGAAAGAAAAAACAGCAAAGGATACCGCCAATAGAAGAAATGCTAATTGATCTGGACATTTTTGAGTACTTTAATGTCGAAAACACCGTACACTATCCATATACATAAAAATAAAATGATATTTTGGCTATTAGGACCACTGTGCAAAGATTCAATAACCAACTTAGCTGGAGATCGTTAGGGGTAATTTGCGTAAAATTGCGTAAAATATAAAGCGGCGTTCAGACTTTACAAGTTATTTGAATTCAAGTAACTTGAAAGGAGTAACCTGAATTCAAGTGAACGTTCATACTATTTCAATATTTGATTCAAGTCATTTCAAGTTGACATTTTTATTTAAATGATTCCTGTTTCAAGTTACAAAAATTGCGTCAAATGATATGATTCCTGCTGGAATAAAAGTTGTAAATCAGCTAATTGTGGATGGATTCCTAAAAATCAGAGAAAAAATTCTACACTTTATTTTACAAAAAAATACCTCACAATTTGTTTTTTAATTTGATATATTAGGTAGGTGTTAAAAAGGCTCGTTCAGACTTTACAAGTTACTTAAATTCAAGTGCAATAATTGGTACAACTTGAAATAAATTGAAACACTTGAATTCAAGTAACTTGAAAGGTGCTTTCAAGTTTCAAGTAGAAGTAGAGACCAAGTTAACTTTTGCTTTCAAGTTGGGGACTTGAATCACAGTTGAATAGTGTGAACTGATATTCAAGTGCACTTGAAGTCACTGGAAGTATATAGTGAAAGTGGTTTTGCACTGCGGCAAATTAGTCAACCACATTTATGTCTACGGCCCAGCCGTTTTTCGAGTGCCCACGCTGTTGCTAAACTTATCGCATAACCCAATGCACGAAACATTATATCAAAAAATAATAAAATGTAACAGATCAATAATTTACAGGGTGAGGTCAGGTAATATTAGGGTACGCCAGGCCAGCTTAGCTCAGAAAAATGATGTACAAAGTAATATTTCAAGTAAATATATTGTATTGGCATTTGGCAACACCGTGGGCACTCTAAAAGCAGTTGGGGTTTAGACGCTGACGCTAGTGTGAACCACGCACGGAGGGTTCTAATTGTGAGGTTATTTTGTATAAAAATTTCAACTTGAAATTTTTTCTCTGATTTTTAGTAATCCATCCACAATTAGCTTATTTACAACTTTTATTCCAGCAGGAATGACATCATTCGAAGCCATTTTTCTAACTTGAAAAAGGAATGAAGTAAAAATGTCAACTTGAAATGGCACTTCTAAACATTTATACATATCGTTTGGGCATCTTTACATATATATTATAAAACTTTTTATTGATGAAATGGCATCAAAAAGGGGCTACGAGGTATTGCGCCTTCCGCCCTATTTTTGTGAATTTAACCCCACAGAATTAATTTGGGGACAAATTAAAAAAGAATAAGGCGTTATAACGTGTTTCCCAAATTTGACGGGTTGATAGCAAATTTGGTAAAAGAAGAAATTAACAAAAGTTCAGCTGATGATTGGCAGACAAAAATCAAACATGTTATCAAAGAAGAAAATTCTTATACAGTGTGTCTACTTAAGTTGGAACCATATGGAAAACTTTTTTATCATTGGTTTTGTGAAAAAATTTATTCTTCATAAAAAGCTCTGCATGGTCCAAAACTTAAAATATAACTATCAGATGTCAAATTTTTGCAGTCGTATACGAGGTTTGTCAAAAAATATGAATTTTGCTACCTTTATTTTTGAAATATGAAAAAAAAGTTATTAAAAAAACTTGTTTCTAATGACATTCTACGTGAACATACCGATTTTGAACAAGATATTCCGACTTTAAGAAAATATCACGGATGGGGTTCACAAGAGGAGAAACTTTTTTATTTTTAGTTTTAACGAAAAATGTGATTCTTGAAAGTTTTGTTTGTTCTAAAATTCCAAAAAACTAAATAAAATTCATGTTTTCCTAATGCAGTTATGGGAGTGTATAAAAGGTAAAAATAAAAAAATTCTTAAAGTTGGAATATCTTGTTCAAAATCGGTATGTTGACGTAAAATGTCATTAGAAACAAGTTTTTTTAATAACTTTTTTTCATATTTCAAAAATAAAGTTACTTTACTCTTGAACAAAATTTATATTTTTTGACAAATCTCGTATACGACTGCAAAAATTTAACATCTGATAGTTGTATTTGAAGTTTTGGACCATGCAGAGCTTTTTATGAAGAATAAATTTTTTCACAAAACCAATAATAAAAAAGTTTTCCATATGGTTCCAACTTAAGTAGACACACTGTATAACGAGTCCGACCAAATTGATTATCAATGTTGATGACAGTGAATCCAATGGTGAGGGTTGAGATAGGGTAGGTAAGCTTAATTAATTTATAATATTTATGACTTTATTCACCGTGTTTTTAATTTTAAAATTAAAATTTGAGACAAAAAATTTAATTAGCAACGTTTGTGAATCTCACAAGAGATCAGAAAATGAACCTATAGGCGAGGTGGAGGGGTCAACCTCTATTGAAATCTAATATGCGTTACAGAAATTAAAATTTAAATTCATATTAAAGAAAGTTAATCAATATAGAAATTTTACGCAAATTACCCCTAACGATCTCCAGTAAGTTGGTTATTGAATCTTTGCACAGTAGTCCTAATAGCCAAAATATCATTTTATTTTTATGTATATGGACAGTGTACGGCGTTTTCGACATTAAAGAACTCAAAAATGTCCAGATCAATTAGCATTTCTTCTATTGGCGGTATCCTTTGCTGTTTTTATAGCGTTTTTTCTTTCTCATAAAGCGGTGGGTTCTACTATACCTAAATCTATTAATTTTGGAGTTATATTTATTTTTGTTAAATTTTACATTATTTTTCCACCGTAATGCCTAAATATAACACTCTGTATTTGATCAGCTTAGACTACGATCCGAAAAAATTATCCTTGAAACTATGTGTTTGGTTTTGACAATCTTTAAAATATTTCGAGATGCATCAAAATCTGATGGTTAACCGTCATACTAATCCATTATTATGAAAAGTGGATCCATCTGTAAACAGTACATTATAAAAAAAATCATCTTCACTAACCCTGTACAATGCCCATAAACAAAAATCTATCCGTCTTTGAAAATCTGTTCCATACAGATTTTGATGCATTTTGAAACATTTTTAATAATGTCAAAACCATGTGTTTGGTTTCAAAGATGATTTTTTCGGATCATGGTCTAAGCTGATCAGATCATAGAGGAATACATAATTTTACATACTGTAAATTGTGCTTAGTAAAATGTATAATATACCTCTATTATTAAGTTGGTTCAAAACTATTAATTATGATTCATTTCGGAAGCTCATAGTGGTTTGTATTTTAATTTCTCTCTCTTTCCACTGGATTAAAACCACTTAGTTGTTAAAAAAGTTTTTTTATTGACGTTTCGGCTTTCCAGATCGAAAGCCGTTATCAAAATGACATCAAATAAATAAATTTACTAGAAACAGAACACTTGATAATCTTGCAAAAATATGACATCAACATAGTATACATAGAATAAGATTTTGAGATTGAAGATGTCAAAATCTGTTTCAATCATATTTTTGTGACGTTTCTGGGAACGAATTTTTGAAAGGATAGCGCATTTGCATATTATAAGAGAATTTATACTTTACCGAGACATCAAAACTAAAGATCAAAATTTAAACCCCCCAATAATTCTTTCAAATATAGTAAAAATCTCTTATATTCCAAAATTATCCGAAAACATTAGAAGGATTGGCAATAAATTTAATTTAAAAACAGTTTTTCAAACTAATAATACATTAAAATCTTTAATAGTAAATACAAAACCTTTTAATGAAATTCAAAACACAAAAAATTGTATTTACAAAATTCCATGCGAATGTAATAAATTTTATATAGGAGAAACATCTAGACCTTTTCATATTAGACTTAATGAACACCAATCGTACATTAAAAATAAACAATTCGAAAAATCCAAAATATGTGAACACGCATGGGATTCTGGTCATAAAATACATTGGAATTTTTCAACTAGATTATTAAAAGAACCGAATAATTATAACCGCAAAGTTAAAGAAGCAGCATTGATATGCTTAAATAATAACGAATGTGTTTCTAATTGTTCGGTCGATATTTCAAAAATTTGGATACCTATTTTACAAAAAGAGTTAATTGCAAAAAGGATACCCTCTATATCGGGATAGTATCATAAGTTTTTATCTGGTTTTTTCTTATGATAATATTAATAAGAAAACTTCATTTATGACGAAGTATAAATTCTCTTATAATATGCAAATGCGCTATCCTTTCAAAAATTCGTTCCCAGAAACGTCACAAAAATATGATTGAAACAGATTTTGACATCTTCAATCTCAAAATCTTATTCTATGTATACTATGTTGATGTCATATTTTTGCAAGATTATCAAGTGTTCTGTTTCTAGTAAATTTATTTATTTTATGTCATTTTGATAACGGCTTTCGATCTGGAAAGCCGAAACGTCAATAAAAAAACTTTTTTAACAACTAAGTGGTTTTAATCCAGTGGAAAGAGAGAGATATTAATTATGACTTTAAAACTGTTCTTCAAATAAGGAATCCAAGCTGTCAGCTGTTACTTAAACTAATTTCTTCATTTTTTTTACAAAACAGTTTTGAACAAATAAATTATCGCTAGCTGGAACACATTTAATTTTTTAAGTGCTGTTTGTATAATGCATGATTTGTTTTAACATTTGGTACAACTTCCAGGAGATAAGCATTTTAATATTTAACAGAAATTAATTTTAGGGATTTTCAAAACATTTTAAATTAAAAAAAATATTCACTAATGTGTCTCAAAAAATGCACCTTCATAAATATTCTTGTTTAGAAAACTCAATTAGTACATTTTACTGCTTTTTTAAATGAGGACTTTTTCAAAATACTAGTTCACTAATTAGGAGAAAAAGTTGAATTTACTAAATTATGAAAAAAGAAACATAAAGTGACTTTTCATACCAGCAAAAATTTGTGATTTTAATTAAGTAAATAGCTTTAATAAATTATACTTGTTATTATATTTTGATATTATGTATAATTTATTTAGGCATTACGGTGGAAAAATAAAAATAACTCCAAAATTAATAGATTTAGGCACAGTAGACCTTTATAATCTTTAAAAGGTAATGGAATTTGCTACATAATAGGATTATAAAATACAGGGTGTCCTATTTAAAATAAGAACGATATTGTCTTTTGAATATGTCATTAGAGACTCGCCCAATGTTGGACGCCCTGTATAAATTTAAACAACTCTAAATACATTATTGCTTTCTACTGTTAGTCTAATTTTTTCAGTTAAAATTGGATTTGGCTGATTTTATAGGTTTAGAAGTTATTGGTTTTCTTGTAAGTGCTTCCATTTTTAGAAATATTAAAATATCTCGAAAACTAAAAAGCTTAGCAATAGGGAATACTTAATAAAGTTTATCGTATTTTTAATTTATAATCTATAAATGCAATAAAATATAGGGTCTTCCATAAGAAATAATATAACTTTGATACGCCACACTTTTTTGGGATCGTATATTTAAAAATAATTTTAAAATGTAGCCTTTGTCAACCCACGTATCCATGAATAAACACAACTTTCAAAATATTAACCGTTTAGCGACAATGGAGCGTCTCGTTCACCGTGACTCACCCTGTATATTAAAAAATTCTTACCCTCACTTAAAAAATGTTGTGGCCTTTTAATAAAAAACTCGGTTGAGATTTAGTTAATAAATGTCCCTGGTTATTTATCATATTTTGTTAAAGGCAGTGTTTTTTCAGTGTATATTATATATTACACCCATAAAAATGATTTCTTTATTAAAGAATCCATTACGAAAATGGGTTTCTTATAAAATTATGGGGTAGTACGAGAAGTACCCGATCTAACAAAGAAAAGACAAAAAATTATAGTGAGAATCGTCTTCATTATTGGAAAATCTTTAGTTGGAAACAGAAAATATTCCAAGGGAGGGGGTAATAAACTCCAGAACTGATATTGGTTCGAAAACAACATAGAAATATTTCGGTAGGTTATACGCATGTTAGTTAAATAATTCATTTTTTGTCTCAGCAAAGAATTTGTTTCATCAAAGTAATTAAATAACTTAAAATTTTAATAATTTTATCAGTGATCGTATTAGTGCAAATACAAGCAATTTAAAATAATTATGGGACAGTAAAAAAGATAGTGAGACGTTTATTACTATAATTGCAATAGGCTAACAATATTTTTCAAATGTAAAACTGGTATATTTAAATAATTTAAAAACAATAAAATTCTACAATTTGACGGATAATTGCTTATTTGAAATATGTCATATCGATAAGTTGATTAATCTAAATCACAGATGTGGGTACTAAAATACCGGTTATTTAATCAATTTTACCCATTTCTTCAATTCTTCAAGAAAGCAAATAGATTTTCATCTGCAGGCAAGTTGATACAGTCAGTTTTTTGGAAAACGCGTGGGATAATTTGCATTGATTATCTTCAGAAAGGCAAAACAATCAAAGGCGAGTATTATGCGAACTTCTTTCAGCGTTTGAATGTTCAAAATCAAGAAAAATAAAGTTTTGTTTCATCAAGACAATGCAATAAGTTCAAGTTCTAGTTGCTTCCTCACATTTGCCAGAATTTGATCTGATAACTTTTCGAGCATATACCTAGTTTGTTTATGTTCAATTGCAGAGATATAAAAACAAAATTCCCAGATGTGCCGACAAGTTGCTTTTAACGGCATTGCATACTGACATATGTCAATCAAGTCCAACTGGACTGAATGAGGGTACAGGTACAGGTACAGATCAGTGGCGTAGCCAGGAATTTCTTTCGGAGGGGCCCACTATTTCTCGTAGATAATACTTACTATAAATACTTTTTTCAGCACGGATGGGGTAAATATACAGGGTGACCCAGGGTTAAACCGTCAAACGTTCAGGATCGGTTTTTCAGGAAAAAATAAGATTTTTTATTCCCATAATCCTGAGTCCTAACTTGTTTTGATTTTAGAACAAAAGAGTTTTTTATGAATTGCTCAAAAAACAATTTGGTTGATTTTGATAAAACTTGGCACGCTTATTTGCGGCAATAATTTAAATATTGTTAGAATTAAATTATTAATTACAGTGACGTTCCACAAGGTAATTTAATTGATATTGGGACAAATTATTGCACCCCACTGTTACTTTTCTTGGATTAAACAGTTGAACACACACATTTTTTGCTTCTTCAATCTCGCTTAGTTTTTGAGAAAAAAATTAAAAACTCGGAAATAAAAATCTTACTTCTTCCTGAAAACCCTATCCTGAACGTTTAACGTTTAACTCTGGGTCAACCTGTATACAATGTAGGCTATTTAAATAAACAATTTGTTAATTATTAAGATAAGATTAAAAGACAACTAATTATTAATATAAGATTGAACTTTGAATGAGCATTATTCAAAGGCAATTCTGCGAGTTTGTCTGACATCAAAGCTAGGCCTGTTAATCAATTCGTTCAGTTCTTTCTACAGAGGCAGTGGTAACGGGTAAAACGGCTAAAATTTGGAATAGCGTAAAAATGTTCGGAAACAAACAAGGATCTTTGAGGAAGACAAGAATCTACTTTTTGGCATTTCACTGTCCAAATACCCCATTCACTGAATATAACTTAATCGCTGGCTCAAAAACGTAATATAATTATGATTTATATAGTTACCACATTTTCTTATAAACTTATAAACAGGACCCCCCACTTGTCTACGCCACTGGTACAGATCATTAATATTTTGTCCCATAATTTCACACTAGCTCTGTACTTTATTTCCAAATATTCATAATTTTTTAAATAATCCTTGTATAAATCGGGAAAAATTTTGTTTTACAATTGAAAATAGTTAAACTATACCTACTTGATTATCTGAAATAGCTATTTTTTCTCCAAAACGTAAGTGCCAAAGAACTCAAACTGGTATTTACTTTTACTCGTGGTTGTTTTAAAAATATCTTCAGCAAGGTATATAAAATCAGTCTGTTTTCTTGTACTTACCAATCGTTTAGAAGGTTTTATTAACGGTCTATTCATTCCATTCATTTTATGATACAATCCGCATGCATTACACAGATAATGACCGGTGCCGTCCCTCCTCCAAAGTGGTGTCGAGATAGCACCACAATTCACGCATTCACGCCCTTCTCCAAATTGAAAATCCATTCCAGCGTCTGCAAAATTTTAAAAACAAATCTGTAGATGTAGCGCAACAGCGGCAAGCAAATCTAAAATTTATAACCACTTAACGTGGTAGGGGGCTTACGGGGTATTTCATGAGTAATTGCCAACAATTGCCAAAAATATTAATATCTTGCTTAAAAAATTAACTATACGTCCGTTACACTGAAAAAAAAACAGTGAACCGACTGATACAATGATGTCGCCGACTATTTAAGAGGATGAGGTTTGGCCAATTACACTGAAACATTCAGAAGTAAGTAAATTTCATTATTTCAACCCGACCTGCGACCTGTATAGCACTTGAAAACTGATAGAAAGTACCTTAAATTACAACAATGCTCCACGGTAGAACTAACCGGAAACTTCCAGTAAAATTCCATGTAAATTAAATAGGAAATGCAAGAAATTCCAGTTAAATACTTGGTAACTACAGGAAATTCCTGTAAAAGCTCAGGTTATGAGCTTCGAATACAATTAACTAGTACTGTAATGTATGAATGAAAGATCTTTAAATCAACAGGAAATTCCTGTTAAATCGATACTATAGCTCCGATTAATTAAGATATGTGTGGTTAAATGGTACCAATTGGTACACAAAATTTCTGGGTAAATGGGTCCACTGATAGCAAAAAATAAAAACTACTTAAAAAAATATTGAATAAAATACGAGGTGAATGAGTTCGCGGTAGGTAGTAGGTCAATAATGGACCAACAACATCATGAAGTGTCAAAATCAGTTCGTACATAGGAACCAAATCACATCAAAAGTTGTAAAACTAGGTCCCATTTAACCACACAGACCTTACTGGAAACTCCTGTAAAAACTGAAGTTCGAAGCTTCGAATACAACTAACTATCTAGTTTGTTTTATAACAGGAAGTTCCAGTAAAAGTAAGGTAGTTCGTTAAAATAACTGGAATATTCCAGTTAAATCAATGTAACGATTCTGTAAATAGTATACAGCATATTCCGGTTGTTTCTAGAGGAAATAAAAGACCCAAATTAATAAATATTCCTGCTGTCGCTTATATAGGGGGAATTTCCTGTAGAATTCACCGAATTCCTGTTGTATACTGGGTGACAATGAGACTAGAGCCATGCCTATATCTCCTTCACTTTTCAACCGATTTGAATAAAATTTGGTACATAGATATGAGACAGCATTTTGGATTGACAGACGAATAAAAACAAAATGGCCGACTTCCGGTTTCGCCAGAAATGTCACAACTTCGATTTTTTAAATGGAACACCCTATTTATTTGATATTTTTTTGATTCTATGGCTCAAATTACATACGACAGTGTTGCCAAATTTTTATATTTTCGGTAGGTACAGGGTTATTCATTAGAAATTACCCACCCCTTATTATCGTTATTATTGCCTATAGAAAAAAAGTTTCCAATAAAATTAAATGGGATACCCTGTATATTTTAACATTTTTATAATCTAGATAATAAAGGCCATACACCGAAATTGGAAATTGGAAATTTTATCTGAATTTTGACTCAAAAAATGTGATTTTTTAGGTGGCTGTGCAGATCTTTATTATCCAGATTAGACATCAAGTGTGATACATCGTTGATGAAATCAGCTCGTTGAGAGGATGATAAAAATGTAAAAATATACAGGGTATCCCCGAAAATCTGCACGTTACTGTACATTTGATAGCATTTTAACAAAAAACAGTTATAACCGCACAACTTTTATTTGAAACTTTTTTTAAATATGCAATAACGATAATAAGAGGGGTTGGTAATTTTTAATGAATAACCCTGTACCATAAAAAAACGATTTATTCGTTAAAAATGAATTCAGGAAATTTAAATTCCTGCGTAGGATTTGTTATTGATCTTATCAATGAAATAACAATTACTATGAATTACTGATGTCAATTAGATTAGATTAAAGAGAATTTGAATTTTTTATTGAAAAATAAAAAATTTGGCAACACTGTCGTTTGTAATTTGAGCCACAGAATCCAAAAAATATCAAATATATAGGGTGTTCAATTTAAAAAATCGAAGTTGGTGACCTTTTTGGAGAAAACGGGATGTCGCCATTTTGTTTTTATACGTCTGTCAATCCAAAATTGTGTTTCATATCTATGTACCAAATTTTATTCAAATCGGTTAAAAAGTGAAGGAGACATAGACATGGCCCTAGTCTCATTGTCACCCGGTATAGATACTGGTAAAGGACCCCGCAATAATCTTATGGAAATTGGTCAAATTTTTTCAATTTTTGATATGTTGTCATCCTGAACAAAAGTCTCCATAGGCACAAAGCTCCAAATTCAATATTTTGGCAGCTACGGAGCTCCAAAACTCCACAGATCCGTTACAAAACTATTCATTTTTAATACTATTTATAGATGTCAAAAGCATATTTTAATTATTTTAATATATAGGTTTATGTTTTTGAGGTCGCTGAATTCAAATCCGATTTTGAAAAATTGACAGTTGACAGCTGTCAATTAATTGTCAAAGTAGAATAAAAAAGGAAATATTCTCTTTTGACATTGAAAGTTTATGTTTTTGAGGTCGCTGAATTCAAATATGATGTCAGATTTGAAAAATTTACAGTCGACAGCTGTCAATTAACAATCAAAGTGGGATAAATAGTAAAGAAATCGTATTGACCTTAAAATGATATGTTTTGAGCTCGCTAAATTCAAAGCTGATGTAAAGTCGGAGAAAATAATAGTTTACAGCTGTAAATTAACTGCCAAGGTCCGACAATCAAGTGTAAATCTTACATTTACAATATGAGTTTATATTTTTTAGGTAACTCATTTCATATTTTACACGATTGCAATGATTTTGAGAGTTAGTAGCTGTCAACAAGTTAAATCTTACTTTTTTGGTACATTTCTATACTTTTTAGATCATTGAATCCAAATATGTCATAAAATTGATAACATCGTAAGTTTACAGCTGTCAACTGTAAATTTTTAAAATCTGACATCATATTTGATTCAGCGACCTCAAAAACATAAACTTTCAATGTCAAAAGAGATTATTTGCTTTTTTATTCTACTTTGACAATTAATTGACATCTGTCAACTGGTAATTTTTCCAATCTGACATCACATTTGAATTCAGCGGCCTCAAAAACATAAACTTTCAATGTCAAAAGAGAATATTTACTTTTTTATTCTACTTTGACAATTAATTGACAGCTGTCAAACTGTCGGCTAGTTAATTATAGCTTGTTGAAAGCTACTAACTCTCAAAATCATTGCAATCATTTAATATATGAAACGAGTTACCTAAAAAATATAAACTCATATTGTAAATATAAGATTTACACTTGATTGTGGGACCTTGGCAGTTAATTTACAGCTGTAAACTATTATTTTCTCCGACTTTACATCAGCTTTGAATTTAGCGAGCTCAAAACATATCATTCTAAGGTCAAAAATAATTTCTTTACCATTTATCCCACTTTGACAGTTAATTGACAGCTGTCAACTGTAAATTTTTAAAATCTGACATCATATTTGATTCAGCGACCTCAAAAACATAAACTTTCAATGTCAAAAGAGATTATTTGCTTTTTTATTCTACTTTGACAATTAATTGACATCTGTCAACTGGTAATTTTTCCAATCTGACATCACATTTGAATTCAGCGGCCTCAAAAACATAAACTTTTAATGTCAAAAGAGAATATTTACTTTTTTATTCTACTTTGACAATTAATTGACAGCTGTCAAACTGTCGGCTAGTTAATTATAGCTTGTTGAAAGCTACTAACTCTCAAAATCATTGCAATCATTTAATATATGAAACGAGTTACCTAAAAAATATAAACTCATATTGTAAATATAAGATTTACACTTGATTGTGGGACCTTGGCAGTTAATTTACAGCTGTAAACTATTATTTTCTCCGACTTTACATCAGCTTTGAATTTAGCGAGCTCAAAACATATCATTCTAAGGTCAAAAATAATTTCTTTACCATTTATCCCACTTTGACAGTTAATTGACAGCTGTCAACTGTAAATTTTTAAAATCTGACATCATATTTGATTCAGCGACCTCAAAAACATAAACTTTCAATGTCAAAAGAGATTATTTGCTTTTTTATTCTACTTTGACAATTAATTGACATCTGTCAACTGGTAATTTTTCCAATCTGACATCACATTTGAATTCAGCGGCCTCAAAAACATAAACTTTCAATGTCAAAAGAGAATATTTACTTTTTTATTCTACTTTGACAATTAATTGACAGCTGTCAAACTGTCGGCTAGTTAATTATAGCTTGTTGAAAGCTACTAACTCTCAAAATCATTGCAATCATTTAATATATGAAACGAGTTACCTAAAAAATATAAACTCGTATTGTAAATATAAGATTTACACTTGATTGTGGGACCTTGGCAGTTAATTTACAGCTGTAAACTATTATTTTCTCCGACTTTACATCAGCTTTGAATTTAGCGAGCTCAAAACATATCATTCTAAGGTCAAAAATAATTTCATTACCATTTATCCCACTTTAACAGTTAATTGACAGCTGTCAACTGTAAATTTTTAAAATCTGACATCATATTTGAATTCAGCGACCTCAAAAACATAAACTTTCAATGTCAAAAGAGATTATTTGCTTTTTTATTCTACTTTGACAATTAATTGACAGCTGACAACTGTCAATTTTTCAAATCTGACATTAGATTTGAATTCAGCGACCTCAAAAACATAAACCTATATATTTAAATAATTAAAATATGCCCATGGAGACTCTTGTTCAGGATGACACAATATACAACATAAGATTATTGCGGGGTCCTTTCTTAGAGAGTAAGTACTAATAATGTATTTAGGTAATCCCAAAGAAGGTATTAATTAAATTGGAATCGTTGACATTGTCCTAAAACGGATTACACAAATTAAAATTGTAAGTAACTAGAAAACCAGAGCTTTATAACATTTTCTTAATTAACGCATTAGACCACCATGTAATTCCTTTAATAAAAAAATGTACACGCTCATGCTTAAATTATTCCGCGACTCTTTGATAGCCCGTTTTACGAGTCCGCCCTGTGGTAGGATCGTAAGTCTTCCGATCGAAGCAGGCGGTTGTTATTTAAAGGCCGCATTAGAATCGGCCTCGATAAGAGACATCAGCGTAAATCACACAGTTCAAAAGCGGCCTCTCTAATGATTCACTCCAGATTTCTGGACCAGACACTTAGAAATTATCAATATCCGCGTGATCTCATATACTATATATCCTTCTTTTGGATGTGTGTTCTGGTTTTTGAAGAGTGACGCATTTCGGCTTGCGTTCTTTCTTATGGAAGATGAGTGCCGAGTGACACCTCAGGTACTTTAAAATTATGCCCTAGAGATTAGATACAGGAAGTTATTAGTTTCGATTTAATAATTGCACGCGTTTTACATTCTAAAAGTGCCTAGATATTCTATATTTTACTATTGAGGGTCAATGATCCTTTAAATGTGGGTGAAGAAAATGTTTTTCTGTAAATACTATTAAAAAATATTTTAACGTATCATTCTAGTATCAAAATCATCGCCTCATGCAACGTAACCGGTTTTTATTCAAACTAAACTCAAACTTCCTTAATAACCTCTACGATAATTTGAACAAAAACAAAAAAAGTGTAGGTATTTTCATGGATTTAAGCAAAGCATTTGATCTAGTAGATCATGGTCTACTTAATGTTAAACTTTGTAAGTATGGTTTTAGAGGAAGAGTTGGTGAGTGGATGAGTTCCTACCTACCTAACAGAAATCAGTTAACAGTCGTTAATTCTTGTCTATCAGAAACACGTTTAGTTAATTGTGGCGTACCTCAGGGCTCTGTCCTTGGGCCTCTTTATTTTTAATCTTTATCAATGACTTAGCTCTGACGGTTAATGATGACAGTATTGTACTATTTGCCGATGATACTTCCTATCTATTTTGTAATAATGATATCTCCAAATTAACTACTGAATTTCAAATTAGAATAAATAAGCTAGTACAATGGTTTGACGAAAATAAACTTATTGCATTAATCTCTGAAAGGGATAAAAAAGAAGAGAGTGACATCTTGACTAGATTCAGTCAAAATTTAATGTCAATACTCTCCTCTTACCATAGATGGTAGCACATCTAAAAACTTATTGTTAATAAAGAAAAAACTGTGTTTATTCATTTTACTCCTAGGGTGAATGATATACTTGAGAGTCATCTATTGAGAATATATGGAAAATCTATTCATCAAGTACAGTCCACAAAATTCTTAGGTGTTCACATAAATAACTCTTTAAGCTGGGAATTTCATATTGATATAATGCATCTTTCATTAGATATGGTTTAATTTTTTGGGGCTCGTCAGCTCATGTATTGAGGGTTTTTATACTTCAAAAAAAAAGCTTTAAGAAATATAACGTCACTGAGGTATAGGTAGTTATGCAGAGAAAAGTTTAAGGAACTTCGTATATTACCACTTCCTAAACGGAGACATCTCGGTCCCTCCATATATTTTTCAAACTCTCCCCCCCCCCCACTCTCATGTCTCTACGCTTCTCTGTTCATTGGTACCTTTTCTGTCCCCTTAAGCACTCTTCAGAGGCACTTTTAGGGCTGCATCTACTGATTGTTAACTGACTGACACTTTCATTACCTCTCACTTCTCACTAATCGTGGTGCTTGAATATAGTGAGTATTCTCGCCTATCACTAATCGAGATGCTTGTTTATAGTGAGTCACATTGCCTCTCACTAATCGGGATGCGTGCTTATAGTGAGCCACATCGCCCCTCACTAATACACTAAAAAATAGTTGTGAAAAAACTCGAATATCCCATTGGGTCAAAATTCCTGCAGGTTCAAAATTCCTGTTGGTCGAAATTCCTGCATACTCAAATATCACCGTTTAACTCAACGAAATTGTGGTCCTGACCTATTTATTTTTACTTTTTCTTTTAAAAAAATCATTTAACCCAACGAAATATTGGTCATAAACTATTTATTTTCACTTTTTCTTTAAAAAAAATCATCTAATTCAACGTAATTTGGGTGATTGCCAATTTATTTTTACTTTTTCTCTTAAAAAAATCATCTAACCCCAACGAATTGTGGTCCTGACCTATTTATTTTCACTTTTTCTGTAAGAAAATCATCTTCGCTTCGCTCAGGTTAGTCTTGTTTAGCGTGACGGGTGTTGTGTGACCTACATCTCACATTATATATGCCTTAAGAGTACATTGTAAAATATCGCCAACGTGAAAATACATTGTGAAAATTACTGGTTTACAAAATTCATTCTGTTACTGAAATTGGACAGGTTTGGTTATGTGATTACCAGAACACCTGGATTCTGCACTAGTGGATTTCTCTTTTTATAACTCGGTGTCGCAGAGTTAGACAAATTAGTTGAGGGTTACGCGAGATTGGAACGCAGTAATATTGTTTGCCTCCCTAACCTAAGTAATAACTATTTGTATTCCAAGAAGTTTTGTGATGTGAGTCGACCAGGTATCCACAACACATATTGTAGGTATCACTAATGCTATCAATATTTTGTCGTTGGATAGCGGAGGATTGGCGATCTACACGGTTTAAAGAAACTCTACCTAAATGCATTTAGTCCCGTCATTTGTCGGTAAATCAACACGGTTCACAAAGGAACTCAAAGAGCGCGATCCTAAATGCATTGTGGCGCGTGGAGTGGCAATCAACGAGCTGTTGGATTCCGGCTTGATAGGTAATGGAAGGGAGCGAGTCTTGTAGTGGTCCGCAAAACTTTCAGAATGACCACTCTGTAAAACCCTTATTACAATACATCATAAGATGCGAATGATTATTGGATTAAATATTGATTTTAAGCCACAGTGACGGAGAATGCGAATTATCTTAACTGTAAAAAGATTCAAATGTAAACAAAGTTATTTATTTTATACATAATTAAAAATAATTGGCATACATGTTAAGTGGCAGTTAATTATGTTGGGTTAGGAGCAAACATTTTGTTTTAGAATATCAATTCTGAATATTTGTCCAAGTCCAGAAATCAGTACTGAGATCGGACTTACAAAACACGAAAAAAAAATATTAATCGAACGTAAATTTCCATTTTCAGGACAAAACAAAACACTCCGCGAAACACATGAATGCGTTAATTATGCAAAACAGTTCATTCACTATAAAATCGTAGAAAACGTTAACAACAAGAGATTATTTAAATTAATCACGCTATTTACAGATTAATCAGACGTTACTGAAATAAATTGCGTTTTCATTATGTTTGAATAAGAAATATAATGGCAACGTTAGCGATGTAATTGATCTGATTATTTATACCTGATTTGCTTCCGTGTTAGTTCAAATTTGCTTTAAAGAAATTCTTGAGAATTTAATCGTTAATTATTTATGAAATGTCATTAATTTGTATTGAAGAATTTACCATCAATAAAATCTGTCTTTATCGCTAGAAAATATTTAGTTCTAAAATGTTTTGCTTGTTTATTCAAATTAAATGTAGACAAATAACATTACATTTATGCAATTACAAATATTATGTATGTCCATGGTAAAAACCGCCTCTACCTTTGTTCTACCAACTAGATATATGCATGCAAATATGAAAAAAAGTCAGTAATCAATGAGAGATTATTGGCACAAGATGCTGGCAATAACAGGTTAGGTAAAAATAAAAAAATAGTAGCTTTCAATACGAAAACAAAAGTTAAAATCGGCTATCATGTTACATGAGTGATACCCGGCGGTCAATCAAACGGTGATAAATTATCGTGTTGCAATAAATAAAGTGTGGCAATGCATTAATAATCGCCTGTGTTTCGGGTGTCGATGTTGGATGTAGGTCAACAGAATATTGCACTGTTTCAGGAAAATAGTGCAAGATCGCAAAATGAACAAGCACTATACAGTGCTTGGAAAAATTCCGAATGTGAAAAAAGTTGTTTAGTAAATAAAATAAATACTATACAACAACAATTAGAACAAATGCAAAAAGATCACTCAGATCTGCCAAAGAAATTATCTCCTCGTCCACAGGAAGAGGAAGAAGATAAAATAGAATATTACACTGATGAAGAAGAATTAGCTAGAGAGACAGAGTTGATAAGAAAGAAGCAGGGAAACAACAAGAAAAGAAGAATGGATACCTTACTCTCACCTCCACAAACTGTCTCAATTAATCAACAGATAAAGGCCAAAAAACCTCTTATGTCCCCACCAATAGTGGTAGATGGCACTGACAATTTTAAAGCTCTTCACGAGGAATTAAACAGAATGGTGACTGACAACTGACGGCCGTAGTTGTTATTAACTTTAACAGAGGGCACCACGGTAGGGTTCATTTGTAGAGCGTGAGAAATAGACGCTAGTAGATTTAGCTAATGAAATAATATGCCGTAAAAGTATCTTATAATCAACACCTTAATAATATATAATAAAAAAAGATTTAGTACCATAGTCCATACCATAAGGCGAAGTCCTCTGAAACCCAGTACTATCATACGGCCTCCACCCACCCATCATCACATTCTGTGCATAAAACTGCCCAGCCAAAGCCCCGGCATGATGCGGTGAGGTACCCAATCCATGTGGAGTCGAAGTCGCCATTTCTCCATAACCACCGCTCGCATGCCATCCTCCTTGATGGGCAGCTCCGAAGTGACTTCCTGCTGGAGAGGCGTACTGGGGCATCGCACGATTGCTGGGAACGTAGACTGGAGATTGTTGAAGATGTTGATGAAAGGTTGAATTAGCGTCGCTGTATCCACCTGCGTTTGGAGCAGAATGGAACATTGTGAGGTAGATAAAGGTGGGATGTTATATTGGAAACATCTGTAACAAAATGTAAAATGTTAGAACATTTTCTTACAACTCTGATTCAAATTAACAAGAATAAAAGGGATAAGTATTAGGTCATAAAAACTCTCATTTTCTCCAAATTTTTGTAATTTAAATCTATGTTGAGCAACACCAAAAGACTGGAACGAAAATTCATATGCGGGAACGACTTGCCTGAATGGATATTTTTGGAAAGTCAAAGGTAAAGAAAAAAACCTGCTTAATTAACACATGTCCTCGAAATTCTGAAGTAAATGCCCTGGAAAAAGGGAATACTTAATTGGAAAGAAGATAAGGTTCATATAGATGTCTGGTCTTTGGGTATAATTCTATTTATAATGTTGATGATGTCTTATGATGCCTTTCATGCGAAACAAGTGCAGTAGCACTTATCGCTTATCATTCATTGTATTTATTAAATAAATAAATAAATAAATAAATAATCTTTAATTAAGTGCTGAATCAAGGTATCTACTAGGGTTCCAATAAGGTGCCGAATTCGAGTCCTCCCAAAATTGAAGTCGTTTTTTTCTAGATAAAGTTTTTTTTAACGTTGCAACATATAATTTACTAAGTATTTAACCCTTTTGGTGGATGATCCCTTTGTGAAAAATCTCAGAAAAGGGTGATAAAAATTCGGTTCGAAATACTTGAACCTAAAATGGAAGAATTTATCAATTCACTCCCTTGCTACCGTCTCAGGACTTTTAAAAGTTTTGGTTCACCCTGTATACGTAACTGTTCAGGTGTTTTTATGCTACAGTGACTTTCTACCGACTTCAAAGTATAACAGAAACAAAATCATCCTTTAAAAAAGTTAAAACAACAGGTCTAGTTTTCCAAAACAGCTTATGCCCATCACGAAATGGATTTCTATTAGGCGCCTGGTTATCTTATCGGCGGTCGTTAAGAAAAAAAAACTCTTCGAATTGTCAGACACATATGTGACTCAAGGTGCAGCTTGATATCCGCAGAATTAATCAAAAATAGGTTGAAAGCGAGCTTTAAAAATATTAGAGCAGATGCCATTTTTTATTATTGTTTAATGTTAAATCGCACAGTGAATTTGTGGCGTCTTACTGATATTAACAATAAACAGAATTAATTAAATTAAATCTACTCTTCTTCTGCTTGCGACATTTTTCAATCAGGACTTTTTCAATTCAATTTAACAAACTTGTTAATTAGTGCAGGCGAGATAGGTAATTTAATTGCAAAACGTACAATAATTTTCTGCAGGTTTTTATGATTGGATGACCGTTTAGTCTTACAATGAACTTAAAAAAATTGGTCACACAAGAAGGGTCTTAAAGGGTTAATTTGAGAGGGGTTCGTTTTTGGATTGTTAATAATTTATATAACTTACTATTTGCCCATGTTAGATTAAAAAGCCATATTGTCAGATACATTTATGCCAACATTTCTTATAGCACCCCACAAAATTTTAGCTTGAACGAATACTGGAGTAAGTATTTAATACTTGTTTGAGCTGCTGACTTCGATATTGTCAGCAATGGCACATAAACGTATGACAGTGGATAGTTGGGTGAGAAAAGGGAGCTGCCTGTTTATAAAACTGAGAACTGCAACAAAAGTGTTATTCATTGAAAGAATAATTATCATGTTTACCAACCCCCTCACCCCTGATACAAACCCTTTTGTCCTGATTTGAGATAAATACCCCAGAAAACGAATATACCAAGATTTATTTCGAAAAAATTGATATTGCGTAGATGTATGTATACAGAAAATACATTTAAAAATTAAAGTATTGATGTTTTTTCGCGCGACCAAATGTTCGTGACGTTTTTTCAAAATACGATTTTATGATACGCTTTAAAAAGTATTTCATGATTAGCCGAACAACCTTGGTCCTGTCCCGAATCCTTGAGAATCGAATCAGTAATTTGAATATCATCAGGTCAAAGCCAAATCCTTTACCCAGTAAAATACCATCAATTTAAATTTTGCTTTTATAAACAATATTAAAAATTAATGATCCTTCAAGTCTATACAAGCACATACCGTATACAGTTGTAAAATTTACGCACTCCTAGTTATGTCATGAACTTTTTACTAATGGTCCATTAGCTCGAATTTCTTCGCCTAACACATATGTTACGGGACAAATGTCATTGGGGTAGTGAAAAATTACCGTCATCAATTATACGCCCATATGTCTGTAGAGGTACGAAATATCGTCCAAAACTATTTCATCGTATTTTTATAGATAGCACGAGCGTATTTATTAATTTCTAAATTTTTGACACTTACACGTACTAACAAATTTTTATTGATAACAGAATTAAATATACTTGACGTTATAGATGAAGTTAATTTAAATTACAAATTAAAAAGGTATAATTTTTGACACAAGCAAGAATTAAAAAGACCCAGTACCAAAAAACTGATAGAAAACTTAAACTAAAAATAATCCAAATAAAAATTGCAAGGCTAATATTAGGTACGGCCATGTTTAACAAACTAGCGCCGTTGACGAGTTTACCGTAAAATAAAATAATATGGAAGATTTCCGAATTAAAAAAAAAAGTAATACCACCAAAAACTAGTTCATTTTAGTTCTTGCTAAACGCCGTCCGGATCTGAATCACATTTACAACAGCTGAACAAGCCTAGCAGTACGTCACTTCCGGAAAAATTCTTACAATCAAATTAAATTATTGAATCTCTGAGCATTTGGAATATCGATCTCAGATAGATGAGAGATATTGCAACTAAGAAAATTATTTATACAATGGTTTTCCTGCTTAATTCGCGATTGAAAATGTACCATCTGAAAAAAGTACACGAATAGTTCAAAAATAAAGAAAAGCAAACAATATTTTTACTAGCAATTTCATTAAGAATACTTAATCTGTCAATTTAAAAAGAATAATATTTAAGTAGTCTTCTTATCGACAACACAAAAGTTATATTTTCGTTATCAGCAGTGATAAGGCAACACCGACATGAAAGTTCTGATAACATATATTACCATTGTGTGTATTCTATGCTGGTGATAAAAATACATAAATAACTAATCAGTAGCTGTGTTAGTGATGATAATACCCACATATTTAAGCAATTTTATGGTCGATAAACCCCTTGGTCCTTGCCAAAAAATTAGAATAATTAAATGCTATGCAGGTTGTGCTCAATCAATGTAAAAGTTTTATTAAAATAAACATTTTACGCGGAATTTAGTATTTGATTGTATTCAAATTCAAAATTTGCTTATTTAAAGAAATATCTGAAAAACCGTCAGTTCAAAACCGAATCTGAAGATCAAATTACTCCTAGGATCAAAGTCTACATACATTTTTCAAAGTTTTGTCTGGCTCCGAATTCACGTTTTTATGTATAGTACAGTGAATGAAGGTAAAAATCAACTCTATCGATTTGCATGAAAATTTGGGATTGAGTATATTTTACCTTCAACTTCAAAAATGGCATACGCTCGACTTGAGATTTTGGCATTTTAGGGGTGAAATCCACCCCTTGTGTTAAAAATGGTAAAAAATGCTGATTTAAGCATTCTGGCGTAAGTAATCTCGTTTAATTAAATAAAATAAATATTTTTCAACATTTATATGCATGATTTATGATTTTAATTAATTTTTCAACCCTTTTAGCAACCACCCCTTAAATCAAAAATAATGAAAAAATCATTTTTTATTTTTCTGAAATATGAAATCACATATTAACATTACACAAACAGTTTGTTTAATGTTTATGATACAATTTTTGGTTGACTGTGAAATTTCAACCCTTAAAAACCACCCCATTATCATTGAAAAAATTGGTTTAATCACATTTCAATAATACATTACTGAATTGAAATCTCATTTACTGATTATTAAAATTTTTATTTATTTATTGCGACATTTTCCACCCTTAAAAACTACCCATCGTCATAAAAATAATGGAAAAAATTTTTTTATCAGCTTTAATAGCTTTAATTATTTAGAATCTTTTTTATTGGTTATGATCAACTTTTAAAATATATTTAAGACTTTATTAATATTATTCTTTCCACATTCCCCAAACAATTTTTTCAGTGCTTATTTGACTTATAAAAATTTAATTTATTAATTAGGAAAATGTATTAAAATATATGAAAAGTTTATTCATTTTTTATTTAACTAATCAAATATTAATAGTATATTAATTTTTAATTTTTCACTCTTCATCAGAGCTCTCTTCACCAATTTCTCCTTCTTCAATAATTGGAGGGCTATCTTTTTTCCTATATACAGGGTGCGCCAATTATTTCCACTCGATCTCTAGCACCGAAACTAAAAGAGATATCAACAAGATTTTTTGTAGGGGTAGACAGTGTCACTCAACATATTTTACACAATTTTTAATAAGAAATCAAGTTACCTATGAAAATGACAGTAGGTATATTTTGTTATGGCATTAATTGTCAACATAAAATTTTGTATTGTATCACGTCTACTATATTTAATCGTGTATAAAAAATGGATTTTAATAAGAATTATAGTGAGTAAACCAGGTTTACTCGCTTTGTATTAATCTCTGAAAGGGATAAAAAAGAAGAAAGTGACATCTTGACTAGATTCAGTCAAAATTTAATGTCAATACTCTCTTCTTACCATGGATGGTAGCACATCTAAAAAGAATTATAGTGTTCAAGAAAATATTGATATGATATGGATACTGGGTGAATGTCAAAAAAATGCGTTTCTTGCTAGTAGGGTCTATCGTCAAAGATACCCAGAAAGACGTTATCCACAAAAGGATACTTTTGAGAATTTAAAGAACCGTCAAGTATGAAAAACATTCACGTGAAACTACAGCTGTTACTATTGACAACGAATATAAGGTAATGATCAGTATAGTTGAAGATCCCAATATAAGCACAAGGCAATTAAGCAATCAGTTAGATATTTCCAATACCACAATTAGAGGCATAATAAAAAAGAATAAATATCACCCCTATCATATCCAGCTTCACCAAGAATTGTTACCACGTGATTTCGCGCGTAGAGTGGAATACCGTAGATGGTTAATAAACAAGATAAATACAGAGCGTAACTTTTTAAACAAAGTTTTATTCTCCGACGAAGCCACGTTTCATAAGAACGGTTGTGTAAATAGACACAACTTCCATTATTATTCGGACCACAATGAACATTTATTTAGAACCACAACACAGTATCGATGGTCTTTGAATGTGTGGGCGGGAATAATAGGTGATTATGTAATTGGTCCCTATTTCTTTGAAGGGACTGTAAATGGAGCTATATTTTTAGATTTTTTAGAACATGATTTTCGCAACTTATTGCAAAATGTGCCTCAAAATTATTGCAACGGAATGTGGTTTCAATTAGATGGTGCCACACCACATTACCTATTAGATGTTCGCAATTGGTTAAATAGGGAATTTCAGGATCGTTGGATAGGAAGGGGAGGACCTATAAATTGGCATACTAGATCGCCTTGCCTTACACCTTGCGATTTTTTCTTGTGGGGTTTTATTAAAAATATTGTTTACAAAGAAGAGGTTACCACAAAAGAAAATATGAAAGAAAGAATTACTACAGCATTTAGACAGGTGACCCCTGCAATGCTAAGAGATGTGCGTAAATCAATGAAAAAAAGGGCAAGAAAATGTATAAATGAAAATGGAAGACATTTTGAACACCTACTATAAATTTTAACTTTCACTATTGTAGTTTTCTTACGATTAAACTTTGTAAAATTTTGTACTTATTAAAAATTGTGTAAAATATGTTGTTTGTCACTTAACGTCAATTATTAAAGTAAATAGTAAACTTAGATGTGCAAAACCCTATATTTTTTTAATGCGTATTAGGGAGAGCTTCTAACTGAAGAAAAATATACAGGGTGTCCCATTTGAAAAAATTAAGTTATTGCCATTTGAAAACTAGACTATTGGCACGCCATCGGCAAACACCCTGTGCAACAGATGAAAATGTTGTGTGATTATTGTGATAGGTGCATGTTTCATTTACATCATAGTAGCTTTTTTGAGGAATTTTTTAAAAAATATGGTTTTTGTGCTAATATTTCTGAAGTGCTGTTTTTTCATTAAATCTGCTTAAAATAGGAATAACTTGTCAACGCCGCGTCGGATTTACAAATACAAAAAACTACCGTAAATCTAATATTAAGTAGAATCAGGAGACATAATCGTATACAGGGTGTTCAATTTAAAAAAACCAAATTAATTTTCATTCCACAAAAATTAGCCACCCTGTTTACATCAAAATATTTTAAAATTGTAGTCCGAGTGACACTGTCTACCCCTACAAAAAATCTTGTTGATATCTCTTTTAGTTTCGGTGCTAGAGATCGAGTGGAAATAATTGGCGCACCCTCTATAACATATTTTAAATCACTTATTTTTTAAAAGATAAAAGGTTAAAGGGCTCCGGTACATGGTTCTCGCAGTATAAAAATGAGGCTTTAAACGTTTCTATCTCGGTTATTTTTTATCCTACAAAAAAAGTAAAATCTTTGTTAAAAAAAACTCAAATTTCGTTCTCTACCATTTTTTACGTATATCGAGTTATTATCAAAATAAAATGAAATTTACGAAAATTTGAAAAATTCTGATTTTTTAAATCATATTTTTTTTCAAAAATATGCATTCTAACCGGTCAACAATTTTGAGGTCATTACTTATGCTAAATTAAGAAAGGGATTACTATAAATTCTAACTTTTTTGGAAATGGCGTATATTTTTTTTTCACTTTTTCCTAAAAAAATCGAAAGGGTCCTCTTATTTTCATCATAACTTGTTTAATTTTGATGCTATCAACTTCTTCTAGAGCTCATTTAATAGGTATTTCTGAGTACTTTAAAAAGTATTTAGTAAGTATATTTTCTTAAATGCATCGTTTTCCCGTTATTTAAGCTTGAATGCTTAGATTTTAGTACTCACCGAAAAAAAACATACATTCAATTACCTATAACTCACTTCGAATTAATATTAAAAGGTTTTTCAAGTAAGGAATTTATTATATTTTTTATTAGCTTCAATTTTGGTAATGACAACCTTTTTGTAAAAACTTATAGTTTTTAAGTTATTTATGAAAAACCGCTTTAGAACATGCATTCTTTTCACGAAAAATCAAAATCTTTGATCTTTAATAACTCAAGAAGTATTGATTTATTTGAATAACTTTATATAACAAATTTTGCTTAGAATTTGTATCTCTATCGATTCCTGGGGTTATTTTTTATAAAATAATTTCCACCTCCGAGAAGGGGTTGCATCCACCCCCAGCGTAAAAGCACAAGTTGGCACCATGTCACTTTTGTTTCTTGAGGTATCCTCTAACTACTCACCAATTTTTATGAAATTCGATGGAGGTTCAACGAAATCGGAGGTGAAAACCTTCAGTCCAGATTGTATAGTAAAAATTGTTAAAATAACAGTTATATGTGATTGATATATTTAATCAAATGGCCCTTGGATTTATTAGCAACAAAATATAATGAATACAATGTGGTTGCTTGATCAGCCATCGTGTAATTGTGACGTCAGCAAGGAGCATCCTCTATCGGGTTATTAATCTTTAGAGCCCGCCTCCGCGGCGTTTTGAGTCGCGAGATTCCTTCTCGAGATGAGGCCACTCATGTGGACAGCGACCATACAAGAAGCGCCCAGTTTCCATTAGAAGGGCAATTAATATAACGCAAGAACATGGGAATAATTCCAATAAATTCTTCGGTAGACGTTCGGGATTATTAAGGACATAAATTAAACAATCGAATTCTTATTCGGTCTAAGTATGTAGTAAATATTTATTAGGTATATGTCTAGGAATTATTAAGGTATTGGTGTAATCTGTGAACCGTCAGATAAATATATTTTATGATAATTGAATTAATAGAAGAAAATTTTTTAAAAAAAAATATATTAATTGGTTATTTATAATCAACATCATTTCTTCACAATTTTAAAATTTATTCCCATTACACAAAGTTGAGAAAATATACTTCCAGTGGCGTAAATAGGGGGGTAAAAGTCGCCACCACTTTCTTAAAGAGCAAAATGTCCACCAAAGGACCCCGCACCATTCTTATGGAAACGGGAGCACCGTCAAATTGTCTGAATTTTTGATATGTGATAGTACTTGATGCCCATGGGCCCAATCCTATCATATGGCTAGATTTTGATATACATTTTGAAATATTGTAAACTAAATATTTTTATACACAAATCTAAAACAGCTGCCAAACAATTAATAATTAATTGTTACCTTTTACTTATTTTTTAATCAGTTAACCTTACAGCTACAGCAGCCACCAGAATTTACAAAAATATGTTTTTTGAGTAGTTAATAATAATAGCTTTATTGCCCAACAGAAATCCATTTATAGGACAATTTACAAAATTTTACTGTAGAAAAAATTATCTTACTAAATACATGACGAAAATATTAGTCTAAAAAGACAGAGGCAGTATTAATGAGAGTATATATGGAACAAGAAAAAATATCGCAATATACGCATATTTGATTATAGTTAGTGCACCTAACATTAATTGGGGATTTTAAAAATATATTTGTTCTTGCTCTAGAACACCTAAATGTCACCTTATTTCTTGAATTAAAACTTGGCACTTCCATATTAATTTTTGAAAGAATATCAGCCGAATCAATTGAATTATGAAGTACTTTATATAGAAATTTCAATGAGGAGAGATCTCGCCTTAAATCTAAACTATCATAATCAAATCTAGCACATAATACATTATAGTCAAAACCACGCTCTGGATATACTCCATCTATTTTAAAAGCCAAATATTTCAAAAGTTTCCTCTGAACCTTTTCAATACCTGATATGTAACAATTGTATATGGGGTGCCAAATAATACTTCCGTATTCCAGCTTAGATCGTACTAACGAGTTAAATAATAGTTTGATGGGAGTTGTATTTGTAAAACTTCTACAATTTCGAATAAGAAAGCCGTACATTTTCATGGCCTCAGATATTTTAAGTTCAATATGGTTTGAAAAAGTTAATTTTGTATCAAAAACAATTCCCAGGTCCTTAATAGTACTACATTTTTCAAGCTCGGACATTTGGATAGAAAAAGTTAATACTTTACACTTTTTAGCATTTAAATTCAATCTATTACTGTCGCACCAATTATTAATTAGGTCTAAGTTTTTCTGTAGCTCTTTACAATCATTAATGTTAGTAATCTTTGCAAAAAATTTAAAATCATCAGCAAAACCTAATCTTTCACAGTCTAATATTTCTAGCAAATCATTCACGTAAACTAAAAATAATAAAGGCCCAAGGTTGGAACCCTGGGGAACTCCAGAAGTAACAGAAATAGTTTTAGATGAGTATCCGTCATATGCAAAAAACTGTTTCCTATCTGCTAAATATGATGACAGTTTACGTTGATCTATCTTGTCAAAGGCTTTCGAGAAGTCTGTATATAATACATCAACCTGACCCTGTTTATCTAAAACCTCTGAAATGTATTGAGTTAGAATTAATACATTTGTTACTGTGGAACGTTTTATCATAAAACCTTGTTGATGTACCGAAATAGAATTTCTAACTGAGGAATATACACGATTATATATGACCATCTCAAAAACCTTCGAGAAGTTCAAAGGAGAGACACTGGCCTGTAATTTTCCACATCTGATTTTTTCCCAGTTTTGAATATTGGACAAATTCTAGCATTTTTCCAAACTTCAGGATATTTACCATTTTTTATTGACAAGTTGAAAATTTTTAACAATGGTTCTACTAGTGCTTCTGAACAGTCCTCAATGAAAAATGATGGAATATTATATGGTCATCTTTTTCAAAGCAGTTTTAATCTCTGCTTCGTTGACTAAATCGAAAGTGATTACAGGAAAATTACTTGTAAGACCATCATAATATGTATTCTCCGAAGCTTCTTGGTCAACAGTTGTAGATCCTTTACTATTTACCTTATATAGTAAGTGTGATATACCAATGAAATCAGCTAATTGGGGAGATTTTAAAAATGTTAAAATACATAGGGCGTTCCATTAAAAACTTTGATCTGGCAGGGCGTTATGAAACACCCTGTAACATTGTAATTAATTTTAAAATGTAAAGCTTTTAAAGCTGCCTACAGTTTTTGTAAATAACATTTTTTCGTTTCTTTTATTATAACAGATCTACTGAACTTTGTCGCAATAATCAATCACCCCGTATATTGATAAACAAGCTCAAGTGAGATCACCCTGTAAGTATGAATTTTTAGCCTGTCTCCAATTAATGTAACGGTGCAATTTCATACAGACTGTAAAAATATTTAGTTTACAATATTTTTTATTACCTACTAAAATTTGTTATTGGTAAAAATTGATATTTTTACAGTTAATCGTTTAATTTCTCGAAAACATGCCATAGGATCCAATTACAATTTTGAACGAGGACGTCAACATCTACATTATATCCAATATTCAGAAACTTTGACGGTGACTTTTTTATCGATATTTCAGGCTATTTCTGCATGTTAAAAATACATACTTTGAACAAAAACGCCTGTGGAAACATGAATCGCCCTGTATGGAAATATATTTTGATTTTAATTATTACATATGTATTTTGACTACATATATCCGCCAGAAACTTTTAAAAATATTTTGCAGGGACTTTTTGGTACACATTTTGAAATTTCGGGATCTTGAACTTTAACGCACTGTATCTCGAAATCTAGCCATAGGATTGGGCCTATGGACACTATTGATCAGGACATCAAGTACTACCACATATCAAAAATAATAATAAGAATGGTGCGGGGTCCTTTGAAAAGAGCAGTGCTTGATTGAAATAAAGGAAAATTGAAAGTTTTCAATAAATTCTTATGTAAATTTTTATGTAATCGCCAAATTTTAAACACGCCAACTTTGAAATAGGAAACAATAAAAAATTTTTTTTTCTATTATAATTAATTATCTTCTGAATCACGTGCTATTATTACGTTTGGTTCCAAACGACCTTATAATTCAAAGTTCAGGTAACTGTCACCAGTCACCACGTAACGCGACCTCTAGCATTCCAAACATCGCAGTTAACGACGAATAACGTTCACCCTCTGAAGTACGAATGTCATTTATTTGATTTTGGAATGTTGGTTTCCTTTTAACGTCAATAATTAGATCCCTCCGAAATATTTGTTATTTGTCAACACATCCTAAAAATATACCGGGTGACAATGAGACTAGGGTCATGCCTATATCTCGTTCATTTTTTAACCGATTTGAATAAAATTTGGAACATAGATATGAGACACAATTTTGGATTGACAGTCGTATAAAATCAAAATGGCGGACTTCCGGTTTCGCCAAAAATGTCACCAACTTCGATTTTTTAAATGGAACACCCTGTATATTTGATGTTTTTTAGAATGTATGGCTCAAATTACATACGACAGTGTTGCCAATTTTTTTATTTTTCAATAAAAAAATTCAAATTTCCACAGGAGGCCTTTTTCTGGTCAAAATCTATTCCAATTGACATCAGTAATTCATAGTAATAGACTTTTTATCGATATTATCAATAACAAATCCTACAGCGGGAATTTAAATTTTCTAAATTCATTTTTAACGAATAAATCGTTTTTTTCAAGTGGTACCTACCGAGGGCCATCTTGTCATTCGATAGAGAATTTAATTACCAATTCAACGATATACATTATGTACCACTTCCTTTTTGTTCAAACCTAAATATGATCGTTTATTGAATTTTTACAATACCTATTTCGTACCATGCCGTTGAATTCCAATCCGTTAGGGTTTGATGAAATTAAAGATAGCCATGGAATAACAATATGTGTTTAATATCACGTCAAAAGTCAAATATCAATTTTACTTGTCATCTCGTTTTGTTAATAATGGTACGAAATAGGTATTGTACAAATTCAATAAACGATCATATTTAGGTTTGAACAAAAAGGAAGTGGTACATAATGTATATCGTTGAATTGGTAATTAAATTCTCTATCGAATGACAAGATGGCCCTCGGTAGGTATCATTTGAAAAAAACGATTTATTCGTTAAAAATGAATTTAGAAAATTTAAATTCCCGCTGTAGGATTTGTTATTGATCATATCAATGAAAAATCTATTACTATGAATTACTGATGTCAATTAGAATAGATTTTGACCAGATAAAGGCCTCCTGTGCTAAAAAAAAATTTGAAAATTTGAATTTTTTTATTGAAAAATAAAAAATTTGGCAACACTGTCGTATGTAATTTGAGCCATACATTCTAAAAAACATCAAATATACAGGGTGTTCCATTTAAAAAATCGAAGTTGGTGACATTTCTGGCGAAACCGTAAGTCCGCCATTTTGTTTTTATACGACTGTCAATCCAAAATTGTGTCTTATATCTATGTTCCAAATTTTATTCAAATCGGTTGAAAAATGACCGAGATATAGGCATGGCCCTAGTCTCATTGTCACCCGGTATTCCTTCATAATGATCCCGTAACTTCAGTTTGACAGAATTGGGAAAGAAGACGTAAGGGGAGTTCTGAATAATTGAGGAGTCAGCAAGAAAAATAGAATCACGGTAGTGAGATTAAACTATAGAATAATACGGCATCAAAGTACAAAGATCAACTTTAGACCGAATAATATCAAACTTGTCACCTTTTTTAAGTCCCTTTTACATAATTTTTTTTAGTTCTTTTAAAATAAGCTTCCCATAATTTTGTCTCATTTTTTTAAACCATAACAACATTTCTAAAATTTGTTTTCTTAATTTATTTTCAACTTGAAAAGAAATATGAAAACCAAATTTTAATTTCTATTTTTCCCACTAATATCTTGTATTTTTCTTTGATTTCTTTTCGTATTCTTAAATTCTCTTCCTCTGCTATTTCAAAATTAATTTTTATTTCTTCATTTAAATTTTATTCCAATATTTGGATATTTTTATTATTTTTCATAATGTCTCTTTCTATTTTCTTTATCTCTTCTTTGTTTAATTTGTTCTCAGTTTCGTTTATTTTCATTTCTTTTTTCATAATATTTCCCAAATCTTCTTTGATTTTTTCTTTGTTTTTAATCATTTCATATTTAATATTTCCCAAATCTTCTTTAATATTATTTATTTTGTCTTCCATATTACCAATTTTGTTTCCCACATTTGGAACTTCATCTATGATTTCCAAACATTGATTCCAGTTCCTATGATCCCTACAAAATATTTTTTAGTTTAATCTTCCGTCTGTGATAATTTTTTTTAATTTTATTTCTCAACATCGTTTCTCTTTCCTTTTCTTGTTGTTTTATTTCTTCATTTTTATTTTCCATTTGTGCTAATTTTATTTGTGAAATTTCATTAATTTCTTCCCTCCTGATTTTATTCTTTAAAATTTCTTCTTTTAAGGATTTGTCTAAATTTTTAACATTTTTCTTATTCTTCATTTTATCCTCTTTTATTTGATATATTTCTTCAATAAACCCGGTTTCTATTACAGTCTTATTTTTCTGCTCCTGTAATTCTTCTACCTCTATTATTCTTGCCAATCATTTCTTTTTTACTATATTTTCTTGTTTCTTCTATTTTTTTATCTGTATCTTTTCTTAAATCTTGTCTGATTTCTTCCAAGCTATTTTCTACACTTCTTATTTCTCTTTTTATATTTCTTTTAAATGCATTATATCTGTCTTCAAATCGTTCTTCAATTCTATCATATCCATTCGAATACCTGTTTTTATCTCTTCTTTATTTCTTTCCATATTTTTTTCTTGATTTCTGTTTGTTACTTCTTGTATATTTTGATTCATGACAAACAACATTTGCATAAGTCGTTCATCTGATCTTCTATCTTCTCTTAAATCCATGTTATGTTTTTTTTAATTATAAATTAAAATTTAATTATCTTTATTTAACCTCATTTTAGAGCCCCACGTTGGGCGCCAATTGAAAATAGAAGATTTTTTACGTTTTTTATAATCTTTATTTTCTAATTTTCATGTACCACTCTTAATAATTTTAAAATGTTACTTATAATTTATGTTGTTGCCTAAATTTTAGAACGTTTTCGTTTAAAATTAATTTTGTTTATTCGAGTTACATGGATTTGTTCAATGCACTTCTATCAGCAAACTGAAATACAAATCATTGTTGGTGTCGTGTCGATGTCGTGTCGTCAAGTGTGAAAACGCTCAAAATGTATTATGTCGTGTCGTCGTCGTGTCGTTACCGTGTCGCCAAATGTGAAAGCGCCCATTCTGGGCTCGCTTTGGATCGACATAAGATCCAATTTTTTATTGTGAGACAATTTTACAAAAGGTGCTATTGCGCGCAATAATTGCCGATGTTAACTAAAATCATTTCTCAATTCGGCGACATACTTTTCGAACGATATTTATTCCCTGTAATTTGATAAAAAAATTATGTGACTAAATGCGTAGGTCGCGTCTCGCTGATAAGATATTTTTAAGTTATCAAATTCTAAATGCATATTCGTAGTGACACTAATTATGAGCTGATACGTTATCAACGTTTCCTCGACATTCGTATTTCTAGAGGGGGTAAATAATATTAACGAAAAGAAAATTATATATATCGTATAATTATCAGACGTATATGTTAAATTGCGATTAACTATAGTCTATTTTTATGTATGAGAGAGTAATAAAACAGCATTTCTAATGCAAAACTTAGTACGGTCATTTTAAATATTTTTACGGAATAATCTAAATATTTCCTAAAACTGTCATAAATGTACCTGAGCTAATACAAGTTTTGGGTCTTTTATTGGTCTTTTATAACCATAAGCTGTACAGAACAATAGAAAAAGGTTTGGACAGGACAAAAGCCCTGTGTATTAAAGATAACATAGCCGTATCTTAAGATTATTTTCAATAAGTACCTATTTGCCAATTTTGTTTTATTTTAATTCCAAGAATTTCTTACAGTAATCGAATTATAAGTAGATAAATCCCTTACCAACAAATTTCACCGAAAATGCTATTGTAGGTTTTCCATTTAGTAAGGAGGTCCAGTTGTGTATTCTTGACAGCTTACTAAATGTCGTTTAGTTGCAACATGCAAGGTGCAGTGTGCAGTCTATTGTGAATTCTAGTGTAATCATGGAAAATTTGGAAGTACTGCGTAAACGACAAAAAATCGGTCCTTTAACAGTTAATGAAAAAACATTAATATTTAATTGTTTTAAATCATTTACAGACAAACATTTATGTAAAAGTGTTGATGACACAGTGGAATTAGTTAGTAGTACGCTTGGTGTTGGGAAATCTACGATTTACAGAGTTGTTAAAGAAGAGAAATGTGACGAGTTTCAAACAGCACGTAAAGCTCCAGGTAAACCAAAATTTCAAATAGAAAATCATTTGAAAGAAAGACTTCGAAGGAAAGTGCATGCGTTCTTCTTTAGAAAAGAATTTCCGACAGTAGACAAAGTTCTTGCCACGGTTCGAGATGATAAGGATTACCCTGAAATGAGTCAAAGCACACTATGGAAACTTTTAAAAGAAATAGGTTTTCTATGGAAAAAGCATTCCAGAAAGTCTATTTTAACAGAAAGAAGCGATATTGTAGTATGGAGAAGAAATTACCTAAGGACTATAAAAGAAATGAGAAACCAAAGAAGAAATATATTTTATTTAGATGAAACATGGATCAACGAGGGACATACACCAAATAAATTTTGGCAAGATGAAACTGTTACAAGTCGAAGACAGGCTTTTTTAAATAATTTATCTACTGGTTTAGATCCACCATCAGGAAAGGAGCGCAGACTGATAATAGTACACATCGGTAATTCAAACGGTTTTGTTAAAGGTGGTTTATTGACTTTTGAATCTACTCGTACCGGTGACTACCATGAGGACATGAATGCTGATGTCTTTAAAGAGTGGTTCGAACAAATGATAGATCTTCTTCCTCAGAACTGTATAATAGTAATGGATAATGCAAGTTATCACTCGAGACTTACAGAAAAAATGCCCACAACCAAGTGGTTAAAAAAAGATTTACAGAATTGGCTAAATTCAAAGAATATTAAGTTCCATCCCGGTTCTGTGAGAAGAGAACTGTATCATTTGTGTGTTGAACTGATATGGGCACAGATAAAGGGAGAAGTTTCAAGAAAAAATAATTCTTTTAAAATGAGTGATGTTAAACAGTTGTTTTTGGAGGCTGTAAATAATGTGAAGCCTGAAAACTGTGAAAAGGCAGTAAATCATACGATTAAAGAAGAAGAGAAAATGTGGAAGTTGGACAATATTACTGATGAAATGATCGAGCCACTCATTGTAAATATTGGTTGCGACAGTTCATCTTCTGATTTCGATTCTGATTTGGATTTGTAGGTAAGAAGTAGTTTTTATATTAAAATTAATATTTATGAACGTAACGTTGTTTAAAAGTCAAAGTTTAAACCCTTATACCTACATAACCCGTTTGACACAATGTTCTTAACATACCTTGTGGAAAAATAAAATATTTTAGAAAAAATTGCACTTTTTACCTTCAGCTATTTAGAAGTTATAAGCAGGTTAATTAGGTGAAAATATAAGTGTACACCCGATATATTTATTATATTTATACAAAGGTTATTTCATACGAAAATACTCGAGGTATAACATCACAAAATATTTTAATTGTCTACTAAAAGAAGTGGTACGTCTATGGATTACGAACGCTTTATTATTTTCATACTCTCTCATACATAAAAATAGACTATAATTGCCTTAGAGATACTTCGTACTATAGAAAGTCGTTTATTGAAATTGAATTAAAATTTTTATACCGGGTGGTCCAATAAAAACGACTTTCGGTCATATCTTAGGAACCGTTTATAGTACAGCTACAGGGAACAAAAACAGGGACTAAATTGATCTGTTCATTCATTCAGTTTTGAACGAAAACGAACCAAATTAATTTCTTTATGATGGGAACTAAGAAACGCGTGAAATATAAATACAGTAAAGATTCAAAATATAAATTTCTTCGCACAATCGTACGTAACATTAACCATTGATAATATTAATAACTTATACATATTCAACCTTATCTCACCAGATTGTTTAATTAATTAATTTTCTAATACTTCCAGTTTTAACCTATATTACATGTCTAATTTGAATGCTAAGTGTTAATTAAGATAATAATAAATTATATTATCGTTACAAAATGTTTTGCTACCGTCGGAGATTCAGTAATTAATATTGTTTCTCATATTAATCACGAAAATAAACGTCGATGCGTATATTTTAGTAATCAGCATCACGCACTACAGCAGTTTTAAAGAATTCTCGATTAGTTTTAATTTTAAATAGGATTTATTATAATGCAAGTTTATGTACAAAAAGTAGCTGTCGCTGAAACTATTGTCCATCACCAGCCACTAGTTATTCTCATCGTTTGAATGCCACATCGAAAAAACGACACATCTTGTGAGGATATTCAAGAGTCAATCCATTTTTTCCATTTTTAAGAATGGAATTTTTGTTCCTTTAAAGAAAGTTTCCTATCTAGTTCTCTCAAGAACTCATTTGAGAAAAAAATTGATCATAAAAATTACAAATCTAACCCAAACCGGTATAATTAAACAATATTTTCAAACTTACGTTCTGAGTGCAAAATCTTATCTAGCCAACGCTATAAATCCTATATACAAAACATTGAATCTGAAGTGGATGGCAATCCGAAACAATTTTGGAACTTCGTTAATTCTGAACGTAACTCATCTACCATTCCTTCAAATCTCTATCTTCATAATGAGTATACTGAAATGGGACAACATTCATCCAATTCTATTAGAAAACTGTGCATTTATTTTTTGTAGACCCCTTCATATAATTTTGAATGAATCTTTAAACTCTGGCTACTTTCCCGACATTTGGAATACCAGTTATGTCATTCCTATCCATAAATCAGGTGATAAATGAAAGATTAAGAAGCAACATAGCAGAAATCACCAATAAATGCAATTCATACCTAACCTCACATAGGAAAAAACAAGTTTTGAGGGATTAAGTACAATTAGGTGATTATTTAAAGAAGAGATGGTTTGGAACTGATAATCCTTCACTTTTATTCAAAAATGTTTGACACTTTTCTTAGTACAAAGATGAGAAATACTAAGTTATACAGAAATTCTTGAATACAAATGTGAGTAATAAGTTAAGTTTTACTATCATTGATTAGAAAGTCTAGACGGTGGAAGAGATAAGGGCCATTTTTATTCTTATTATTGTGGTCACTAAAAAGTTTTTATCTAGTTCTATAATGGTAATGGTATAACCAACATTTGGACACGATCTATGATGGTTTTCTTCGAGAAAAATAATAAGGAATTAATGAAATATTATTTTGTAAAAAAAGATTTTATGGGTTGTTTCGCATTTTGCAATATATTTTGAACTTGCTGTTAATCCAAATTTTTTTCGTCATATACAGGTCCTTGCGCAGGATTTGCGAAGGAACTATATAAATAAAACTATCAAGTATCATATACAACAAAATTATAGGACATCAGATTTATACATTTCTGGAATCATTTTTTTTTCTTCTAATATTTCAAGTAAAGATACATAACTTTCCCTCTTGAGGAAGGGGAGGTTCCATCTACATAAATCGTAGTTTGTTCACACATTAATTGAAGGTTTGAAATATAACAGTTTATGTCTTTAAGTACCCAAAATTCCCCAATCAGGAGGGGGGAGAAAACTGTAAAATGTTCGACCTTCCTCCAGTTTTTCCTCAATTGCTTTTTTCCCTTACGTCCTACGGCAAAGGCATTTATACATTATTGTAGTGCGTTAAATTTCCTACAATTTTGACTATCCAAACATGTTTGTATGTCAATTCTTTACCGAGATATGGCGCTTCGAAGAAAAGGTATTTTTTCTAATTTTGCCACAAACTGTCAAAAAAATGCAGAATTCCACCTTATTTCTTCTGTTATACCCGAAATGTTGTTGAAATTATGGTTCCTTGTTAAAATCACCACCTTTTGACACCCCTTAGCACCCCCCACCCCTTCCCCCACCCAATCCCAATTCACTAAAACTAATTTTCTTCTCTGATGAAAGCCAACCATATTCACATCATGTTGGTATTGATATTAGTTACTTTTCGGATCGATATCACCCCCCCCCCCCCCCCACATAAATATCCCAAGCCAGGTTAAAACAAGACGGTAGTCCTTTCGTGAAAAATATTAATGTAATTAATAATATTAAGTTATTCACAAAGCATACATTATAACAAAAGAAGTAAGGCAGCTTGAGGGGTGTGATCAAGTCGAAAGTAATTTTTGATAACGCCATCGTGTTCAGCATCCTCGAATACGGGGGTGAAGATATATTTTGCCGAAAACTTTTTTAATAAAATAAGTGATTTTAATATCCATTAAAACAAACTCAAAAACTGAAAAATAATCCCATAAAATAAATAAATATAAAAAACGGAATGTAGAATGACTTGTTTAATAATATTAACTAGAAATAAAATTATACAACTAAATCTGACAATGTATTGAATATTTACTGCTCTTTTTGAATAATAAATCCATTCATAAATAAAAAATAATCAAATCAAGTTCAACACTTGACTTTTCTAGTTTTCTGATATATTTTAAATAAGTTTCATCCTAGTTAAACAACAAAATTAGCTCACAAAAGTTAGAGCTGGATTTTCTGACTCAACTTCATATTTACTGGGCTGCTTTTGGGATAGTCTTTCTTGTGTGTGTAAAGGTGGTACTCTTGGTAATTGAACATTATCAGAGGAACTAGATAAGTCATCTGAACTTAATTTTCTAGACAACTGACTAGATCTCTTTCCTCTGCCCTCTTCATCAGATGTGGCACATGAGAGGTAAAATGCGGGTAAAATTGGGGAATTTGACTTTGGCTCTTAAGCACCGTAGAACAAGAATGATAAATAACCTGTAATTCGTAAGACATATACTTTTGTGATTGTGACGTCATCTGTCAGCCAAGATATAGTGGTGTGCGGGTATTTTCCGTTGTTCGTAGTGGTATTTTGATATAACGAGTCCGGCAACACTGTTCGTAGGATTGTAAAATAGTGTGGGCAACTGCCGGTTTGCTCTTGGTAGCGTTAATTTGCGTATGTTGGCCCATCATGGATGTGTAACTTGTGGGCCGGCAACAGTTTTGTATCAAAAGTCAGTTTCCCCTCACTTACACCACGAGGCCAGCAGTTTCCCGGCACTTGATTGTTTGTTGGGATCTATTCAATCATTTATGACCAATTTCAGACAGATTGCTATGAGTCAGTGACGTCAGATTTGTTGACATATTCGAAATGCTATAAAAATGTAAGGCGACAGGATTTTTTTCTGAAAATTGATTTTTCCGCATCAACTGACCCGACTTTATCTATAAAAGTGACTTTCAGACGGGATGCTGTAAGTTTTTAGATAAAATTCCCAAGTAAAAGTCCAGCAATCAGTCTCAAATATCTTGAATCGTATAAATTAATAACGGTTCTTTCAATTACCCCCACTTCCAGAGCGAATGTGACCCAAATAAGTAATAAATTTAATTATTTTAGTGATACATCAAAATCTCGATTCGAATCTGGTGTATAACCAGATTATAAAAAAAGGAATCCACTTCTGTATATAGAGATGACCAATTAAAACCCAAATAATAGAATAAATAATTAAGCATCGATCGGCTACCGCGACAGACGAAATTCTAATCAATCTTCAGTGAAAGTGATAACACACCGATAGAGGTAATTAAGAAATCGACAAGTATAATTGCCGTGGCGGGCGGGGGTTTGTCTTTAACCTCGGCACACATCGCACAGGTCTGTGAGACAGTGGTAAGCCTAATTGATACAATTCCATGGAGAGACGACCGGCCCGTTGACAGGTCGGCAGAGTGGAGCCGCAACCAGAAAGGGTTTCTGTGTAGTGTCGCGCCAAGTAATATCTGGACCCTCTTCGCGTTGCGCGTCCCGCAACACAGGTCCAAGTAACGGTCCTCGTATTGAGATGACTTAACTTTAGAACGCGGGTATTGATAAAAAGGTAATTTATTGTTGGTTTGATCAATCGGTCACTAAAATTTCTGATATATACAAGAGTAGTATAGTTCTTCCATTATCAATTGCAGAACACAGTTATGTAAGGAGTGATCAATATTTAATATATACGCAAGGCACTCATGCCAAGCTAAGAAACAAAAAATAATGTTTATTCCCCTTATAAAATGCGGTAAATATCAAACGAACCGTCAGTCCACGTTGACTTGATTGATGTGTGTCAAAATCCATCATATTCGTTGTTTACCAATGAAAACATCGAATCGTAAACTTAAATGCACGGTATTGGCCGAAGGTTTACGAAGGCATAACAGCTATAAATCATCTCGTTTTTGTTCCAAAACATTCGAGTAAGACAGTCTGAGATATCAGTGGGGTAGTCTCGCGAGTTTGTTGGTGGGTTTAATTTAGAAATTTCTTTAAATAAATATGGCGTTCTGGAGACCATGGGCGAATGGAGATAATGAAATTACACAGTGTAGTGAGATTCAAGACAGGTATATATTTAACAATAAAGATTTAGATATACAAACACAACAAGTTATTTTAAATATATTCGAATGTTTAAAAAAGGAAAATATTCAGCAATCTGATAATGCTATCATAATAAGAATTGCCGAATTAACTAAAATAAATAAATTTTCCGTTTATCGAGTAGTCATGAAAGGGGTTACTGTGGATCATTCACAGAACCTAAAAACATGTAAAGAAAAACTGAAATCAGTTGACAAAACTACTCAAGATTTTATACGTAGGACAATTTATAGTTTATATAAGGAGAACACGGTTGCGACATTGGAAGTAATCCAGCAAAAGCTAGCAGATTATCCAGAATACAATTATACCAGTTTAGAGACATTGCGTCAAGTTTTGTCAGTATGTGGTTTTAAACACAAAAAACTGAATAAACGGATGGCAATCATCGAATCGTCAAGAATAGTTCACTGGCGACAAGATTATTTGCGTCAGATAAAAGAGTACAGAAGTTCTGATAGACACATAATTTATTTAGATGAAACATGGTTTGACAGTCACGATGTAGTAAATTTCGGTTGGGTTGACAATAGTAAAAATTGCTGTTTGAATGGGCCATGCTCTAAAGGGAAACGCATTATAATAGTACACGCTGGAAGCAAAGATGGCTTCGTGCCTAATGCTTTATTATTATCTGCTAAAAAAATTAAAAACTGTGCAGCTGATTATCATGAAGATATGACAGCAGAATTATTTGAAAAGTGGTTTAATGAACAGTTTTTACCTAACTTTCCACCACAGTCAGTAATTGTTATGGACAACGCATCCTACCACTCGCGGCAACTCCTTAAGATACCAAATAGTAGCAGTAACAAAGATACAATTTTAGCATTTATGTCTGAAAAAAATATTCCTATTCCTACCAGTGATCGTAAAAAAGGCCCAACAAACAAAGGATTGCTTACTGTTATTAAAGGTCTAAAGTTAGAGAAAATGTATTATATTGACAAGCTGTGCAAAGAACAGGGTCATACTCTTCTCAGACTACCTCCTTACTATTGCATATTTAACCCTATAGAGTTAATATGGGCAAACGTGAAATCAGAATTACGAAAATGTAATCAGTCTCCAGAACTGAGTAAAGAGGTTGTAGAACTCGTAAAGAAAGTTCTAGCAGCACACCGCCAAGAGCGTTGGAAAAAATGTGTTGAACATGTTATCAAAGAAGAGGATGAGTATGTGGTATTACCCTCTTTACAACCCATCATAATTCAACCAAATGATGACTCTAGTTCGGACGATTCTGACTGCCATGATTATTTATAAGGATACTTTGGAATTGAAACGTTTTTTTTTTAATTGCAAATAATTTATTTTCCTTTATCGTTTTGTTTTATTTGCAAAGAATTTATTTTCCTTTATGGTTTTTGCTTTGAAATTTCGTTTTCCAAAAAAAACGAATGGGGTACAAAAAGGGCTCAGTTCACGTCTGGTACCTTGTTTAAACCAAACGCCCTTACAGGCAGGTACATTTTATTCGTCTATTTACGTTTTATAATTTGAAATTCAGTTGTAGCAAGTTAACGAGCTATAATAATGATACAGTTTTAAGTATGACTACAAATACGTGCATCTAGAATAATAATAATAATAATAATAATAATAATAATAATAATAATAATAATAATAATAATAATAATAATAATAATAATAATAATAATAATAATAATAATAATAATAATAATAATAATAATAATACTTTCTCACATATCACATATATTTAAAAATAATAAATTTATAAAATGAGGTATCTACGCGCGCCTGTGGCAGATCAAACAGAATTGTCGGTGAGGGTTCAGAACGAGTTTTTATATTCTGCAATTGAGAATGGAAGAACTATAACAATAATAGTGGAGTAATAGAAATTTAAGGAGGCGCCAAAAAACAAACAAAAGAATAATGCACGTTATGTAAAAAAACAGAAAAGGAATAGTTGATAAAAGAGTACAAAACATAAATAGCTACCAATAGACGTTGGAAAACGAAGAATGAATAATTGTAGAGCATAACAAAACAGAGACAAAGAGGGAAGTATAAAGTATGAAATAATTAAAGACGAAAGAAGAAATTCAGTATAAAGTACAAATATATACTGTAAAATATTTAATACTTATTACTGAATGGGCGCTTTTACACTTGGCGATACGACAATGGCAATGCTGGTGGGGTTAAATTTACATTGAAATAAATGGAGTGCTTTCACATTAGCCGACATGCTGTGCTGGTGTCGTCTCCGGCTGCCGTCTTCCCACTCTTGTCGTCCCGATTTTTGAAACAAGATATTTAGTAAAACCAATAAATAAATAAAACTGATTAGTTCAATTGAGTTCCTTAAAGTGTTTTAACATAGCTTTTGAAAAATAATATGAAAATAATAATAATAAAACATCAACTCATTTATTTAATGACCAAAAAAAATTTCAGTCAAAATTAACAACCCCCTATATATTAAACAATAGGGGCAGACACTTTTTAATTATCATTTGATATTCCCCATACAGTTCCTCATAACTCACCCTGTATATCAATATATATACTGTAATGGTATCCAATTTAAAGCTTTTTAAATTATCACTCATAACTTTGTAATAATATCGAACGAAGAAATTTTTACAAAAAGTATAATTCACACCTTGCAATAAAGTGTCTTGAGGAAGTAAATATGAACTTAAGAGGGGCGTCGCGACAGGTATGCCAAACTACAAACACCAAAAATCCCCATCTTTATCTTTATCTTTTATCATTGTCTTTCTGCAATAATGAAGAGAGATAGATATCTTAAGACTTCAGTGAATCTCCTGTATGCTAGGTGGCGCTGCTAGTATTAAAATATAATATATTATTTGGGATATCTAAGGAATCTGAGAGAATAAATTTTCTTTATTTTCACGGTTCGTCTTGTCGCAGAGAGCGCTAATAATCCATTTGTCATGAGTTCGATACCGGCTTCAGCCACGACAGAAATTTTATTTTTTATTTTTAGGAAATTTCATTTTTTTTGTTTACTATTTTTTTTCTAGCATCAAAATAGAGATTATATTTTATTAATTTAATTAATTTTCAATTATTTTCGTATAAATCCGTTTATTTTAATATGAATAGCGCTGCCACGCGACTAATCCCACTAAATACTCAGATAGGAATGGAGCTCGGAAAATAATATTTCTAACATAAAAAAAATATTTAAACATGAATGGATTCATACGAAAATTGAGAATTATATAAATGTATAATCATTAGGGTGAAGGAAGAATTTTTTTAAAAAATGAATTAATAAATAATTGGCAGCCCCAAACGCAAAATGTTTTTATCAATATCTATTTGTTTAAACAATTGCAGAATACATGAGTTATCGACACAAAAAACTGCGTTCTATGAACAAAATGCAACATTGTAACCACAATAAATTATCTGCAAGTCCTTTTATAAAAAAAATTGTTAATGTTGGAACATTAATTTGTATATAACAATTGAACGGTTACAGATAAAAAATCGCTGCAAGTCTTAAACCATGGGTTATGATAAATTGTTCATGTTTCATCCCTTGAAATTTTTTTTGTCCGTGTCACTGTTTTCGTTAAAAAGTAAAAAAAAAACGGTTGAAAAATTAAAATGCTCACCAAAAACCATCGCTTTTAACAATGAAGACGGCTATTTGTTTGCAACTAATGTTTTGTGATGTTTTTGGCGGTTTTTCCATCCGTTTTGTGACGTGATTTTACAATTTAGTTATTGTTATTAGTCGTGATTTGGTTGGTCTCTGATTGAACAGGTCACCTAACGCATATTGCATTTTTGCTTTTATCTCCATTAGAGCTACATTATTACGGTACAAAAGTGGTGTGAAACGAACACAACAGTATTTTTAGGTTTTAGATTCTGATTGTTTACCCTCCTCGGTGAAAAAGGACACCTTTTTCATTTTTGTGAAAAAAGACACAATTTTTTTTTATTATTTTTTATATAGGGTAGGATATTATCCAAAGATGCCTCGAAGTTCGCGTAAAACTAGAACGAATAACAAGTGCACTGCAGCAGCGCGATTGAATTGGGAAAATAGAGAAAACAGGGACATTTCCACAGAAATATTAGAAGAATCGTAAGTTTTCTAAAGTTATGTTTTAACCATATTTTTTATAAGTTATTAAGCTTTTTATTTCAATTTTTTGATTATGTACATTTTCCTAGATTTAATGAAGAAAGTGTCCCAGAACAGAACATCGAAGAAGAGGGATTCCCAAATGATTGCAGCGAAATATTACAAGAATTGTAAGTTTTCAAAAAGTTTTATTTTTTATAAGTTATTCCTATGAAGTACCCATAATAAAAAGTCTGTCAAAGTAATTTTCATATACCTAGCTTTTTATTTCAATTTTTTGATTATGTACATTTTCTTAGGTTTAATGAAGAAAGTGTCCCAGATGCGAACGTCCCAGAAGAGAACATCCAAAAAGAGGGATTCCCACAAGAAAGAATTACAGAAAGAAAGAAAGAAGCTGACAAGATGAGAGTTTTCTGCAAGAGGATATTTTAGAAGAGGTCATCCAACTCAATGACTTTCCACGAGAAGGAAATACAGAAGAGGATTTCACACAAGAAAATTTAGAAGAGCACTTCCTGAGCCAAGAAGAAATAAATTTAAAATCATATAATAATTCAAAACCTGGAATAATTTCTTCAGATGAATATGACAGATAAGAAATATTAGAATATTTGCATAAATAGAGTTTTTACATACCAAGAATTTAACTAGATAACAACAAGGAAATTCTTGTGTCCGTTTTGTTGACAGTATTGACCAAGGCATTCTAATTAGGTGAATTAATATTTTTAATGCATGGGTACATTATATCTATCTTTAGACTTATAAACCATAATGAAAATTCTTGGCCAGCTAGCTATCGACATGTTCTAGTACTTGCATTTATTAATCATAAATTTATTTCAGATTTTCAGTTCGAGTACTTGCATTTATTTCATATTTTCAGTTTGAGTAATTGTATTTATTAATCATAAATTTATTTCAGAATCTTATTTCTAGTACCGAGTACTTGCATTTATTAATCATATATTTATTTCAGATTCCTATTTCTAGTACTTGCATTTATTAATCATAAATTTATTTCAGATTTTCAGTTCGAGTACTTGCATTTATTAATCACAAATTTATTTCAGATTCTTAGTTCTAATACTTGCATGTATTAATTGTAAACTCATTTCTTTAATGTTAACTTTATTGTAAATCATTAAATATTATAAAATCATTTTTGTAAGAAAATAAATTGAACAATTAATAATTATTTCTTTATTTAAAAGTACCTAATTACAGTTATTCACTAAAACAAAAACAAAACAATACACTATGAAAAAACTGCATTGCTTTTTAGCAATGGACAAAAGACATAATAGCAAATAAAATGTGTAACAAACCTACATCAAGAGTCCCATGGACGGGTTAATATGTGAGACATACTGTAAATATTAATTTCTGCAAATGTCTGTGATTGCCCAACTATGCAGACACTATTTTGAATGCACGAATAAAAATCACAAAAAACTGTTATAGTTGAATTGCACATTCTCCATATTACTAATCACTAATTTTGCACACTTTCACACTTCCTTCGAATATGCATAAAAATTGAAGATTTTTTGAACAGCCTCTCGAGAATGGAATTTTTGTTCGTGGAAATATTTTTACCCGTTATAGCTTACACCTTGGAATAAGACATCTCCATTTTTCAACAAATTTTAAAGAATAATAAACATATTAATCATTTAGTGGAAGGTGTGCTTTTGACAATTTGTGATCACCAATTTTAAAGTGAAACATGTCCTACATGAGGTATACGGCATTAATTGAAATACTTTAAATTGAAGAACTGGTTTTAGTTAATACTAATTTACTCATTAAAAAAAATTGCAAAACACACGAATAAATTAGCCAACATAACCTAAAATGTCAGTTCTAAACATCTAAAAACTTTCTTCGTATTCGTAAAACTGGTTGCATACATCGTTCAAAATAAAACCAAAAAGCGCCACTGTCTCAAAGTGTCAGGCGGAAAACGCCTGAACTATGGAAAGAGAATATCTTACTGGGATATAGGCAACTTACATAAAAATTTTTTTTCTGGAGAGTTAATCTCAAAAATTATAAAGTTTTGCGAATTGGTATTCTCGGAAATTAATTCTGTATCCTTCATTTAGGACATCTCCTTTTCACGTTAAAATTGGTGATCACAAATTGTCAAAACTGTCAAAAACACACCTCCACTAAATGGCTGATATCTTTTTTATTAATCCTTAAAATTGACTCAAAAAAGGAGATGTCCTATTCCAAGGTATAAGCTATAACGGGTATAAATATTTCCACAAACAAAAATTCCGTTCTCGAGATTAACTCTCCAAAAAATCGTCAAATTTTTATGCATATTCAGTATTGCCAACTGAAAACGAGGTCGGCAGTGGCAAGGCCCCTCTTAAACCAATAAAGTGTAACCTAAAGAATATTGAAAGCAAAGCAAAGATAAACAATTATTTTACTGAGAAATAAATAAAATACTACCTTCAAAATTTAACATGGAAGCGCCATAAGAGATATTTACACTCAGATTTAAACCAGTTAGAGTTTTTAAAACATGAATTTTTAATAATTAAAGAAAAAAATGGTATTAGGACATAAAACTGAAACATTAATTATCAAAATTAATAATCAATTAAAGTAATTAGAGATAAATTAAAAATATCCTAACCTTAAAAAAATGGAATATCAAAAATAAAGCAATAAAACTGTTTTAGGAAAGAAATAAAATACATCATTCTCGATAGAATTGTAATAAGCTGAAATTTGGAAATAGGATAGAATAATGAGCATTTTAAAGTCAAAGATAAAGGAAATCTTAAATTCAAAATATAAACTTAATATTAGAAATCAGGTGATGAAAGTTATATCAAAAATTTTATTTTTTGTTGTAGTTTAATATGTAATACGTAAATCCATGCGGGAAAATACTTTATTTTCCAATAAATGACAAGATTTTCAAAATTAAATCAATAAAATTCGATCTAGTTAACTGTGAAACCATCAAACTATAAAACTATTTTCCCAAGTGAGTCTCGGCTTTTTGTCAAAAATCAACGAAAGGGTACACATCGCTCTGCAAAATTAAAACAATTGAAAATAGTTAAAAAAGCCCAGTGATAACTTGAATAACAAAAGTTTTAAAAAGAAACCATGACCTGTTCCTGAATGTTTTCGAAGAAGAAAATTTGTGTTTGTTCCTGCCGAAATAAAAAATTATTTGTTCCTGAATCAAGGAAATATCCTGCCTTTTCAAGGACTTAAGGTCAACATCACCAGTCTCCAGAATTTGTTGTGGAATCTACGGATTGCAATCCAAAGTTGAGAGTTATTTGTCTCACAGAAAATTACGTAATCGCTTAAATAAAAAGGTACCTCAATTTTAACTATTTCACTCTAAAAGATACAAATCTAGATTTTCTTTTAACAAATAAAAAAAAGGCCATATAATAATCGATTTTAAAATAATTCAACAAACCGCATGAAAGTCATTGACATTTTATGAAAAGTAGGGTTAGAGAATTCGTTAACAAAATAAAAAGAAATTTTACTTACTTTAGCATTATTGTTTTAGAGATTTGTGCAAATATTCCTTTGTTTATTTTCTTGTTAATAAATTGTGTTCTCGTTATTTGATATTTATTGCATTATCATTGATTTTTAATATTGAATGATCTTGAACCTACCTGAGATAAAGAAGCAGCTCTTTACAGTTCTATAATTATAGATGGCGCCCAACACTCTTTTTGTCTACTAGCACGGTAATACGGTAAATTTATAGTTATTTTCTTGGATATTTTTTGTTGCAAGGTGAATAGAATTTATTCATTAATAAAAGAAAAATTAGAAACTTTGAAACAAAATTTTATTTTGAATAACAATACAGACAATAAACAAATATAAAAATAAATTAAAACAATAAATAATATCGACCAACGTAGGGTTTAAAACCATAACAATACGTATTGATAGATTTCTTGCCAACATTTTTCTCTTAATATTTATTTATTATTTTTCAACACAGGGATTTTTTAAACCAGTTCAATTAAGGTAACAACATCAAATTTAAAAGCCGTTTTAAAGCATATGAAGGAACTGAATTGAACTAATCAGTTTTATTTAGTTATTGTTTTTACTAATTATTTTGTTTCAAAAATCGGGACGACACCATGGCAAGAATGCTCCTTGCCCGGCATGCCGGCAGCCAGCAACGACAGTAGCACATGGTTTTTATTGGTAGGTCGTAAATGAATTTCGGACCAATAAACTCTATAATAGATTCTTAATAACTTATATTGGGGTTTATCCTGCTATTTTGATGAATTAAGTGCTAATCGAATATTTAGAACCCCCTCTTTAATCATTACCACTTCAGTCTGGAGGATTAGCACAGGTAGGCGCAAATCTCATACATCCAAAACTTATTGGTTTAATTCAGTTCCTTCGTGTTCTAAGATGGCTTTTAAGTTCGATATTGGTACTTTAATTGAACTAGTTTTTTTTAATATAATTTTACATGAACCTTTCATATTAAATTTACATCAGTAACCTAATAATAAATCGGATACTTCTGAAGATGATGGTGTGTCTAGTAAAAATGATTTATTGATTCCACTGCGATATTTATAGATGTTTTAAATGAGATTCAGAATATTAAACGCGTATCTACTCATCCAGTTCAATTAATGACAGAACTTAAATAACGAAACCAGATACAACGAATCGAACTGGCTGGTATACGATTAAATTTTTCTTAATAAAGCAAACAGATTAATTTTTATTATAAAAAGTAACCGTTGGAAGTGTTAAATTTTGATAAAAACTTTTACAATCGCGTGGAAGACAAGGAATGTCCCATACTGGTGGAAAAGTTTGACGGTGCAGAAGTGGAGGCATTATTGAAGGAAGATTCACTTTCATATGGTTTGAAAACCTTGGGAAGCAAGGAAATTGTGTAACAAGTAACGTCGAACTTGCGAATAATTGCTGCAAAGGTAAAAGAGAGGGTTTTTTGCATCACATAGTCACACATAGATAAATAGAATAACAACTGATAGATTATTCTTAACAGTAAACCAATCATGGAACAAAGAACAATCAAGTGGATGGTACAAAAACACTCCAGTGGGAAAAAACGAACTTTCGAAATGGACTAAAGAAGCAGCAGAGAAGACAGGATTAAAAAAAAAATAACAAACCACTCTATGCGGTCGACAGCAGTCAGTAACCTGGCTAAAGGAGGGCTGGGTGAACAACAATTAATTAAAATTACTGGTCACAGTTCAGCCAACTTAATTAAGCCTTATCTGCAAATGGATAATAAGCTTTATTCCAACTTTATAATCACCCTTAGAAGTGACGCCTCAGAACCTCCAGCTAAAAAACAGAAAACAGAAGATCCTGCAGCCACTCCTCGAGCATCTCTCTCTACAGCTGGACCCATCAACAACATTAATGATTTACCTACACCCAACGTTATCAATGAGTTAACAAAGATTTCAAACAATAGTCCTACTGTGTACCAAAATTGCAATTTATATTTTAATTGTACCATAATAAATAATTAAGTTTGTAGTATTTTGTGATTAAATAAATTACCTGTTTTTCAGTTTTCAAATTAATACTTAATACATATCTGTGTATGCAGAATAATCTGTAACTCATGGAATAGTCTTGTCAAATACCATTCGATCTTCTAATTTTTCCTGTCAAAAAAAATTAGATGCCCTTATGATATTACTTACGAAAATCCTCCTCTCGAGCAAATCCTGTTGTCACATGCAATGAGAAGTACCCATTTCGATATATTCAAAGCGAAAAAAATCGTGGGGATACAATGCGCGGTGTACTATGAGCTGATACAGCTGACCAAAGAACATAACAATGCGTTTCAGCGGAGGGTTGAGGAAAAAACAGCCGGAATATTAGCAACTTAAGGAAAATTTTTTTTAGGAGTAATTAAAAATTTTAAGAATGCGTTGTGGTATTACAAAATGATCTTGAACCGACCCTACGTATACACCCACGAAGCACTTACTTATGAGACATTATAGAGTCGTGTTTTATATACTTCTGAACCTTTTTCTCTATGCCGACAGGTTTACCACTCTCTAGTAAATGTAACCACACCTTCACGACAAACCATCAGCCTTATATGACTTCCAGTACCTGACTTTTATGAGGCTTGTTTGTCAACTTCAAGAAAGTCCATAAAATCCCGCGAATTTTATTCGTTTTGTCAAAAGCTAATTTATTTCTTTTTGCAAGGAAAAATTATCTATATGATTAGACCAAGGCCAATCATTTTTGAAACAAAAAAATTCTTAGCAGTATGTGGATGGTGGGAAAATTTAGGGTAAATTATAAGTAAATTAAAAAAAATGAATTGGGCAAATTAAAAGTTGCGGAAGGGGTGTGGGGGTAGCTAAATATACAATTTGAGGGTTGGATATTGGTTTTTTACGATTTGTGGCTGAAATATGCATACTATCGAAAAAAATTTAATGGAAAAGTTGTAGATAATTAAAAAATGATCATTCTTTTATGGATTTTTCTATTCAGTTCTACGTTAAAATGCCAGTAAATACTTTAAATCTGTTAATCTAAATTTCTTATGTGATTACAATATTAACTTTTATAAGTAATATTTTCTTCCTGTCTAAGTTATTAGTTATACGTTTAAAAAAGGCTTTATATTCAATACCATTACAATACATACAAATTAAAAAATATAAAATACAATACTAATACAAATTAAGTAGATACAACTAAATATTAAGTAAATTAATTAATTTTAAAATAATTATACACGTGTTGAAAGAGTTTAAATTTTGTTATTTTATTTTTAGAAAGTTCATTCATTTTTAGATTTACAAATTCTCTCTTCTTAAAATATTTTATTATAAGTTTTACTAATAATATTACTGCTTCTTATTTTAATGTAAGTACTAATATGGAACTCTAAAAGTACTGTTAAAAATTGGTGTATGTTTAGATGAAAATTATAAAAAGACTTATTGTAATGGCCATGAAATGATTCAAGTGCATGTGTTGTTCTAGATAGGGCGGAAGAATGTTCTGCCCAATCATGATGTGGGAAATTTGATTCTTCGGATATATAGTAATCTACTAAGTAATCTTCTCGTTTTCTGGAAAAGTAGGTCATTAATGCAGTAGTAGGGGTCAGCTCTTTAGAAACAGTTTTAATGGCAAAACATGCAGAAGATAATTTTTTTGCCAAGGTATCAATATGAGTTCACCATTTCAGGAATTTGTCTATATAGAGACCTAAAAACTTAATTGAGTTCACCGTTAGAATCGGATTATTGCTTAGAGTTATAGGCTGTAAAGTACCTCTGTAAGACATTGCTACGGTTTTACTGGTGTTGAAACAAAGCCCATTCGAGTCAGACCAAGACTTGATAGTAACTAGATATTTGTTTATGCTAGATTGTAATGTCTGTATATCAGAACTACTCCAGGTTACATTCGTGTCATCGGCAAATAAAGTAATTCTTCCACTTATTTTTAAGTCTGTGATATCGTTGATGAATGATAAAAATAAAATCGGACCTAATACTGAACCTTGAGGTACTCCACTGCTAATTGGCAGATTTGAAAAATCAGCACCATTAGCACGTACCTGCTGATTTCTATGTTCTAAGTAAGTTTTAAACCATTGCAAAGGAGAACCCCGTACGCCATAAATTTGTAGTTTCTTAATTAAGATTTCATGATTAACATAATCAAAGGCAAAGTCACAAAATACTGAAGCTGTGAAAAGTTTATCATTAAGTGATGATATTTCATTAAGAACGGAAAACATTGCGTCACTAGTGCATTTTTTAGGAAGGAAACCATATTGATGAGGTGTTATGATGTTTTGTTTGGAAAGAAAGGGCAGTAGGCGATTTTTCATTAGCCTTTCTATTATCTTCGATAAGGTAGGTAATAGAGCAATAGGTCTATAGGTACAAGTTTCGGTTTTGTCGCCACCCTTATGAAGTGGGATTATTATAGCTGTTGTTAGACAGCTCGGAAAGAAACCAGATTCGAAGGATTCATTAATCAGCGAAGTTAAAATATTAATTACTACATCAGGTATATTTGAAAATATTTTAGTGGACAAGCCATCATTTCCACAGGAAGATTTATTTTGAATGCTGTTTATGGTTTGCACTAGTTCGTGCCTATCTACTGGCCCTAGTAAGAAACTATTAGGGACCCTTTTAGTAGGTAGGAGGAAGGAGAGAGCATCCTGGCCCGGAGCTATGTTAGAGCTGATATTCTTATACTTACATTAACAAAATAATTGTTTAGTTCATCAGGACTAGGATTAACAGTGTTTGAAGAACGGGTTTTATTTCTTAAATCATTTATAATAGACTAGGTTTCTTTGGAAGAGTTTTTATCTCTTGAGATGCGATTTTTATAATAGTTTTTCTTAGAAGATTTGCTAATTTTCCGATACAGTATTCTGTAGTTGTTGATATAATTTAATATTAGGGGGTTATCTGAGAATTTTTTAATATACATAAGTGACCTCATATTTTTTGAAGAGATTCTTATTCCTTTAGGAAGAATGTTTTCGGCAAGTTTCATAAAAAAAATTATTTTTGCGGGAGATAAAAATTAAAAACGAAAAAAAAAACAGTTTTTATCGTTTTTCTCGATAATTTTGAGGTTATGTTAAAAAATTATTTTTTATATTAAACTTTTTTCGATAGTATGCATATTTCAGCTACAAATCGTAAAAAACCAACTTTTAATTTGTCCAATTGATTTTTTTTAATTTATCCTAAATTTTCCGACCATCCAAATACTGTTCGAATATTATATGTTATAGTTATATTGTGTAATGTTACTTCTAGTTGATTAAACACTGATTAGGAGTGCACATAATTAATTATGAGTACGAGACAACTCATTGACTGGCCGCGGATGATAAATTTGTCGTCGGGTTTGGAATATAAAATATCACTAAGCCGTTTTTCGACTTTGAGTGGCCCGGTTAAGCCGGAGGGACGGCTAATGGGCCAACATACACATATACTTTTTAGATGACATCATTTTCTCATCAAACCCTAATAAAAATAACAATGTTCATCGACTCAAACTAGGCGCCAGGTAAATTTAACACCACTTTGCAGACAGACGCGATCAATACTTTGGGGACAAATAACATCATAAATTTCGGGTTTGTCTGGCTATGGACATTCTTTTCTTTTAAGAAAGCTTCTTTTTCTCGTAAATCAACTTTTATTTAAACTCTAAAATTTTATATTTTGATTTGATTTCTTCTTAGGCTTGGTTTGAGATTCATTTGATTTCAAATCAAGCTCAAATCAAATCCTTACTCAATTTTTGGTAAAAAGCAGGGACTTTTTTATTTGGAATCCACCCTTAGATCCGTCACTATCGATCTGCAGTATACAGGGTGTTCCATGACGTTTTTAACAGCCTGTAACTCAGGAACTAGTGAATATTTTTTTTTGAAAATTGGGACATATCAATTGGACCTACAATACTATCATTTGAGGTATATTTCAGATCTGTAACGTCCTCTGAGGCGATGTGACGTCATCGATATGAAAAAAATTAAATCGGTCATGGGGGTAAAAATTAGCTCAAATAAGAGATTTTTATCCCAAATTCAACGGTGTATCATAATGTGGGTATTAATATAAAGAATTTTATCTATGACCATTAAATAACTATCCTCTTTTTCAATGCTTTTTAATTGAAAAAGTACAGCATTTTACGATTTACTTTTCCCACTAGTTGAAAAAGTAATCACTTTTGCAACTGCTCTTAGTAACAAATTTAGTGACTTTTAGAATGTCAAAAGTTTATATTGGCAGAATCTAGTAACTTCTAGGGAGTTTGACTTTTTAAGGTTGGAAACACTTTTAGGCAATTGACATGACAATAATTTTCAATTCGATAATAACCTTTCCATAAACAAAAATGTTTCAATTCCAGGCCTAAAAATAGAAAATTGTCAAAACTTTACCATCAACTTTTATAAATCTTGAACTATTCATGGGTGATTGTTTTGCTTAATTTTCTTTAGTAAAATTTGTATTTGAATATGTTCGTTTCATTTTTAAAACAAACCTGCCATCATGGTAATTGTCATAGTCGATGGTCATAGATAAAGTATAGTATTTAACTTGTGCAAAAGAGCCATTAAACACTCGAATGATTGCAGCACTCGCCTACGGCTCGTGCTGCAAACTTCATTCTCGTGTGTAATGGACTTCTTTTGCACTCATTGAATAATGTACTAATACTAACTTATCAAATTAATGTTTATTTTCGACAATAACAACGTGTTTAAAGTGTGAAATAACGTTATAATAGGTGTTCAAAATGACCATTATACGTAATTAAATTGACAATTTAGCACATCAATACCCACATTATGGTACACCGTTGAATTTGGGATAAAAATCCCTTTTATTTGAGCTAATTTTTACCCCCATGACCAATTTAATTTTTTTCATATCGATAACGTCATAGCGCCTCAAATGACGCCACAGATCTGAAATATACCTCAAATGACAGTATTGTAGGTCCAATTGATATGTCCCAATTTTTAAAAAAAAATATTCACTAGTTCCTGAGTTACAGGCTGTTAAAAACGTCATGGAACACTCTGTATAGATAAAACTTTACAAATTTTTTATTTCAATATATCTTTTGTCGTGACAACAATCACATATTTATTTCTATTTCATTTTTCTTATCAGCTTAAGATCGTTTTATAGGACTTCAGGGTATAAACAAAACGAAACGTTTTTGATTATAAAATTAAATTTATTATAAATTAAAAGTGCCAATATAGCCATTTAGTTAATTAGAAATTATTCAAAACAGAAACTAAAAATGTAATTATTACATTGGAATGAAATTTTCAGTGAAAAAATATTTGTACGTAAAATCAATAAAGTATCGTTGTGAATTTTTTGGACATTAATTCAGTGATTGGGGGAATAATTTCACGTCATAAAACAATTAATTAGTGCATTAAAACAATAACCCAAAAAACGTTAAGCAATAAACGCAAAGCATCAAAAACTAATTAACTGTATCCTTAATATAATACAAATAATAATCAAATCAATGTTTTGCGATTGTAAACCTATGTACTTTACCATTAAAACCATAAAAACTTTTTATTAATCCAAGAACTACAATCTTTGAAAATTAATTAATGAACATTAAACGTTAAATCTATGAATGCCACCATTGATTGCGTAAAAACGCGCCAAAATAGTGCTACCTAATAGCAAACCAATCTCTACGAACATTAATATTACGAACAACTAGCGTGGATGTTTAACTCTTCGCGCCGCGCCCATAGCCCATATAAGTGCAACCACATGCAGAGGTTAGGTGTTCCGATACAGTTTGTGTTTTGTGGACAGTAAAATAATAATTATTGTGCCAAATTAGTTAATTCTGGACTGGCGATTAAAAAAGAAAGGAAGGTACATTCTGGGGATACAGCTTGGTAAATATTATTTTGGCACACATTATACCTATACTAAAATTCTATGTCTGAGATGTTAAAATAAAAAATTGCTGTTTTTTAACTTAAATATTTACTTTAGGTTGATATGGATTATAATGTCGCGTTTGAAACTGGGGAATTCTTTTTAAAAAATTGGAAAAATGTTTTCCGCAAATACTGGCATTTTTGCAGAAGGATAAAGCTGCTATTTATTAGATTCGAAAAGCCTAACTGATGAAGCCGAAAGGCAGAAACCGGTCTTAGGATGTCGAATCTAATAAATTAAAATTCCTTACTGGTTTACTCACTTCGTATTAATCTCTCAAAGGGATAAAAAATAAGAGAGTGACATCTTGACTAGATTCAGTCAAAATTTAATGTCAATACTCTCTTCTTACCATAGATGGTAGCACATCTAAAAATGTTATCTTATAGCAGATATAGCTATTGACTTGTACGAGTTTGGAATTTTATTTATTTGATTCGAAAAGCCTAACTGATGAAGCCGAAAGGCAGAAACCGGTCTTAGGACGTCGAATCTAATAAATTAAAATTCCTTACTGGTTTACTCACTTCGTATTAATCTCTCAAAGGGATAAAAAATAAGAGGGTGACATCTTGACTAGATTCAGTCAAAATTTAATGTCAATACTCTCTTCTTACCATAGATGGTAGCACATCTAAAAATGTTATCTTATAGCAGATATAGCTATTGACTTGTACGAGTTTGGAATTTTATTTATTGGATTCGAAAAGCCTAACTGATGAAGCCGAAAGGCAGAAACCGGTCTTAGGATGTCGAATCTAATAAATTAAAATTCCTTACTGGTTTACTCACTTTGTATTAATCTCTGAAAGGGATAAAAAAGAAGAGAGTGACATCTTGACTAGATTCAGTCAAAATTTAATGTCAATATTCTCTTCTTACCATAGATGGTAGCACATCTAAAAACATAGTAATATTAATAACTGGTGATTATGAATCTATGCTCACTATTTATTGTTTTAATGTACTGGTGTTATAGATTAATGTCAATCATCTCTAACGTTAATAGCAGACGATCGTAGACCCATGCCTTTTATTTATGGTTTTAATGTACAGAGATCATAGATGTATACTTACTTTTCATTGTTTTTAAAAACATTAACCATAGATTAATATCCATCGTCCGTAACATTGATAACCGGCTATCATAGGCCTATCATTGCGATCAAAAATCTATGCTCATATTTTATTGATTTTACGTAAAAAAATCGTAACTTAAGGATTAAGAAAATTTACGTACGAACGTTTATTGTATTAATTATAGCTGTCATTGGCTGAAAATTAATGTTGACGTCCATTGATTTAATGTAGTTTTTTATTAATTACACGTACTTTTTTCGTTCATTATTAATCATCAATTTCTCTAAACCTTGACATTTAAAAAAACGATATTATCATTAAAATTAACGAGTTTAGAAAATTTGCAATATAAATCTGCAGCTGCGAAAACTATTTTTCTCTGAATATAAAATAAAAATACTCTTTGGAGAAAATAACAGAATGTTGGGGTAAATTTTCTGCAAAATATTTATTTATCTTCCATTTATTCAATCCCGCTCAATTTATTTTATTTTTTGACATCTTACTGTCTAATTTAAAAGGAAATCATGATTTAAGAAATTTTGGTATATCTGAAAACAACAAATTTTGAAATAAGTGGTTAAAAAGATGCATTTCTGTCACAAAAATCTTTGCTTTTACAAAAAGATATTGTCTAAAATTAATATTACATTTAAGAGGGTTTTTCGCCATTCAAATGAGGTGTTACTTGAAGCAGCGTTATCTTTGATGACTGTATCACTATAGTCCAATTGAAAATGCATGATTGTACAGTTTTTATAGGAAAAACTGTTGTACTGGATGGAAAACGCACTAAATTTCAAACCAGTAAGAAACAATTAAACAATCTCCATTTAAATTATAAGTGGATATTTTCAATAGTAATTTATGTAGATAAAATTAGTAGGAAGCAGTAAATTTATTTTGATATTCAAGGGATGGTTTGAATGAAAATTTAGGAACCGATTACTATTAATTGGTTTTCTGTACCATCTAGTAATGATTTTATTGTGGTTCGTTCTTATTAGTTTTAAATACGGGAATGGAACTGAATTATCAGTTTCTTTTTCAACAGTCAACTGAATATTTGGATCGAAACAGAGGATAAAATCATCTACATATCTCTTGAGGAAAGCAATTTCGAATGTAATTTTATTTGTGCAATATTCTAAGAGTTCATCTAAAACGTAACTTGATATTATGATATTAGAACCCATGGGAGTACCGTAAATTTGTTTGTAGAATTTTTGATTGAAGACAAGGCAAGTAGAGTCAAAAATGAAATCCATTATATTCATAAACATTTGTTTTTTAATATCGCCGAGGTTGTTAATTTTGTTCCAATTTTTGTAGATGCAGAGTTTAACTAACTCTAAAGGTAAGTTAGTGAATAAAGATACCACATCTAAACTTATAAGAACATAATTTGGTGCTAATTGAAAATCGTTAATGAATTCACTAAATGACAAAGAGTCACTAACATGATACCTGTTATCGTTGTCACATGAGTTGGTCAATATTTCAGTAATAAATTTCGTTATTTTAATATTTAGGAGTCAAAATTCATGTGTACGTTTCATTTGTGGCTTGCATAGAAGAGATCATGTTTCCACTCATTTAAAAGAACTAGGCTGGCTTAATATGGCAGAAAGACGAACCTGTTCTCTTTTTCAAAAAATCTTAAATTCCGAGACACCCCCTTACTTATACAACAAAATATCTTTTCGATCGGATGTTCACAACATAAATATACGTTTTAAGTCCAAACTCACACCACCACGTCACAAAACCCATCTTTTTCAGGGATCTTTTTCTCATTACTTATCTTGGCTTGTTAATAGGTTAACCACTAAATATCTAAGTTTTAACAACCTCAAGTTAAAAACAATTGTAAAACAAGATTTATTAGATTTATTAGGCTTTTTTTTAAATTCTTAGATTTACTATTTTTTTTTATATAATGCTAGAATTTATTATATTACATTTATTATATTACATTTAGTCATTAACTTACATTATTACCTGTTATTAGTTACTATTTTTTTATGGCTTAACTTTGATCTTTTTACGGGTTGAGTGGAAGAACAGTTTCTAGCTATGTTCCAGCATAACTGCCTTTTGGCCTAAATTTTTGTTTTGTCAATTTATATTTCTATGTATTTATATTTTATATGCCAATAAAAACATTTATTATTATTATAGAGGAAACAATTGGTCTCATTGATAAAATGGGTTTATGAATTTTTGGTAAAGTATAAAAACGTGGTGTAATTGAGTTATAGATAGTTAATGTTTTAGCAGTTATTGCATCAATCATTGTTTTCTTCTTTCGTTCAGAAACAATTTTATTAGCTTTCTGGTGAAGAGTGCATGACGGATCTGCTCTATGTGGTTTGTAATATTTTGTATCATTTAGAAGTATTTGGCTTTCATTAGTGTACATTGCAACAGTTACATTACCTTTATCACTGTTGATAATTTATTTATTTATTTATTTATTTATTTATTTATTGTTACACTGTTCAAACAGGACAAACCCAACTACAGAACAGGAATATACGTATATTATTTAACAAGAATGTCATTTTTCAAAGAAAAATGCATTAATCGCAGATATACGACAGTGGAAAATATCAAGCCGGTAATTTACAGTATTACAAATTGAACACAGCCTGTAAAGTGGCGAAAATTTTAAAATATTTGTTCGAGGGGTAGGAAGGTAAAATGTATTGTCAACTCTAGAAGCTAATCTCGGGATATTAAACCTCAGTTTTTGAAGAAAATTGGGGTCGCTGATTTTATTATTTACGAGTTTAAACAAGAATATCAATAGTTGACAGTCACGACGAGAACTTAAGCTATCCACATAATGTCTCATTTGAAGCGTACTATTAAGAACTCCAATAGGAAATTTTGAAAGAAAGGAGCTTCAGAAATCTGCGTTGAACTGATTCAAGTTTCTGAATGTGTACGTCATAAAATGGACACCAGATAACATCCGCGTACTCAATTTTAGATCTAACATAGGCATAGTACAGCACCTTTAAAGTATCCTGATCAGTGAAGTCATGCGAATTTCGAGCTAAGAAACCATACATTTTGTTAGCAGACGAATAAGCAGCCTCAATATGAGGAACGAACGAAAGTTTGGAGTCAAAAGTGACACCCAAATCAACAAATGTCGTCGGGCGCTCAAGAACAGAATTATTAATTTCATAATGATGTAAAATCTTGTCAGTTTTAAGAGAAAATGTCATTACCTTACATTTATCAGCGTTAAGTGACAATTTATTACTTATACACCACACCTCAATACGTCGTAAGTTAGCAGCAAGTGAAACACAATCACTTATATCATCAATTTGGCAGAATAATTTTAAGTCATCAGCATACAGTAAATAGTTAACGTCAAGGTCATCAACTATATCATTGATGAAAACATTAAATAATAGAGGGCCCAGATTACTTCCCTGAGGAACTCCGGATGTTACTAAGTGTTCGACGGACTTGTAACCATTAAAGACCACAAACTGCCGTCTACTACTTAAATGGGAGCTAAATAATTTAATCAGAGGTGCCGATAATCCATACCGAGATAGATTTTTTAAAAGAATTCCGTGGTCTAGTCTGTAGAACGCTTAGGAAAAGTCGGTGTACACAACGTCAGTTTGCGACCGCTCATCAATGCTTTCAGCAATAAATTGAGTTATATTTGCCAAATTGGTGATAGTAGAGCGACCCTTTACGAACCCATGCTGATTTATAATTATACAGTTACTTAAGTGACCATACATTCTATTGTATAACAGAATTTCGAATACCTTACAAAAGTTACAAATAATTGAGATAGGCCGAAAGTTGCCAATATCAAATTTGTCACCATGCTTGTAGATAGGTATAACTTTCGATAACTTCCAAATGTTAGGAACAGTGCAAGTCTTAAGGCATGTGTTAAGCAATATTGTTAAAGGCAGAGCAAGTACAGGCGCACAATCTTTCAAAATAAAAGCCGGAATAAAATCAGGTCCTGTTATCATTTTATTCGTAAATTGTTTTAAGGCTATAAGGACTTCATCTTCCAGAAAAGACACAATATTTAAAACATGTGAGGTCAATGAGTCATCATGGGAGACAAGAGGTGTGCTAACTGAGAAAGATTTTGTAAAATAGTCGGAAAAGCCGTTAAGTATATCTGTGGGACTATCAAGTGTTTGGCCATTCTGTCAGAAATATTCGTTGATCCTTTTTTGCTATTGACAAAAGCCCAAAATTTTTTAGGATCTGCTTTCATGTTAGATTCGGCAGATTTAGCGTAGTTTTTGTACGACTTGTCGATGTCGGATTTTACTTTTGCTCGTAAATGTTTAAATTGATTAAGAGTATTTACATCTTTGTTTTTTTTAAATTGCTGATTTAATTTTGATTTAAGTTGAATTTGCCTAATAATATCTCGTGTAAACCACGGCGGAAAATGCAAACTTCAGGATGTTGTTTTAGATATATCTTGCCCTTATTGAACATAATAGTAAATTATTGATCTGTGTGATTATTATTCATATGAGAAAAGTTTGTGATGATATTGGTGAATTGTGCACGATATAGGTTTGTACTTCTCTCAATGAAATTTTCGATAATGTTTTCCAAATCTGCAAGAATTTTATCTTCATAATTTAAATTATATTAATCTTTCGTCACAAAGTTGCACAGCCACACCGAAACATCCCAACGTTTTTCTCTCCCCAGATATTTACAAATGATATATTTCCATTTGCCAATAGGTCCACTTCAATCACTATAATTATGTGGGGAGAGGTGTTTTTTTCGGGCCCAACCCTAATTCGTAAGGGCATCACTTCTGGGTGCTTTGTTATTATACCGGAAGGGATAACTTATTGTTATGGCCAAATGCCGTGACCGGAGGGTCAATATTTTTACGCACTATAAATGGTCGGAGATCCGCGCCATTTTGGTTTTACACGGTATTGTGATTCTCAAAAATGTATATTTTATTTATTAGAGACAGAAATGTTGTGTTGTTTTAAAAATTATTTATGTTTTATATATGATGGCTTAACACTTTTGAAGGAGTAGGAAGGATGCTAAATGAGGACAAAAGCATAATTATACAGTGTCATCCCCAAAGTACGCACCATATGGGAAACTTTTTATTAAGGGTTTTTCGACAAAAAGTTATTCTTGATAAAAGTTTATGCATCCCCTAAAACTAAATATGCACCACAAAATATAGTAAAACACTCGTAATATACGAGGAGCCTTCAAAAATTTGATTTTGAGACAAAGTACCCTTATTTTGAAAAATCTCGGGAAATATTATTTAGAAAAATTGTTCAGCATTAAAAAATACATCTAGATTTGAAGTCAGGGCCATCTAAATGAAGTTTTATTTTAAAATGGGGACTACGAAAAAAAAAACGATAAATACACAACATCCTGTATACGACGGTTTATTTAAAAAGCCTGTAATATTACAAATTACACAACTATTGTGTTAACCAAACTTTTTGGTTATTTTTATTTTTTCTTAAAACCGAAAATTGCTCAAAATGATACAGTATTGTAACATTAACTTAATATTCATAGTATCAAGGCATAATCAAAATAAAATAAGTATTTCGGCACATTCATTGATTTTCTGGAGATTTTCTTGTTTAAAGGGTAAAAAAATAAAACTTAGATGGCCATGACTTCATATCTAGATGTATTTTTTAATGCTGAACGACTTAATTTCTTTTCTGACAATTTTTCAGGGGATTTCGGAAATATCATTTTAAGCCTTCCTTTAGCAGGCGTTTGATATAACCTGGTGATTCAATTTTAACAGGTAAAAAGAGGCTGATGTCCAAATTTCATCTAGGATTAGAGGAACATTTCTTGCGGCAGGTAATCCATCCTTTTTGGTCCGCATTGTGGACCCGCCGAAGGAGTAGCGCCGCTTCCAAAAGCTTTCTAAATCCTATTTTTGAGGTACCGTCGTTTTATGTCTTTTTCATCTACTGTCTGGTTTTTCTAGTATTGAGGTATTTGACTACCTCTTGCAACTATGTTGTTTTTGGTTTTCCTCTTCTTCTCTTTCGCTCCTAATGTCGCTCTTAAAATTTTCTTCTTGTATTATCAGGTCTTCTTAGTGTTTCTTGGTTTTCTGCCTTCCATTTCTTTCATGCCTTATAGACCATTTTTATAATAATAGTATAAATTATTTTTCAATTAATATTCATATTCAATCAGATCTACTGCAAGTCTTAAATTGAAATATTTTCTCCCCAAATTTTGAGTGATGTTTAAAAGATTATTTTTAAACACTCATCGCCGTAAAAATGTACATTAATTATTGTAGCATGTGTCATATTTATTTTCAAGCACATACACTATTTGTTTACCTAAAATGCCGTTAGAGTAGCGCTGGACTCGCGCGAAATCTAATCGGGTTTTCCTATATCTATGGAAAATGAATTTAAATATAAAAAAACTTGTTCGTAAAATTCCTTCAGGGTGGTAATACAAATATACAATTGACCGTTGTTTCCAACATAGTTGCAAATAAAATATAGTTTAATTTTGAACCCAAATACCAATCTTTTTACACATTTCTCATTGATACCTTTCTCGTTTCTTGTTCCTGCCTAATAGAATCTTATCGTTAATCTGTAAATAAACAGTGAGCTGTCAAAGATTGGCGCCTGGCTTGTAAACGATACCTGGCTTTCTAGATCCGACAGGTAGGTGGTTTTTGTTTTAATTTGGCCATTCGGGCTCTTCCAAATTGTGGTCTACTATACCGGAAGTTTGCTTTGACACGAAATTATTGCTAAATAGAAATTTTACGGGTTTCGAGTGTTTCTACCTGTAGATGCGAAGAGGTTTAGGCATTTTAGTTTTATATGCAATTTTATTACGGTAAATGAGTTTGTCAAAATAAATTGTCTGACAAACTGCAAATAAAAAATGGAAAATTTATACAAAAGTGAGGTAAATGCATTATGGAAACTTATAAAGCACTAAGAAGGAAGAAATAGAAGCTGAATGAATTATGGACGAAGATATATGGAACCGCGATTTAAAGGAAAAAATAAATAGAGGCTTCAAAAAAGAAGAGAAGTTCTGAGATGATAAAATGAATGGTGGCTGAATGATACATGGAAAAATTATCTGATGATGATAAATAACAGCGAAAACTAAATACCGCGGAATAAGACATAAATATATAAGAGAAATGACAAAAAGAGAGTAAATCTTTTCGACGAGACAAACAACTAGGCTGGTATGGATATATTTCTAGAAAGACATCCAATAGGCTCACGAAAAAAGTTCTAGACACAACGAAAAGAGAAAAGTAGAAGATACAAAACTAGGAAAACTTAAAAAAGAAGACGAAGAAGAAGGAGAAAAAGAAGAAGAAGAAGAAGAAGAAGAAGAAGAAGAAGAAGAAGAAGAAGAAGAAGAAGAAGAAGAAGAAGAAGAAGAAGAAGAAGAAGAAGAAGAAGAAGAAGAAGAAGAAGAAGAAGAAGAAGAAGAAGAAGAAGAAGAAGAAGAAGAAGAAGAAGAAGAAGAAGAAGAAGAAGAAGAAGAAGAAGAAGAAGAAGAAGAAGAAGAAGAAGAAGAAGAAGAAGAAGAAGAAGAAGAAGAAGAAGAAGAAGAAGAAGGAGAAAAAATAAAGATGAAGAAAAAATAAAGAAGAAGAAAAAATAAAGAATTTAAGTTAGGGGTAGCCATATGTGAATAGTAGTAATTCATCTCTCACTCTGTGAGATATAATCTTTTCTTCACCCTTCTATTAAAAAATAAAGAAGAATAAATTACCTAGTTTAAATCAATAATTATTTAATAAATCTTTCAAGAAATTGCTAAAAGGTAACATGGGACTTAATATATAAGTTTTTTAATGTGGATGAAATTTAATGATAAAATAAAATTTGCATTTTATAGATGCCTACGTTTTTACTATAAAGCAAGAATATAAAATCCTTATTTGTAAAATCGTTATTTAATTCAGAGTTTACAATAATTTTGTTTTATAATAATTTTATTACTTGTCTACTATTTCCTATTTAACGTTTTCACTGCCACGATATATATTTAAATGTGGAAACGGTATCGTTGCATTAGATTCGCCAGGGACGTAACTTGGGTGTACTGACGGGTCATTTGCCCCTGGAGCCTCGGTTTTATGCTTTCATTTCAGACATATTAACTCTATTATAGACAATGGCGATGAATTGCTATCTCCCTCCTTCTTTCATTTTATAGAAATCAAAGAATATATGGAGAAAAGTCAGTTAAAAATTCATTTTAATAGAAACTTAAAGGTTTATATCAAATATATACGTTAAGTACTATCGGTATAAAAAAGATTGAATATTTATTTTTATTATTTGATTTATTTAATTTTGAGTTTTAGTACATAACCTACAATGTTATTATTGATTTTATCAATAGATTAACCAACGTCGACTTTAGGCTCTTTAATTTGGTTTGTTGTTAATTTAATATTTATAACAAATTTTAAATTTTACCTTTTGTTGTTATTGCCGTCTGCCGTAAACTCAGACAGAATATAGTTATTTGTTGTGGATAATTTTGTTGAGCGCCATCTACTCTCAAGTAGAAATTAAACTCAGTAAGTGTTTCTATTGACCGCTTGATTGTAGAAATTGATAATAACGACTCAGTAAAAGTATGTAAACATTTATTAATATTCAAAATAAATAACGGTTAACCTTTTTATTTTATGTGAAAGAGTTGTTTGTCAGAATAAGGTAAGCACAAATCTTATTATTACTCTCTTACATTACTCCAATATTATATTCTAATCTAAATAATTTAGTTATAGTTTTTTAAAAAAAATCTTTTTTTATTTTTAAACGTTTTTAAATATCGATATTTAATATAGATAATAAATTGGTACCTTTAAACTTTTTTAGATGTGCTACCAACTTTTTTATTCCGATTATTTTCCTAGTCAATTCAAGGTGGGATTTAGTACAATATCTTCTAGAAAACCAAAAACAGAAATGAGATAAATTAATACAGGATACAACTGGATCTGGATAGCATAGTCAGGATACAACAGGATCTGGATTAAACCAGTAAGGAATTTTAATTTATTAGATTCGACATCCTAAGACCGGTTTCTGTCTTTCGACTTCATCAGTTAGGCTTTTCGAATCCAATAAATAAAATTCCAAACTCATACAAGTCAATAGCTATATCCGCTATAAGATAACATTTTTAGATGTGCTACCATCTATGGTAAGAAGAGAGTATTGACATTAAATTTTGACTGAATCTAGTCAAGATGTCACTCTCTTTTTTTTTATCCCTTTCAGAGATTAATACAAAGTGAGTAAACCAGTAAGGAATTTTAATTTATTAGATTCGACATCCTAAGACCGGTTTCTGTCTTTCGACTTCATCAGTTATGCTTTTCGAATCCAATAAATAAAATTCCAAACTCGTACAAGTTAATAGCTATATCTGCTATAAGATAACATTTTTAGATGTGCTACCATCTATGGTAAGAAGAGAGTATTGACATTAAATTTTGACTGAATCTAGTGAAGATGTCACTCTCTTCTTTTTTATCCCTTTCAGAGATTAATAGCTATTGACTTGTACGAGTTTGGAATTTTATTTATTGGATTCGAAAAGCCTAACTGATGAAGTCGAAAGACAGAAACCGGTCTTAGGATGTCGAATCTAATAAATTAAAATTCCTTACTGGTTTACTCACTTTGTATTAATCTCTGAAAGGGATAAAAAAGAAGAGAGTGACATCAGTCAAAATTTAATGTCAATACTCTCTTCTTACCATAGATGGTAGCACATCTAAAAATGTTATCTTATAGCGAATATAGCTATTGACTTGTACGAGTTTGGAATTTTATTTATTGGATTCGAAAAGCCTAACTGATGAAGTCGAAAGACAGAAACCGGTCTTAGGATGTCGAATCTAATAAATTAAAATTCCTTACTGGTTTACTCACTTTGTATTAATCTCTGAAAGGGATAAAAAAGAAGAGAGTGACATCTTGACTAGATTCAGTCAAAATTTAATGTCAATACTCTCTTCTTACCATAGATGGTAGCACATCTAAAAATGTTATCTTATAGCGAATATAGCTATTGACTTGTACGAGTTTGGAATTTTATTTATTGGATTCGAAAAGCCTAACTGATGAAGTCGAAAGACAGAAACCGGTCTTAGGATGTCGAATCTAATAAATTAAAATTCCTTACTGGTTTACTCACTTTGTATTAATCTCTGAAAGGGATAAAAAAGAAGAGAGTGACATCTTGACTAGATTCAGTCAAAATTTAATGTCAATACTCTCTTCTTACCATAGATGGTAGCACATCTAAAAATGTTATCTTATAGCGGATATAGCTATTGACTTGTACGAGTTTGGAATTTTATTTATTGGATTCGAAAAGTCTAACTGATGAAGCCGAAAGGCAGAAACCGGTCTGAGGATGTCGAATCTAATAAATTAAAATTCCTTACTGGTTTACTCACTTTGTATTAATGTCTGAAAGGGATAAAAAAGAAGAGAGTGACATCTTGACTAGATTCAGTCAAAATTTAATGTCAATACTCTCTTCTTACCATAGATGGTAGCAAATCTAAAAAGGATCTGGATTATTTAACAGGAACAACGATAGGATAAATAATTGGACTCCTCTTGATTTTTCTTTAAGTTTTCTTGTTTTACAAAAATATAACCTCACTTATTTTGACAGATAAATTTCTTTGAATTTTTTTATCTTCAATCAGTATTGCTTTGATTTGATTTTCTTTTGTTTTTATTACTAGGATCGAAGTGAACTCTTCAAAAGATTTTGGTGAAAAGCCTCGCTTGACAGCGCGAAATAGTTTTTATAAACCATCAAATCACAGCTTAGTTGATTGGAATTTGACAGTTTTTTAAAATTCAAAATTATTAATTTTTTTACTACTTTTAATTAACAGCAAAAAAGAATAATTTTGATATACTTTTCTCACTATTTCAACTTATATTAAATTTATACACTTACTTTTGATGTTCGTTATTATCGATTTCTTAAATTCCATGAAACTTCATTATTATTCCCCTTTTTTACTGCATTTCTTTAATTTTAGAAATCCGGAACTCTATTTCTCTGATTTATATTATTTCCCTTAAATGTTAACTAATTACTTTGATATACCATGATATTCAATTTTGAGGTTATCTTGCAAGTTTCTTTGTCTCCTGACGATTAATATCGTTACTGTTATTATAGTAGCAGACTTATCTGAGACTACATTACTTTAAATTTATAAATTCAGTTCTTTGTTAAATTTTACGTAAATACCTTAAATCTGTTAGTAAAAATCTCTTATGGGCTTTCAATGTTAAATTTTGATATGTCAAATTTTATAGATTCTTTTACAATTACAATGCTAGAACTAGTTTAAAACATTGTTTTTAAATTACATTCTTTCCTGTGATTACTCAAATTACAATAAGTAATATTAATATTGATAAACTTATCTGTTTCTTTTTAATTCTTTGTGCTAGATATTAAAATTTTTATTCCCTTTTTGAGCTATTGGAAGTAGTTAACCGTTACAATATATACTTCATTCTTTGATTTTTGTATTAAATTATTAATATTTAATGCATTACAAAATATTATTACGGCTCTGTGTTTAATCATAGTAATAGTAAACAAGAAAAGTTATCTTAGAAAGCGCACGTACACCACAAGACCAATTTAAATAAGAGACATTAAAGAAAATGAAGAATGGCTTCATTATACATGAACCAAGGTGTCATCCCGTCAAAATCTTCGAATTGAATTATTCAGGCTGGGTTGGAATACTCGCATTTCTTCTTCTTCTTGGCACAGTAATATTAATAATATTCAATGCAAATTCAAGCTTCAGCATTACTACTGCTACTGTTGGATTGATCCAAAGTATACTTTATTTCAATGTTTCAACCTACTGATAATTGAAGAATACAAAATTATTTCGGTGGCCAATATTTTTAAATTTATACACACCTTCTAGCTTTTAGTCCCAGCTACTAAGCCCATTCTGATTCTAAACAGGATAAAGAAATGTCATCGATTTTACCTGAGATCATTATCACGGTTCGGCCACGCGCCCAAGAGATTTATTGAACCAATTTGGCAAGGACCCCGGGCACGGAATGTGTGTCCGGACCGAAAGGACCAAAAACCGGCGCCCCAGCTAAATATACAGACGTGTACTGTGCATTTTATTGCAAATTTACTGTCTCCCATACGAAGAAATACACTTAAAACTTAATTGACTTCACTGATCACGTTATTTTGTACAAAAAATGTCAGTGGGATTAATTTTTGAAAAAATAACTCTTCGGGAATTCAAGGAATTAATAAAAACCTGTGGATGGTCTAGATTTTAGGATGCGAATTATTTTATCTCCTATAACTTTACTTACACCGATGATGCTGAAATTTCCAGGGCCTACTTTAATTTCTAAAGCTGAAATAGAGGAACAGGAAAAATTGAAATCGATTTCTCTCTAAAACGGTGTATTTTGTTGCCTCTAAACAAGAGTCCTTTTTTTTAGTAAGTAAAGTTTTTTAATTCATTTCCAAAAATATCCGTTGCCTTCCCCCAAATGAGACGCTTATGTTCGTGTTAGAAAAATCTAATTAGCACCAGGAAAATCGTCATGTAATGTTTACTAACTGTGTCAAGTTTCATATTTTTTAAAGAAGAAAATTGCATGTTCTACGTGCCCTAAAAATATGTAATACGTATTCATTAACACCCCGTAGATTGGTAATTAAACGTTTAATTTTTTTTAAATTAATAAAAATACAATTGCAATTACAACTAATTATTCCAATAAAATTCCTAATAATTTGTTTAACTGAAAGCATTTATGGTATTTGAAAGCATTTAAATTATATTTACATTTTATTGCTAATTTATATTTGAGTAGGTGTCAACGGTAATGCGTTCATAAATAAAATAGTTGTAAAACAAGTATAATAACACAACGTATCCTACATACAAAAACCGTTGTATATAAATCTGAAATAACTTTTAAATCGGCAAGGCAGTACGACACAAAGTAATGCATTTTTATGAATTCAATAACATTTTCCACGGTGAAGGTGAATGCAGAGGCGGAGCTAAGACTCCTTTAAATACATATAGGGTCCTGCAACAGTGGCGCGGTGTTCCAGGGTTGCCAATTCGTGAGTAGGTAATTTCTCACATTTGTGAGTATTTTACTATCGTTAATGGTAATTACGAAAAATTCTATTCTGATAATTTATTGAATCCGTTGAAATTTTAAAAAATCTTTAAGTTTACGGACTCTATAGTCTATTTTTATGTATGAGAGAGTATTAAAATAATAAAGCGTTCGTAATCCATAGGCGTACCACTTCTTTTAGTAGACAGTTAAAATATTTTGTGAAGTTATATAAATATAATAAATATATCGGGTGTACACTTATATTTTCACCTAATTAACCTGCTTATAACTTCTAAGCAGCTGAAGGTAAAAAAGTGCAATTTTTTCTAAAATATTTTATTTTTCCACAAGGTATGTTAAGAACATTGTGTCAAACGGGTTATGTAGGTATAAGAGTTTAAACTTTGGCTTTTAAACAACGTTACGTTCATAAATAATAATTTTAATATAAAAACTACTTCTTACCTACAAATCCAAATCAGAAGATGAACTGTCGCAACCAATATTTACTATGAGTGGCTCGATCATTTCATCAGTAATATTGTCCAACTTCCACATTTTCTCTTCTTCTTTAATCGTATGATTTACTGCCTTTTCCCAGTTTTCAGGCTTCACATTATTTACAGCCTCCAAAAACAACTGCTTAACATCACTAATTTTAAAAGAATTATTTTTTCTTGAAACTTCTCCCTTTATCTGTGCCCATATCAGTTCAATCGCTTCGCAATGATATGGTGGTGATCTAACCACCGTCATCCCACGATTTTTTGCAATTTCATCAATTTCATATTTTTTTAATTTCTCTTTATGAAGGGAACACAAATGATACAGTTCTCTTCTCACAGAACCGGGATGGAACTTAATATTCTTTGAATTTAGCCAATTCTGTAAATCTTTTTTTAACCACTTGGTTGTGGGCATTTTTTCTGTAAGTCTCGAGTGATAACTTGCATTATCCATTACTATTATACAGTTCTGAGGAAGAAGATCTATCATTTGTTCGAACCACTCTTTAAAGACATCAGCATTCATGTCCTCATGGTAGTCACCGGTACGAGTAGATTCAAAAGTCAATAAACCACCTTTAACAAAACCGTTTGAACTACCGATGTGTACTATTATCAGTCTGCGCCCCTTTCCTGATGGTGGATTTAAACCAGTAAATAAATTATTTAAAAAAGCCTGTCTTCGACTTGTAACAGTTTCATCTTGCCAAAATTTATTTGGTGTATGTCCCTCCATGTTTCATCTAAATAAAATATATTTCTTCTTTGGTTTCTCATTTCTTTTATAGTCCTTAGGTAATTTCTTCTCCATACTACAATATCACTTCTTTCTATTAAAATAGACTTTCTGGAATGCTTTTTCCATAGAAAACCTATTTCTTTTAAAAGTTTCCATAGTGTGCTTCGACTCATTTCAGGGTAATCCTTATCATCTCGAACCGTGGCAAGAACTTTGTCTACTGTCGGAAATTCTTTTCTAAAGAAGAACTTCGAAGTCTTTCTTTCAAATGATTTTCTATTTGAAATTTTGGTTTTCCTGGAGCTTTACGTGCTGTTTGAAACTCGCCACATTTCTCTTCTTTAACAACTCTGTAAATCGTAGATTTCCCAACACCAAGCGTACTACTAACTAATTCCACTGTGTCATCAACACTTTTACATAAATGTTTGTCTGTAAATGATTTAAAACAATTAAATATTAATGTTTTTTCATTAACTGTTAAAGGACCGATTTTTTGTCGTTTACGCGGTACTTCCAAATTTTCCATGATCACACTAGAATTCACAATAGACTGCACACTGCACCTTGCATGTTGCAACTAAACGACATTTAGTAAGCTGTCAAGAATACACAACTGGACCTCCTTACTAAATGGAAAACCTACAATCGCATTTTCCGTGAAATTTGTTGGTAAGGGATTTATCTACTTATAATTCGATTACTGTAAGAAATTCTTGGAATTAAAATAAAACAAAATTGGCAAATAGGTACTTATTGAAAATAATCTTAAGATACGGCTATGTTATCTTTAATACACAGGGCTTTTGGCCTGTCCAAACCTTTTTCTATTATTCTGTACAGCTTATGGTTATAAAAGACCAATAAAAGACCCAAAACTTGTATTAGCTCAGGTACATTTATGACAATTTTAGGAAATATTTAGATTATTCCGTAAAAATATTTAAAATGACCGTACTAAGTTTTGCATTAGAAATGCTGTTTTATTACTCTCTCATACATAAAAATAGACCATAGTAGTCATCAAATTTTGTAGCTTTTTAGATTTACAGCGTACTCTATCGGTTTGCCCATATATGGGGTTAACACGCTTTCAGCTAATTAAAATAACTAATTATCATAATTTCTGTAAAAATATCCTTGTTTTAATCGCTGAATCGTGTTATCTCATGTCCTATTTTGTCCTATTTTCCCCTAAAATCGGAAATATCTTTGATGCAACATTAAGATGGTCTGCCTTCTGAAGATTTCCTTATGAAGATTATTTTTCTGAAGATTTCCTTTTCTGAATATTCGTTTGAAGAGTTCTTTTGAATATTTCCGTTGCGGAGTTCTTTGAAGATGAAATTTCCCCAACAAAGAAAACCCTAACCAATGAGATAAGTTATAATTCAATACTGAAAATAAATTAACTTCAAAATATTTTTCATGAACTCTTGTAAAGTAGAAATCGTCTGTTACCTAGTTAATGATTATTTTTACATATTTTCTTTATCATTAAAATTTAACTAAATATCTTTTCTTAAAATATGGTGGCGCCCGATTTCTAACTTTCAGAATAGTCGAGTTATTTATACCTAAGTGCCAAACCTACGATCCTATGCATGAGCTTTAATCTCAATTAACCCCAAAAACGAAAGACACGCGTTACAAGCGTATGAAATCAGCTTGTCACATATTGTCAATAAAAATTTGCAGAATCTTCCTTATTTCAAATGAAACCGCCTGCAAATTATCGATCCATAAGAAGCACCAACAAAGGCTCCACAAATTTCATCAAGTATTCCTTTTTTTTTTCGAAAAATGGCAAGTATTCATATTTCCACACTATAATCTCAATGAACGACTTTTTTGACGACTGATAATAATATACAAACGACTGATAAGAATATACAAAGATATCTTGTTTCAATTATGTACAGGGTGGCCAAATAAGAATGCGAGGTACTGTATCTGGGAAACTATCCGTCGTAGAGGCTTTCTGAAAAAAGTTATGACTAAAACGGCCAAGAGAAAAACCTGGAAAATATTTTTAAGTTTCTGAAATGGCCGCTAGGGGGCGTAACTGCAATCTTTAATCTAAGAAAGTGATGTTTCTGTGAATTCCGCTATGTTAAACAAAAAAGGTTCAGATTATCATCTACTTTAAAGATCACGTATTTTTTTAGGTTAATATAGCGGAATTCACAGAAACATCACTTTCTTAGATTCAAGACTGCAGTTACGCCCCCTAGCGCCCATTTCAGAAACTTGAAAATATTTTCCAGGTTTCTCCCTTGGCCGTTTTAATAACTTTTTTTTCCGCAAGCCTCTACGATGGTTAGTTTCTCAGATACAGTACCTCGCATTCTTATTTGGCCACCCTGTACAAACAAATATTTTTTTTCATGTAATGGTGTATTTTTCAGGTATTTATTTCAATTGTCAACTGGCAAACTACAAAACTACAATAGGAAAAGTTCAGTTAAAGTTGATAATGAAACCTTTACAAAATATGTTCCATTTTCTTGAATGCAGAGCCGAAGTCTACGTTTGAAAGACTTCCACTTTGCGCAATACAGCTGGTGTAATACTGCGAAAAGCATTCGTTATTCTAAGTCTCATATTTTCGACGAATACCATATTTTTTATGAATCCAGTTGTGTTAAATCTGGTGATCTAGCCGGCCACCTGACAGGCCCATTATAATGTATAATTAAAACAAGATATCTTTGCATATTCTTATCAGTCGTCAAAAAACTCGATCTTGAGATTATAGCGCAGAAATATGATTAATTGCCATTTTTCGAAAAAAAGAGCTGTTTATGGATAACTAGTGAACATATCCATAGGGAATACTAGATGAAATTTGTGGAGCCATTGTTGGCGCTTCTTATGAATCGATAATATACAGAGTATTCCATTTGAAATTTAAAAAACAAAGTTGGGGCCCGCCCAGAAAAAATTGAAGATCCTGTGTGACTGAAAATTTTATTATTTTATCGAGCTCGATGAATAAAGAAACATTATAGAAAATTTGTGGTTGCAGGACCCTGTATATACAGTTTCAATCAATTTAGACAGTCTATAAGTGATAGAGGAACTATACAATTCATTTCAATTCTTCTTGGAGTGTGTTCTTTCTTTACAGAGCTTGTCGGCCATCATCTGATACATTTTTTAATTATTATACTATTTAAGATATTTGGGAAGACCTCGAATAGTTCTTATCATGGTTGCTAAGGATTTGTATCAATTATTATTGGGTACTAATAAAATTTAGAGAATTTATTTATATAGTTTAAATTTGTGATGTATATTTCTACTTTCGTATGTAAATATTTAGGTGTTTTACATTCGCAAAGAAACTGAAATATGCCTTCACACTTGCCGGCGATGCATTTTTCGAATCCCAAATAAAACAGCTGACAATCGACAAAGCTCACTTTGATATAGGTATTAATATTTCCTTAATTTTGACAGAAATGGATTTAGTCACGTCTACGGGAATTTTTACAAAAATCTATATTTTCTTTGTCAAAATAGTTAATTGCATGTAGGATATCCAAAACTTTTAAACACATAATTGCTTATAAGGTTTTTTAAAGTTCGTGTTCTTATTTTTAATAGCAATCTAGACGAGTGAGAAATTTCTCTAAACACGTCGATTTATTAGCTTATGAATATTCATCGAACTATTTCCGTGAAATTAAGTAAAACTGGTTTTATTTTTAACTCCAACGAATCTATGCTATAGAAAATAAGAAACATTATAATGCTTAACCTCCTATCAAACCGCAATGAAATATTTCAGATATTTTTTATCGTTCATTTAATGTTCCTACACACAAAATATAAATGCGTTACATGTGAGTTTCTTTTTTAGGAATAAACTAGTAGGAAATATTTACCTCAAGGAGAAGTTTTAACCCGAACGCGATAAAACTTTTGATAAATAATTATATAATGTAAGATAACAATTATTTTTTAAACACATGTTTTTAGCTCTAAAAGTGAACGATTTAAGTCGAAATTGCTAACGACAAAATGTAAATTTTCTGTTTATTCTTACGGCTTCAAATCGACAGCAAAACAATATTAGAATTTTGTCTCCATAAACTATGCATACGAAAATGCTTGTTCAGATGAGGAAACAAAATTTAACCTGTTCCTAACAGTTTTGCCCCTGACAGCGTAAATGCTTCTTCAGATGAGAGAAATCTTTTAAAACTAGACAAAATTTAACCTGTTCCTACCACTTCTTCTCTTGACTGCGAAAATGCTTCTTTAGATATTTCAAATCACAGTTTTGCCCTTGAGTGCGAAAATGGTTCTTGAGATGAGAAACCACCTTAAAAATGAAATAAAATTTAAAATGTTCCTAACAGTTTTGTCCCTGACAGCGAAAATGCTTCTTCAGAAGGGAACGCCTTTAAAATTAGACAAAATTGAGTGCGAAAATGGTTCTTCAGATGAGAAACAACCTTAAAAATTAAAAAAAATTTGAAATGTTCCTAACAGTTTTGTCCCTAATAGCGCAAATGCTTCTAAAAATGAGGTAACGTCTTTAAAATGAAACAAAATTCAACCTGTCCCTAACACTTCTGTTCCTGGCTGCGAAAATGCTTCTTTAGATGAGGAACCACTTTTAAAATAAAACAAAATTTAAAATATCCCTATCAGTATTGCCCCTAATAGCGCAAATGCTTCGATAGATGAGGGAACGTCTTTAAAATGAAACAAAATTCAACCTGTCCCTAACACTTCTGTTCCTGGCTGCGAAAATGCTTCTTTAGATGAGGAACCACTTTTAAAATTAAACAAAATTTAAAATATTCATAACAATATTGCCCCTAATAGCTCAAATGCTTCTATCGATGAGGGAACGTCTTTACAATTAAACAAAATTCAACCAAAAAAGGTTAAAATGTTCCTTACTGTTTTTTCCCTGACTGCTAAAATGCTTCTTCAAATGAGGAAATTAAACAAAATTCAATCTTTCCCTAACACTTCATTTTCTGATTGCAAAAATGTTTCTTCAGGTGGAAAAAACGGATTTAAAATTAGACAAAATTCAACCTGCTCCTAACACTTCTTTTTCTGTCTGCGAAAACGCTGCTTTAGATGTGAAACCACCTTTAAAATTACAGCGCAAATGCTGCTTCAGGTGAGAGAATACATTTAAAATTAGACAAATTTTAACCTCTCCCTAACATTTCTTTTCCTGGCTGCGAAAATGCTTCTTTACATGAGGAACCACCTTTACAATTAGAAAAAGATTGAAATGTTCCTAATAGTTTTGCCCCAGACTGCGCAAATGCTTCTTCAGATGAGAAAAGGCCTTTAAAATTAATCAAAATTCGATCTGTCCCTAACATTTCATTTTCTGAATGCGAAAATGCTTCTTTAGATGTGGGAACGCCTTTAAAATTATGCAAAATTCAACGTGTCCCTAAAAATTCTTTTCCTGGCTGCAAAAATGCTTCTTTAGATGAGGAACCACCTTTCAAATTAAACAAAATTTAAATGTTTCTAACAGTTAGAATTATTTCACCCAAGGAAGTGGGGCGAGATGGTTATTCTGATATTTTTTTTTGGTAAATTGATAGAATTATAATAACTTGCAAAACTGTCGTTCAAAGTAACTTTACCCTATTATATTAAAAGAATGTCTAAAATAAATTAATTTAAAAATAAATATAATGAAAATCTGTTTTTACCATTTAACATTACAATGTCACCTTAATTAAGTCGGACATCCAAGAATATTGATAAAATAAATTATCGGTACAGATAACATCAACTTCTCGCAGAAAAAATATCAAAAATGTTTCGCAATTAAAAAAAGTTTTTGTTGCAGATCATTAAAGTAAAAACAAAAGTCACTCACGATCCAGTGACGAAGAATATAAAAAGAGTACAAGAAACCTAAAAAGGCACGTAACAAGTCAATAAAAAATTAATTGAGACAGTATCCATGGTTGCCGACAAAAACGCAGGATGTACTCGATTCGCTTATTTCTTGGGCAAAAAATATTCTTACATGTCATTGAGAATTACCCGCGGAATATTCACTAATAAAGCTACTTATAGCTATTAACATGAATTATTGAATTCCGTTGTTTTTTATATTTATGGTATATTTCATATAAATAATAAAAAGAAAAACTAGAACTAAGAAAGCTACAAATATTTTAACTGGACAGCAATACTCGACGTACTTTTTATCTTCCCTTCCCTATACCCTCTTCCAGTCTGGTACATAACTCTATTGTGTATACAGGGAAGAAGATTTTTAGATGTGCTACCATCTATGGTAAGAAGAGAGTATTGACATTAAATTTTGACTGAATCTAGTCAAGATGTCACTCTCTTCTTTTTTATCCCTTTCAGAGATTAATACAAAGTGAGTAAACCAGTAAGGAATTTTAATTTATTAGATTCGACATCCTAAGACCGGTTTCTGTCTTTCGACTTCATCAGTTAGGCTTTTCGAATCCAATAAATAAAATTCCAAACTCGTACAAGTCAATAGCTAAAAAAGAAGAGAGTGACATCTTGACTAGATTCAGTCAAAATTTAATGTCAAAACTCTCTTCTTACCATAGATGGTAGCACATCTAAAAATGTTATCTTATAGCGGATATAGCTATTGACTTTTACGAGTTTGGAATTTTATTTATTGGATTCGAAAAGCCTAACTGATGAAGTCGAAAGACAGAAACCGGTCTTAGGATGTCGAATCTAATAAATTAAAATTCCTTACTGGTTTACTCAGGGAAGAAGATGTTCAATCACCTGCCAATTGGTATAAGAAAGGTGGATTCTTTAAAAATGTTTAAAAAAAAGTTAAAAAACTATTACTTGAAAAGGCTTACTACAAATTGGATGAATATTTCTATGATCAATTAGGTTAAATATCTAATATTAGTTTCTAACTTTGTGTCTATTTTCTTTTTGTCCTTTCTTATTTAATGTTCTGTATATTGTCTTTATATTGTCTTTATATTTTCAGTATTTTTTTTGACTCTATATATGACCTTTCATTTTAAATTATTTTTTTTTATAACTTTTATGATTTTTAAAATTTGTTTTTTTGTTAAATACCTATATTACAGCTTTGTTTATAAGAATGTATTTATTCTTCAACAATAAAGCAATTTTGACTTTGACTTCGAGTGGAGAAATTGAAAAAGCCATCAATGATAATGTGCCTCGCAATACTGTGAATTCAACTACATCAATTTGGTGACAATTTGCGATGTTTTGTTTGGAAAAAAAATATGAACTCATTGCAGAAACTTCCACTGAAGCGTTAGCTTCTATTTTATGTGACTGGGCATTCAACATGAAGAAGAACAATTGAGAAGATTATAAAGAGAGTGCAGTCATGACGATTTGGAACACTTCAGCAAAAATGTTACAATAGAAGTACTTTAAAGATTATAAAAGAATTTATAATCCGTTCACGGACATACAGTTTAAGAAAGCGAGAAATGCACGCGACACAAAACGCAACATTTTACAAGCAATCCCAGAAAAAAGGAAGGTGAGTTCTAATGCTCTCACAAAACGAGAAATTTTTTAAATGGCACTGTCCTGGAGTGAAGAAGAACCTGTAGGCCTCCAAAGAAAATTTCACATTGCTGCGTATGAATTGGAGAGGTGGAGAAGCAGCAAATTGTAAGGTATTCTATTTTAAAATCGAGACAACAACCGTGGAAGAGAGACCGGAAGAGTTGAATATAACCCAGTATTTTCGAAGACAGCACAAGGGGGAAATCAGAAGTTGACTGACAGTAAATGGTTGGTAGCAAACACTGCAGAAGATTGTGTTTGTCCAGTAAGATTGTTTAAACAAATTATGGGATGACGGGGAAACCATATCACACGTGAAAAGATTTTTTAACTCCAAATCCTTTCTGGCAAAAAACAAATTCGAAAGGATGGTATAAGAATTCTCCTATTGGGATAAACGAAATATCTAAATATACCAAATCTTCGGCGAAAAATATTGGACTTGATATCAAGCGGGTGAAAATTACAAACCATCCTAATCGAGCTGCCGCAACCGGAGTCCAGGAGTGGTATAGGTGAACAAAAACTTGTGAAAATTACGGGACATAGCAACCCATCGTCATTAAAACCGTACCTTCAGTTAGATGAAGAACATCATAGAGAAATCATTGGTTCGTACTACCATCCAGGAAACAGTTACTATCACCGCTCAAAATACTAGCATGCAGCAAAGTAAGAAACCTTATGAATTCACCGCCAGAAGAGACTGAAAAAGTTCAAACCAGTTTTAATCTAGTCTGTTAGATCTTTCAAATTGACATAATAGACAATTTTTTGTTTGTATTCTAAAGCAGAGTTTTCACAGGAATACTCCCTACAAGTCAGTTGGTTGACTTACTTGTGGTAAAATAAGTTAACCTTTAGTCATTAAAAACACTTATTGTCACCTAGACAGATTGTATGGATAAAGAAACAAAAAAAAAATAGGCCAATTCCGACACAGTCCACCATTTCTCGAATAATTGAATAGCTGATATGTCGTCGCGCAGATTTCTTATATATTGTGCTGGTCGACTTCTACGTGAGGTCTTGTCCAAAATACATTGAAAATCCTATGTCCCGTTAAAATTTTGCCAGATTGGACTTCAATACAAGCTAATACCGCACCCTGTATGCCACATACTTTTGCCTCTTGCTTCTGTTTATTATCTATTGTATAAAATATGACGACTGAATAATTTGTATTATAATTGCATTAAAAATATTTCTAAACATTTTCTTGTTTCTAAACATTTTTAATACAGTTAACTTGAGTTCAAAACGTTTCAGTTGGGTAAAAAATAAGGATTTCATTAACTAAAACTGGCCAAACAAATACTGGACCACTCACAATGAACGAGTAATTTTTTTAACGAACATTTTTTTCCAGTAGAATCATAATGAAATCGTTAAATAAGCTTTAATTGGTATCGCTTTTAGTCAAGTCCCATTTCAATCAAAAGTAATTAAAACGAATATTTTAATTAATCAAATAGAGTGGGCAAAGCTGTTAAACCAATTGGATTAATTTTTCTTTGTTTTTGAAATGAATTTTTTTTTAGTTTGTAGAAATGATGTAGGTAAATTTAATTTATTATTAAATAATAGAAAAATCAAGTATTTTGCATTTTTATTGATATGGTAATTATTTATTTTATCGGTGAATGTGTGTTAATTTTTTCACAATTTTGTGCTGATATTATTTTTTGTATAACTAGAGATTCGGGAGTTTGATCTCTATGTGAAAAATGACTTAATTACATAATGAACTTTGTAAAATATTTATAGATGTTAAGAAAAAGAACTGGTAACCTTGGACAGTAAACAAATGTGGAAATAATAAAACAAGGACTCTTTCCATTATTTTAAGTAAATCAAATGTTCAAAATATTCACCGTTTACATTTAAACAATAATCCAGTCTATTTAGACCAGTGCGGACAGCTTTGAAAATGGTAAAAAGTGAAATAAAATAATAGTAGGATGAAACCCATTGGAAAAGGAAGAGAATATAACAGACATGAAAGGAAAAATAATTTACTGGCGCTCTGGGGTCGGGAAGTGGAAGGGTAGAAAACTGTTTATCTGTATTTTCGGCAAAACTACAAGTCCTATGGAAAAAAGTTAAATAGCAAAGTTGTAGATAATAAAAAGTTCTACAACTTTTGTATTTACACTTTTTTCACATAACCTCAAAATTTATGTGAAAAATTCAAATAACCAAGTTTTTGGTTTTTTATTTTTATCTTTTACAAAAAAATTTTTTTTTCACGAAATTTGGTGTAAACTTACCTTTTTATGTCCCAAACACTTTTTGTTTTAAAACATTTATTTTTTTAACCTTATTTTGACTTAATATCAAAAAAGTAGTCTAATTTTTAATCGAAAATTCTCACGTCAAAATATCCGCTGTTTTAAAAAAACTCGGTGGGCTTTTTGTTCGTTGAAATCTCTACTTCGTGATGGTGAAAAAAATAATATACATTACTATGGTAAATGTTCTCAAAAATGCAAATAAGAAACGAAGAAAACTCCGAGTGTTTGGGACATAAAAAGGTAAGTTTACACCAAATTTCGTGAAAAAATCTTTTTTTTGTAAAAGATAAAAATAAAAAACCAAAAACTTGGTTATTTGAATTTTTCACATACATTTTGAGGTTATGTGAAAAAAGTGTAAATACAAAGGTGTAGATCTTTTTATTACCTACAACTTTGCCATTGAACTTTTTTCCATAGGACTTGTAGTTTTGCCTGAAATCGAGATAAACAGTTTTCTACCCTTAAAAACTCCCCCCTTCCACTTCCCGACCCCAGAGCGCCTGTAAATTATTTTTCCTATCATTTTTGTCATATTTTCTCCCTTTTCCAATGAGTTTCATCCTACTATTATTTTATTTGGTTTCAAAAATTATCTGCACTGGTCTAATTCTTGAAAGCTTTCCGAACATTTTAAAAGACTTGTGGTGTTAAATTTCTACATTCCTCTATGATTCTATTACGCAAATCATCAATAGATAGATAGAGGTGGTGTTCTGTAAACAACCTACTTCAAATTTCCCCATAAAAAGAAATCCAATAAGGTCAAGCGAGCTGGCCATTCAATAGCACACTTACGTCATATCCAGTGTCCTAGAAAAACATTATCCAAATATTGCAATCCCATATAAACCTACAAGTTCAGTTCTTTCTTCCAAACTCTAAACCATTTTTCTTAAAGTCTATTAGCTATTTAATTTAAACTAAGTCAAAATTTTTCGAAAACTTTTGTACTAACAAGTAAACGGAAGTGTCACAAGCAATATTATTTGACAGTTCATACAACGAAGCTGCTTTCATATCTTGCTATTATTTTTTGCTTTCGATATTGAATATCTGGTATCTGAACCTTTAGCTGTAAATATCTTACAAAGTTCATTATGTAATTAAGTGATTTTTTTACATAGAGATACTAAAAAAATCGGATGTGGCCATGCACATGACTTTATCATACTTTAACGGCCCTACGGGCTCATAATCCAATTACTCGTACATATTTAAGGAAGGCGATGCCTGGCAAGAGCGTACAATTCTCTCCATGAAACAAAACACTTCTACTGCGCTTGCGCTATTATGCAACTGTTATTCCATATTTTATTTTTAACTCGCTTATAATACAAAATTTCAAAAAAGTTTTTAAACTAAATTTATAGTAAATTTAATTTAAAATAAATTTTTTCTCTTAATATTTTTACATAAACTTAATAGAAACGATAATAATTGCGAAAATCTGAAAATTCTCAAGAGTGAACCCCCACTTCCGGTTGTCCGATTTTGCCCAAAATCTAATCAGCTCATTAGCATGTTGTAAAAATGCTAAATATAAAATTTGGTTAGGAAATTCCGATCGCAGTTGGAGTTAGAGCGCACACAATTTTTTCCGGACTATATACTACATACTCCATACATACATTTTCTGGAAATGGTCTTAAATGACTTAGAGGGTCTCAAAACATGTAAATCCACTGAAAGCTGAACCTTTTTTTTTGCGATTACAATACTTTACCACTTCGTATGGTAAAGTAAAAACTGCGATCTTGCAGAATACGTCAAAAAACTACAGTCATTTAAATTTTTGGACAGGGGGTGGCTGGGGGCGGCGAATATCACGTTGCGGTGACATCTCATATCCAATTAACTTTCCTGCTACTCTTTTAATGACATTCCAAAATTTCAAGTCGATGTCTTTTAAAACACCAGATATAACTCCATTGAAAGTTTTCGCGCGGTATATAAATTGTATCACCCTGTACATCTAAAAATATGCATGTTTAGACACAGATTCAATAGCAACCTTTTCGTAAAACTGATCTACTGTATTAATTTTTGTGTCCAACTCAAAACGTAAATAAATCCCATACTGAATAAATAAAATAAACTTTCTATTTTGGTAAAATCTCGGGGCAGATTTACCACTTTATTTATATTCTCTAACCAAAATCCCATTAGGATTCAACTATTTACTTATCTCGACACCTCTGATAAAGATCGCTACACGTGTTTCGATGCTGAGATGTTCGAAAAATTCCCATTTGGACTCAAAGGGTTACCACCGAAAACGATCTTGCGTTTTCTTGGAATCCAACCCAAAGAAATATTGTGGAGTTGTCATTATCTTGCGTCCAAGCTACATGTTTGTTAATTTTACATTTTTTATTTGGGAATTTTGGTGAAAAATTAGAAAACCAATTAGAGCAATATTTTATTTAAAAATTACATAAATCGTTTAACTCCAATGTATAGTTTATTCATTTTCAATTGCAGAAATATAAAATCAAAATTCCCAGATGTGCAGACAAGTTGCTTTGATGTGCCAACAGGTTGCTTTGATTGGCATTTATTCTGCAATTTAACATAGATAAACTGTAACTGATGATTTTAAAGGATATTTTGGAAGGGCTAAATAATAGTGCAGTAATATTTAAAAATATATTGACTTGTACGAGTTTGGAATTTTATTTATTGGATTCGAAAAACCTAACTGACGAAGCCGAAAGGCAGAAACCGGTCTTAGGATGTCGAATCTGATAAATTAAATTCCTTACTCGTTTTCTATATTTAAATTAGTCAAACTTCTAGATTTTTAAACAAGTCTGAAAACATGGTGAGTGGTTATTACTGATTATAGATATAGTTGCTGAAAATTTATGAAAACTGGGAAGCAAAGACTGGGAAAGAAATACAACTAATAAAACTTTGCTACAAAAAATTGTTATGTCGATTTCTATTATCAGTATATGGATAAAGGCTGCAAAACCAAAAGAGCCAGTAAAAGTAATCTCAGTACTACAGCACATCTGCTTTTCCCGTTCGTCGGGTACGAAACACCGATAAAGTGCATAATATAAGCCAGTTGGTATAAAAAAAGATACGACAGGTTTTTTTAGATACATAATTATAGTCTCTTTCGTTTACCTCGTATATATTTTATTAATATCCTTTATTATTTATAATTTACATCAATTTGGTTGTTTCTATTAAATAATATGTTATATACTTCTATATAAACAAGTATTTTAATCAGTAAAATAGTCTGCAATTTGTCAAAATGTTAAAAGGTTCCAAATAATTTAGCGAAATCGATTCACTGGCATTTCATTAATAAGTTTTTAGATGTTGTTCGAGTTAAGATTCTAATTTATTGATATTTTATTATGTACCTACATAAATCTTATGATTTAATAGCCTTGTAAAGGAAGCATAAATATATAAACATTAACTTGAATTGAATAAAAATCCGAATTTATTTTCTTAAAAAAATGTGATAATTAAAGTTTGTTTAGAATACAATTTTTTATTCACCTTAAAAAGATCTTCGTTCAAAATATTACTAAATTTTTTTTATTTATATAAAAACCTTCCCATACATATAAGCATATAAAAGTTCTTTTTTTCATACTTTTCATTCTTATTCTGGTTATAAATTGCTACTTGGGCATTTGTAGAAAATTTATGTATGCGTTTGTATTAGAAAAATATGTTAAATAATCGTTTCTACGCACTGAATATGTTTGTCTTGGGAGTGAGTATCCCAATATATATTTCTTTTTAACACTTTCGCTGCCCAAATCAAGTTGCGACTTTCGACACAGGCCAACTCCTTATTTCACTTTCCATTTTTATATAGAATTAAAAAAATAAAAAAGTTAAAACCACAAATACTTTTCACTTAAAAATATCTTTCGTAACGTACCCACGTCCGAATACTACACTGGACTGCCGACTCAGTGGGCTAATATAAGTTTGAATGGGGTAGAAAAGCTTAAAAGCGTCAGAGGCACAGGCGCACAACTAATTAAACGCTTATAAGCGTCATGGGCAGCGAAAGTGTTAAAAAAATGTGAAAAATATTTTTCCGCGCAAAAATTTCTATCGCTATATTGAATTTATCATGTTTTATAACATCTGCTAAAATTTCATGAAACTCTCAGCCGGTCCCATATTCTTAACGTTTACCCAGAGATGTGCTTGTCAGTAGTTGTGAAAATTTGTAGGTTACTATGGCGAAATTAAATAAAGTCAAACCTTGACGTTGATATTTACAAAAACAGGTTATTTGCTTATGACGATTTTCAATCATCACTCCACTAACGTTTTCGCCGACCACTGCTAGACCAGCATTATGTATCGGGACTACGTTACTGAACGTTGCTTTGGAATACCCCTCGCACAAAAATATGATGTGATTTCCATCGATGATTGACAATTAACTACTTTTGACAATGCCGATAACTGACAAATTAAACTAATATTTATCAGTTTCCCTTCTAATGGAAATAAAACCACTTGTTTTAAAGAAAAAGAAGGCTTTAATTGACGTTTTGACTTTCTTGAATGAAAGTCGTTTTCAAAATGACATAACAAAATATATAATAAAAAATTTACTATAGCAACAGGTTATATCATCTCTGTGTTGTCTGTTGTTGCTAGGAAATAAAACTAAAAGCTTAACTTTTCTTGTAAATATCTCGGAAGATCGCCGGACGATATTGATCTACTCACAAGAATATAATCTCTATATCATGGACATAGCCAAAGGGAGATAAGGTAAATAAAATCCACAACTATTTAGCAGTGGAATATATACAGGGTGTTAATCAATAGAGCTCTTTGAATATGGCGTGTTCAGCACTCTAAAAAATGGTTGTGAAAGAACTTGATAAGTATGGCAATTTTCACAAAATATACTCTGTGACCTACATTTTACATTATATATGCCTCAAAAGTACATTGTAAAATTATTCACAGAATAACGAATGTGAAAAATATCGCCAACGTGAAAATACATTGTGAAAATTACTGGTTTACAGAATTCATTCTGTGAATGAAATTGCACAGGTTTAGTTATGTGAATATTCCACCACCTGGACTGTGCACTATCGGATTTCTATTTTTAGAGGAACGCTGATGTTAGGCAAATTAGTTGAGGGTTACACAGTAATCATTTCGTAAGATTACACAATGAATCTAGTCAGTTTCCATAGTATTTTTACAGAATTCATAAGGTAATAGGATTCATACGTAAATATCTGTATTTTCACATGATTTTTCGTTGGTTACAGATGGCCAACGTAATATTATGTGACTTTACATAATCTTTTTTATCAGTGTATTTGCAAATTTATTAGTTGTAATTAAGAAATGACTTCCATTATGAACGGGCGATCGTTACTGGAAACAAATTGAAATATTATTGCAATTAAATCTGACAAAATTGTCACATTAACATCAAAATTAACATTTCGCATAAATCTAATCATGGATTAACACTTCCAAATTTAAAACAGATGAAATCTTTAAGTAAGTTATCAGAAACTTCAAAAAAATTGTATCAACGAGCTTTACGCCTTCTTCCTTCTTCATATGAATTATAAATTGGAATATATCATCAGAAATGTTAATTTTTATTTAAGAAGCTAATACTAATCGTTTTTCAAATATACATTTAATTGGAAATCAGTCTATATATCATTTATTTAGATGTAAACAACCTTTATGGCTGGGCTATGAGCCAAACGCAAATATCGATGTTATAGCAATTTCTGATAATGGACCAGATGGGTATATATTAGAGAATAATTTAAAATAAGACAGTTCCATGATTTACATAAAGACTTGCTGTTTTGCAAACTTATTTTTTGCTGATATTTCTCTATTTCGTTTATCTAAAAAAAAATCAGAAATGGAGAAGAATGTGGTGACACCAGATATAGCTTAAAAAAATAAGCAGCTACTATTTTGGTTGACTCTGTTAACAATTATTTAAATTATTGAGTAATAATAAACATTAAACAATTACAAAAAATATGTATGGGTACGTCTATACGTGTTTAGAAGTTCAATATAATAGGAAAACCTTTTGCAGGATAAATATTCCCGTATCAAAGAAATCCATGGGAATTTTTGAATGTTTTCTCTTTTTTAACATAAAAATTGTTACCATATAAAAAATTTTTGCCTTATTGCTTGCCTCTATCCAGAGGATACAGTATTTTGGTACCTGCCAGAATTTGACATTACAAAGCCATTAAGCTGATCCACAAAGAAAATTTAACATTTTTTCAAATATCCCAGCTGTATATAAGGCACATTTACTTCTTTCGTAACAATATAAGTAATATTCATAAATGATTTGTTTAATCTCAAAAATTTCGATGAATCTTTGACTTACCCCGTTTAAACACTTAATTATCGAACACTTCAACACTTGTTTAGTTATAAACGATTCACAAGAACAAACAGTTGCAAATTTAGATAAACAACTTATCATCGGAATGTCACTTTAAGGATTCCATACACTTTTCAGCGGTATGATCAAGAGGTTAATGAATCCAACGAAAACGTCGATCTTACGCGGAGCTTTCAGCGCCTGGCCGAGACTTACTGAGGACTGTGACTTTGACGAGCTTTCGCCACGCCTCAAGTAAGTGGGGGGCGAAAAACTCGCCTCCTAAAACCACGGTTTCTTATCCTATTACCATAAATTCGTGGTAGATTTAAGATATAGTCGTTTGAACAGGTCTCCTTTATGTGTTTTGCATATTCTTTCGAGTTGCATTCTTAGTGGTTTAAATTGAAGTCAATTTATTTGAAAAGGATATTTTCAGTTCGAGTCTGAAACGCTTTAGAGTTTAGAAGGCGTTGTCATATTATTCACTTAAACTTAAATCCATCATTTTTCCAAACTCCTAACTGAAGGGTCATGTTTTAGTAATATTAAAGGACCAGTATTTTAAAACTGATATATCTCCTGTTTCTAATATACCAAAGCCTTTGGATTCTGCAAGCCTGTAAGAATGTCCTTCTCGCAGAATCTGCGCTCATCTTCTCGTACTAATCCAAGTTTCCTTGGGTGTCGTTTGAGACGGCAATGCCCGGTAAGGACTCTTTTTTGGATAGAGTCACCTAGAAATGTCTCTGTTCTTTTCTATATTCTACAAGCTCACTCCCAGTAAACATAGGACATCCATCAAAAGTCCATAATTGGTCCATATGGACATGGACCAGAAAAGGACGTCCCATTGATGTCTAGTGGACGTCTTTCATGGACATACAATGGATAACCATTAATGGACATCCAATGGATATCCTTTTCCAGTCCATATTCTTATGGATCAATTATGGACCTCTGATGGACCAATTAACTTCGAAATAAATTTAACAAATTGATAGTATTGTTACTGTTGGCATTCCTGGGAATAATGTCAACTTCACAACTGACAATTGACAGGTTATTTATTTGGTTCCAAGTTATAATGGATTTAGAATATATTCAATATTCAGTTCCATTTTCCTTTGTTAATAAGTTCTTCAAAAAAGAAAAGAGATTTGTGTTTTGATCGCCAGGTAAGAATAGAGAAAAACATCGTACGAAAGAAGTACTTAAATAAAGTCAATAAGAGAACTGGACATCTCTTGTCCATCAAATGACATCCAATGGATGTACATATTGTACGTTTTGGATATACATTGGACATCCATTGGATATCCTTGTTTTTACTCAGCTGGAAAGATCCTGGTGTTGGAGAAACACCGGTTTTTCGTTAAGGTTTATTTATATTGGGATCAGGATCACAAATCATGACAGAACTTTTCATATATTTTTAAAAACTTCCCTGCGAAATATTATTTATTAAGAATATTTCAAGTTGGCTTTGAATTAGAACTGGAAATATTGAGTTATCAAAAAATATTGAAATATCAATGCAAACATTTTTACTTAATAATTTTCTATTGCGAAGTCTTTTGAATATGCATCCACAATAAATTTATCTCGCGTGTTTATTACTTATTACTAATCTGATTGATTGATTGATCTATTCACGAGATGAGGATTTATATCATCAGGAAAGAGTTCTGGCTAATAAAACTGTAACAGAAAATTGTAAAATATACAAGTTGTCCAATTTAAAAATAAACATATTGTTCGTATATTTCAGAAACTGTACATTTGGCAACCTCGAAAATATAAAAATTAAATTCGCTGGTCCATCTAATATACTGTTATAATGTCAAAATTTTGAAATATTGGGGGGAATTATGTAAAAGGGGCTTTAAAATTGACAGGGTTGTTATGGGATGTTTGTTTATGGAGATTAGATTGTTATTAGATATAAAATGCCAGAAATGAAATTTTAAAATAAAGATTATAAAAGTTAAGAAGAAGCTATAGAATTTTGATTATCATCTCAATTGGCGCCCAACGTGGGAATTGGAATAAGGATGGTATTAATGGAATTAAGAAGACTAGGGGAAGAAAGGCAACAAGACAAGAAGAGTCAAAATTATACACTGAAAATAAAATAGAAGAGACAAGAGACGAAAAAGGAAATAAGAGTAGAGGTGGTAGTTAGAATAGAAGAAGTAGAGGTGCTACAAGCTATAAAATTAAAAGAAACTGAGAACAAGTTAAAGAAAGATATACAAGAAAACAAAAATAACATCAATTCAAGAATAGAGAAAATTTAAACTAAAATAGAAACAAATAAAGAAGAGGTTAGAAAAATTGAAAGAAAACCAATAAAATAAATACAAATTTTAGAAGCTAAAATAAATAAAGATAAGTAAACATGGGAATAGCAGAGGCCGAGAATAATAAAGTAAAAAAGGAATTAAAATTAGAAATCAGAAATATGCAGACAAAGATTGAAGAACAAATCCGAAAAGAAGGTTGTAAACTACAGGATGAAATAATAACATCAGAAACAAATGTGACTAAATGGAAAATACAAGAAATAGAAAAGAAAATGTACCAAGAAAAGGAAGAATACAGAAAACCAAATAGAATTTATTCAAGGAATTTAAATAGAAATAAAATTAAAATAAATTATCATAGATGGAAGAATAAATTAAAAAAATATTTTTGGATATTGGCAGAAAATTAAAAAAAAATAGTTTTTAAATAATTTTCACGTTATTATAACGTGAAAATAATTTGGGGGAATATGTTATGATGTTAAAATTTTGAAATGAATTATGTAAAAGGGGCTTTAAAATTGACAGGGTTGTTATGGGATATTTGTTTATGGAGATTAGATTGTTATTAGATATAAAATGTCAGAAATGAAATATTAAAATAAAGATTAGAAAAGTTAAGAAAACGTTATAGAATTTTGATTATCATCTTAATACATAATCAAAATGTTGTTATTGTATCTTACAGGGTGTCAAAGATATCTTCATGTTTCCATACTTTACGCGCGCTCTGTATTCAGGGGCCGGCAACCTGCGGCCCTTTGCACCTTTTTGCGCGGCCCGACAAAGCACCAATATAATTTATTTATTTTTATTTGTTTATTAAATAGCCTAATATACAAATAAAAATTACAAATTTTTAAATATCTTAAAATATTAAAAGTAAAGCCAAATATATATTCGTGAGATTCCGACATATTAACGTAAGATCGTGAGATTATGTGCGAAATCGTGAGATCTCGCAACACTGCATAAAAAAATTTATTTTGAAAATGGCCCACCGTCCGAAAAAGGTTGCCGACCCCTAGTATAGATAATAGGTAAACAATAAAAAATTTCACTAAAACTCAATGACAATTACTAGCAATTAGCGTAATTTCCCAAAAATTTAATATTATATAGGGTGTCCTATTTAAAATTTAAAAATTACAGTTGCGTGACCGTATATATGCTGCACTGAATTTTTACTGTGTCAGCACATTTCGTATTTTTCGTTACGATATATAAGAAAAAAAAACAAAGATTACTTTTAGTTTACTCACTGTAATATTAAAGAGCATTTACCCCTAAAGAATCTTTTATTTTCCGGAATTATTTCCCAAGAAATTTCATGGTCTTTCACCGATTTATTGATACTGAAATTTCAATATTGTAGTAAATTATTATAAAATGAATGGCGCCTGCTAGACGAGAATCACTTATACCTACTTTGATCACAGGCGACCTAATCTGTTAAAAAGTGCATTTCCTTGTGTATGGCCCTTATGGATCAATTAGTAGCAGCTGATAAGTTTAGAAATGTAGAGGTTGTCTTGTATTTTTTTTTTTCGTTAGGGAGAGTTCGAACATAGTTTGTTGTCTGTGATGAAAAAAAAAATTGGGAATTTATCAAAAATTCAATTTATGTTATTGTTTTAAGTTATTTTCTAAATATAAAGGTTTTATCTGGTGAATATTAATAATCAAAATATTGTGAAATAAAAATAAAGCATTTATAAAATGATAAAATCATTTTTCTTTTAGTGTCATTTTTGTCATCATATTTTAATGGTGAAATAAAGTCTGTTAAAACTCTATTAATCATCCAGGAATTTGAAGATATTAAACATCTTAGAGATTCATCATTTAGTCTATTCCTTCGTTTGGTAGGTATAATTGTTGCTAGAGAATCTCTAGTCATTTTAGGTAGTACATTTCATGAACTATCAGTCCTTCCTTCAGATAAATATTTTGTAATTTCATATTTTCAGGAATTTTCATCGACTGGTACTGGGTTTTTACTACGAGATGTTTGAAACAAAGCTTTACATTGGCTTTGGAGGGCTGATTTTGTAAATAATTCGTTTTTAATTGTCCTTGATATTTTCGATAAAATTATTAATTATAAATATTGGATTTTGTAAATATTTTCAAACTTTAACAAAGCTTCTTCTTGCAAATCTTTGCCCCATGTACCTACTTGAAGAAAAAGTTTCTAGTTTATGACATGGATCTTTTATTAATATTCTGAATGATAAAAGTATTTAAACTAAGGAACAAATGACAGTTCACTATTAAAAAATACTTTCATTTGACAACGATTATTTCTATGTAAAGAATTTTGATATTTAGTGAAAACGACATCTTCTCGGTTAGGCCAGGTCATCATCACTGCATCAGCCATCTTACCTATTTTTTGGGTTCACTGGATTATCAACTACAAAGTCATCCCACTCCATTCATCCGCCTCATTTTGATCCATCCATTTTTGCTTCTAATCCGTCTTGTTGGTACAGGGTGGCCAAATAAGAATGCGTACTGTATCTGGGAAATTATCCATCGTAGAGGCTTGCGGAAAAAATTGTTATAACTAAAACGGCCAAGAGAAAAACCTGGAAAATATTTTTAAGTTTCTGAAATGGGCGCTAGGGGGCGTAACTGCAATCTTGAATCTAAGAAAGTGATGTTTCTGTGAATTCCGCTATATGAACCTAACAAAAAAATACCTGATCTTTAAAGTAGATGATAATCTGAACCTTTTTTGTTTAACAATTTTTGCTGTATCTCTAAAAATAAAGTGGTGGGGGGTATTCAAAGGTTTCAGTAAAAAACACCCTGTATATTTGAAACGGTTAAGCCGATTTTAACAAACTTAGGCTAGTTGAAAAGAGCTATTCGTGGGCTACAAATGTTATAATATTTGAAGTTTTGTTAGTTTCACATGTCGCCGCTAGAGCGCTCTTTTCGACATTTCGACAGAAATGGTTAATTTTCTCAAAAAAATTAAATGACTTGGTATGATTTCTTTTTCATGAAAAAGTAACCAAATGTTGCTCGCGAAAATTGCTTCTCGATATCTTATTCCTAACCTAAAATTTAGGCCAAAGAAAACTTTATACCGAAATCCCTTAAATTTTTATTTTTTAAACTAATTAATTCCTTTTATTATGTAAGTTGTGGCCCTAAAAAGAACCGATTTAAAAAAGAAAGGTTTCTAATGCCCTGTAAATTCTCTAAATGCTGACCATCACGCTCTATGCATTGCTGAAGCCTCTCATGGATAGACAAAACTGCGCTTTAATTTCGGCTCTTGGTATGTAATCCATTACAAACCCGGTTTTTCATATCTCTCTGGTCGTAGGTTGAGTCTGAAAATCAAGACAAGTTAAGTCTGGTCATCTCGCAGGCCATGGAAACAGACTTCCTCTTCCAATCCAACGCTGTTGTAATACTGCATTAATATGCTCTCACACAATAATGGAGAATTTTTATTTCAAATTCTTTGGACCGATGAAGCCACCTTTAAAATCTGCACAATATGCATTATTGGTCTGCAGAAAATCCGCATTGGTTGCGTGAAGTTCAGCACCAAGGACGTTGGAGTTTAAATGTGTGGTGTGGCATACTGGGAGGCAGAATTATTGGGCCATATTTTTTCGAGCAATCCCTAAATGGCAATATCTTTCTTGGCTTTTTGGCCAATAAATTACCGATGTTGTTGAAAGATGTGCCACTGGAAACATGTCAAAACTTGTTTTTGCAGTTGGATGGTTGCACAGCACGTTGTGATATTATTGTGCGAGAGCATATTAATGCAGTATTACAACAGCGGTGGATTGGAAGATGAAGTCTGTTTCCATGGCCTGCTCGATCACCAGACTTAACTTGTCTTGATTTTCAGACTCAATCTACGACCAAAGAGTTATGAAAAACCGGATTCGTAATGCATTACGTAACATACCAAGAGCCGAAATTGATGCTGCAGTTTTGTCTACCCATGAGAGGCTTCAGCAATGCATAGAGCATTTAGAGCATTTACGGGGGCATTAAAAACCTTTCTTTTTTAAATCGGTCCTTTTTATAGCGACAACTTACATAATAAAAGGAATTAATTAGTTTAAAAAATAAAAATTTAAGGGATTTCCGTGTAAAATTTTCTCTGGCCTAAATTTTAGGTTAGGAACAAGATATCGAGATACGGTTTTCGGGAGCTTGTTTAGGCATCATTTAGCTACTTTTTCATGAAAAAGAAATGATACCAATGCATTTAATTTTTTTGAGAAAATTAACCATTTCTGTCGAAATGTCGAAAAAGGCCCTCTAGCGGCGACATCTGAAACTAACAAAACTTCAAATATTATAGCATTTGTAGCCCAAGAATAGCTCTTTTCAACTAGCCCAAGTTTGTTAAAATCGGCTCAGCCGTTTCGAATATACAGGGTGTTTTTTACTGAAACTTTTGAATACCCCCCACCACTTTATTTTTAGAGATACAGAAAAAATTGTCAAACAAAAAAGGTTCAGATTATCTTCTACGTTAAAGATCAGGTATTTTTTTGTTAGGTTAATATAGCGGAATTCACAGAAACATAACTCTCTTAGATTCAAGATTGCAGTTACGCCCCCTAGCGGTCATTTCAGAAACTTGAAAATATTTTCCAGGTTTTTATCTTGGCCGTTTTAGTAGTAAATTTTTTTCCGCAAGCCTCTACGATGGATAGTTTCCCAGATACAGTACGTATTCTTATTTGGCCACCCTGTACCCTGCCTCCTAGTGGAATTAAGTAAAAATCCATGAAAAAAAAACGCCATGAAAAATAATAATAATATTTGAAATGTAGTCAACATTAACTCCATAGGAACAGTCATTTTAATATAAAATAGTATACAAAATAGTATTTTTATTTTACTGTAATTCGACTAAATCGCATCATCTAGCCACTCTCCTCTCTCATCTAAACACATTTAGAAAAGTTCTTAATGCATCGAATTCGTGCATGCACGCCACGAAAAACTGCGGCCGTGGCGCCAACGCTCCTACTCACTCGGAGACTGTAAAAGCTCTATAAATAAAGCGTTTCTCACAATAAAAGACGACCCATCAAATAAAACAACCACGCGTCCTCCTTCTACGTGCCATGAATCTTTAATCCTTTCACAGCGCTCGAAGAGATTGGTCGCGTAAAGGTGTAGACCACGCCTATGACAATCAAAATGATATTTGGACCAGAGCCTACAGATTTAGTCCAGGCGACAGGATTATAAAACGACCAGGACTACATTTTTATTTATCAAATTAATCAAAATAATTCCTAATGCCTGGTGGTTAGTTTCAATAATTAACCAATCAAAGTTACAATGAATTGGCAGAATAAACATTAGTGTTTTATGATTGTCGTTAAAAGTGGCGTTTTTAGTTAAAGAATTAATACTGCTTTAATATTCAATAATGTAAGCAGTATTATTACTATGTATCATTATGTCTCCGAGTTCTAAGTGAGTTTTTTATTTAAAAAAACTAAAAGCTAATGAGAATGTCGATAAAATCGTTTCTTCAAATTAATCATCGATATTTAGAATACTCATCATGCAGGAGTCTTTTCCGAGTTATAAAAAAAATCAACTCTATCCCTTTCACTTACAAAAAGTACGTACTACGACCACAAATGATTATCCCGCACCGCTTGAGTATGCTCAGTGGTTTCTTCAAAAACCACAAGTAATACAAAACAGATTTTATTTTAGAACGAATTTGACAGAGATAAATGAAACATAAAACAAAAATTATGTACAAAAATAAAAACCAGAAGAGGTTATAAAAAAAGATAAAGAAGACAAAAATAATTAACTAAAACAAAGGACAAATTAAAAACGACTAGGATGGCCATTTCGAAGATCATACACTCAAAGAAATTTACCAAGAATTCGGCGAATTCTACAGGAAATTCCCCCTATATAAGCGACAGCCGATTCCGGTCTTCTAATTCCTCTAGAAACAACCGGAATATGCTGTACTATTTACAGAATCGTTAAATTGACTCAACTGGAATATTCCAGTTATTTTAACGAACTACCTTGCTCTTACCGGAACTATAATTTCGATTTAACAGGAATTTCCTGTGTGATAAACAAACTAGATAGTTGTATTCGAAGCTTCGAACTTCAGTTTTTACAAGAATTTGCCGCTGATACAAAAAATAAAAAACACCCCTGTTAGGGGTGAGTTTTGGCCTGTGGAGGGGTTGGTGAGGGTCTGAAGTAATCTTCAACATTACCACCGTGCTCAGCATCCAAGAAAACGGGGGGAAAGACGTTTTTTACAGGGAAATGATGTGCTGCCCGTTTAACCCCTTTAGTGGGTAGTTTTTGGCCGTTTTAGGGAGGTCGGCTGGCGAAAAGAGAAATTCTGATACCGCCATCGTGTTCAGCATCCACAGGAAATATTTGTGATAAATTGACAGTACCTTATAACTGCCATACTTACCGTTTTTCCTGTTCATACGACTCAATTCACTTTAACTGGAATCGGCCTGCTAGATTGCAAGTGCAGATTGTTCTCAGAAAGGTTTTTTCTTGTTATAATAACAATAGTTGCCTTTAACAACAGGAATTCATTTAACCGGAAATTCCAGGGATTCGTTTGTTTCAGTGTAAAGACATAATAAACATGAATAGGTATTGGACATAACAATTTTTGAATGTTGAAGATATATATATATATATATATATATATTTTGTAATGTTTTAATGAAATTATAGTTTTACTTTTATAATGTTTTAATTTTCAAACTATTCAACTTGACATTTCAAAAAAACTCATTGACAACCTTCCTTAATCTACTGTCAAACAAAAAACTCCCTATTACACTATAAACAACTAAATCCTAACTTACACACTACAATATATATACATTAGACAGAACGTGTTTAATCAAATAAAATTTCAAATCAATCTGGAAGTATCAATTAATTCATGAAATGTTAGATTTCTGAAGGTTAAAATTAACATGGAAACTCCATAAGAAATTTGCATCGACGATTTTAAGACAATTACAAATATTTTGGCAAATAATAAAATAGTGAAAATCAAAACTGAATAGTCTCAGACAAGTCTGCAATCGTCATATCTAAGTGGAAGTTATTATTTTAAACACAATGTGAAAAAGAAATTTTCATATAACCTCAAAATGAAATATTCAAATTTAAACAAATCATTAATCTAAATTTAGGGGAAAGTAAATGAAAATTAGAAAACCAAGCGTGGGAATTGCTAAAATCATATTATTAATTTAAAATAAACAAAAATAATAGAGTTTAACAGAATTATAACTTCAATAATAACGAAAACAGAAAAACCTTCCTGTATTCTTAATATTAGTCAAAATAACATATAATTTACACCAACATCATTTTTTTAACCTAAGGAATGATTTGGTAATGGTTAAAAGATGTATAGAAGTAATTTTTTTTATATAATAATAATTTATTTAAAAATTTTATGTCAAATTCCAATCTAGAATGCTATGACAGACAAATTCATAAAAACCAAATTCGCGGAGAAGCGAGGTCCTTTCGAAAAAAACCACCGAAGTGTCCACATCGATCCTCATAAAGTAAACAAAAGAAAATCCATGTCAAAGCCATTCTAGATCGATGAAATAATTGTAGAAATTTACCTGTCAATTTCTAAAGTGAGGTTAGAATTAATTTTATTTGGAGATTTTGAAATTTAAACAAAATAAACATTTCACCATCCGTTCCTGAGGTAATTCCAGTTCCTTGAAACTTTTTCCTGAATTTGTATCCAGTTAATGTATCCTGTAGAACATAATCCCGTATTCCTGTAATGAAACCTGGTAGAATCACTTGAACTACAGCTTCGACTGCAATCAAGCAAATAAGTTTGCTAAAAGAATTCCGAAGGTACCTTTTTCTTTCCTTAAATATCGATATTTAAAACTTTAAAATAAATAATAAGGCCAGAGTACTCAACAAACTAATTTAACCTATGTTTTTAATTTAAATGACAAAGACAGAATAAAGTAAGGTAAAGTTGTACATAATAAATAACAGTTACAAAATTTGAAAGTTAATAATAATAATAAACGTTATACTTACATTCTTCTGTCCAAAATATTTAACAATACAATCGCCAATTTGAGTTCAGTTGTTTTTTTTCTTATTATTGTTAATAAATGCACACATATTTTCGTTTAACTGTGTCGTTATTATTTGAAGGTTATAATTTGAAAGTCAGTTTACTTTTGGCTGAGGTGAAAAAGGCCACCCCACAAAATTGAACACGTTCTGGCTAAGAATACGTCAGAAGGTAAAATTAATTTTAAAAAATAAAATAAAAAGTTACTTATCATAAAACAAATTAAAATACAACACTAAAACAACAAAATTAGGTAAACGCACGCAGCACGTACGTATTTAAGTAACAATATATATATAAGGTGTTTTTATTAAAGTTATTACAACGTTCCACTTATATTTTCTTGGTGAAACTTTAGAATAGTCTCACAATAAAATAAATGTCTCAATAATGTCTCAAAGAACATGTATTTTTGTATTATAAAACAGTTTAGAAATCTTTTTTATCGTTCGTAAATTTTTTTCAAAATTCAAATATCTTAAAATAAATAAATTGTTATTGAAATGCTCGACAAATTTGAGCAAAATTTTCATCAAACTCTATTTCAGTCTCACTAAAAATAGTTAAATGGATAGTAACAGAAACTGTAATTATAAAAGAACTGTCAACAAACTGATGAAACAAAGGTCGAGGGCTAAAAAAAATTATATAGGTTAGACCAAATTTGTCACAAATTCGATTTTATTGTTTAAATATTCTCATGAAAAACAAAAATACCCAGAATGAAAGACGGAAAGTTCATAAGAAAAACCAGTTGAGATTGTTCTTCTAGCATTGCCATAGACCGAACCAGTGGCGGATACAGAAAAAAATAATCAAATCACATGCAAAGTTTAAGAAAGTTTTCTTTAAACTGATTATACACATACACAAGACAATGCCATCTTATCTTATGATATAAAATAGTTAGAATTGTGGTTCTCTTCCTTAAACGATGAATTGTAGGCGCTAAATTGTAATGGTATTAATAAAATTTTAGATTGACAGTTCTGATTCTAATTAACACAGCCAGAGTCTACCCACTTTTACCAAAATCGTTATTCACTTTGTGTCTACTTTGAATTCAATGTCGTTTTAAACTTCAAAATTTTCATATTTTGGACCCCATTTTGAAGGTGTTCCCGAAGAGGTACCGCAGGGCACATCAAACCCTAAGCTTACTTTTTGATGCTCTATCAAAATCTGAAGTCAGAATTTTAAAATTCATAAACACAAAAAAGCTACGCACACACCAGATCGAATTCAGATACCGAATAATTTGTTCTGTGATAAGAAACAATTCATAAACCTGAAAAGACACACATTAATATACAAGAAATCATTATAATACTGGTGAAAATATAAAAAGATGATAAAAGTGATGTGACAGATAAAACAGCAAACAAAGAGAAGAATGAACTAAAGTTAAAGAAAAAATAGAGAAAATATACCGGTATTATCATAAATTCAAACAACCTTATACACAATAAAAATAGCGGAAGGACGGCTTTCAAAATTGGGCAAGAGAGACGCGTGCTAAAAAAATGGAAAGATTGTCAATAATCCGAGTATTATCTAAGAAAAACCCAGAATAAAAATGGAACGTCTATTTACAAATTCCGAATTAATCCACAAAGAAATAGAGATACAAAAGCAAATAAGAGGCGTAGCAACTAGAGATACATCAAATCAAACTAGTTCGACTTATCAAGTCAAGTTTGATTTGATAGGAATGAAATTAATGAAAAATTCACTTTTCCTCTGCGACAAAGTGCTGCACCAAGGCTAAATTGCTGCACCAGTCTGCTTCTTTATCCAATTAGTGCAGCACTAACGTGTTTCTTTGAATATTTGGTGCTGCACCGATGCTACACCTGTGCTCGTTTTCTCCACCCACCTCAGACTGTGTACTTCCTGCACCAGACATGCGCACTGCGAAGTTGTCTAGTTTTGACATCATATCTTTTACCGACATTTTTTTCATAAAATTCTTAGACGAAACCTATTTTTTAACAAATTTTTATCCACAAAATTTCTCTAGATAATATTTTTAACGATTTTCGATAAATTCTATATAAAAAAAAAATAAAATCTGTAACAAAATGTTAGATTGTTGAAAGTTATCACAGGAAAATAATTTTTTGGTGGGAAAAATCGAGCATTTTGGGTAATAGTAAACAAACCTTTCTACACCACCACGTTTCTTTCATTTTGCAACACTCAACTATACCACTGGTGTTGGTGCCAGTGGCGGCGCCACAGGGGGCAAAGGGGGGCAGTATGCCCCCCCCCTACCCCGCCCTTTACAAAATGTCGCTTTTAGCGCTCCCTTCGATTTTATAACTAGTGATGTAATTGCTGAATACCAGGCTTTTAGTTTATTATTTAGAGAACTTAAAGATAATGAAATTAATGTAACAACTAAAGAAATATTACCATATATCATTTCAAATGATCTTGAAAATGCATTTCCGAATCTAGCCAAATTGTACCATATAGTGGAGTGAAATTAGACGAAAATATTCTGAAAATGGATGTAAAATTTTTAATAAAAATTTTATTTGTCCAACCAAAATCGGCATTTTTCGAAAAAAATTGAATTGGCCGCCATTTTTGGAAAAACAGTAGTAGAGAAAAATGTTTTATATTAAAAAGAAGGATTTTGTGTGTACTTTTGTCTAAGAAAATCCAACATTTTATTTCATTATTTAAAGTGGCAATTTGGGCACTAATAAAAAATAAAAATTCGATTTTCATTTTTTTCCAATTTTTTTATCGCGATATTTATGCTTGATTCTCTTAGAAAAACTGTATTTCAGTCCAAAAAATGTTTAAAAAAATAAAAAATATATGTCAGGTTCTAAAGTAAGATTTTTGTGAGGAAACGAATCAATATAAATCAATATAAAAATGAAAATCGAATTTCTTTATTATTTCCTAAATTGGGCACTTTAAATAAAGAAATAAAATGTTGGATTTTCTTAGACAAAAATACACACAAAATCCTTCTTTTTAAGATAAAAAATTTTTCTCTTCTATTGTTTTTTCAAAAATGGCGACCAATTCATTTTTTTTTTCGAAAAATGCCGATTTTGGCTGGACAAATACATTTTTCTTTTTTTAATTTTTACCATGCCTTCCCGATATAAAAATACATATTTTCTCCAATTTTTAAGAAAATTCGTGGATTCTTTGGTTATTTATTGCCAATTCAGTAAAAAAAATAATGGTTTTTTGTGGTTAGGATGCATTTTTAAAAACCTACTATACGGATCGATATTCTACTCCATCACGGTCATTTTAATTTTTTTTTATTTTTCCACGACTCTTAGAGCCGGAGATATTTAAAAAATAGTGAAGCAATCCACTCGAAAAATACTAAAAATGCGGTTTTGGCACATATCTCGCGAAGCTCCAGCCCAAATTTATTGAAAACTTTTTTACAAGCTTCTCTTTATGTATAAAATCGAAAAAATTAAAAAAATTTGACTTAGTTCTTACACCCACATAAAATTCTAATTTCACTCCACTAATAGTATAACTGCTGAACGCACTTTTGGTAGATTAGTAGTAGATTAGAATCAGATCATTATAAAAACTTGTATGTGCCCCCCCCCGCCCTTAATTTCTAGAACCGCCACTGGTTGGTACTGCACCTATGGGGTGTATGGTGTTAGACCAAATATCGAAAGAAACTCTATTATAAGCGCACCAATTTGGATGTATTGTCATAAACTAGAAACTTTTTCTTCAAGTTCATGCGGCAAAGATTTGCAAGAAGAAGCTTTGTTGAAGTTTGAAAATATTTACAAAACTCAATATTACGATAATTTTAGCAAATAGGACAATCAAAACGAATTATATAGATTTTTTATATAGATGCACCTAATCTAAAAGATTAATCAGCATTTTTGCTTTAACCTAAGTTCCTAAAAGATTGTAGTCAAGATGTCACCTGTGGTCCATACTAGTTTTTAACGTAAGATCACTTCTTTGTTGTGGCTACATAGCACAGCACTGACTCTGATTTACACTTAATACTTACACAAGCTCAAACGGTTTAGTTCTTTTGAGCCTTCGCATCTGTGGTTGGTTGTCTAGAAGTTGGAGCACTTCAAGGTTGGAATGTTTATGATTTCATCTGGGATAGATTCGACTTGTAGGTCTCTATGTAGATCGCTGTTCTGAATATACCAAGGAGCACCTGAAATATTCCCTAATAATCGGTTTTGGAACTTTTCTAGACATCTATAATTGCTTTTTATGGTACAACCCCATAGTTGCAGGCCAAGTCCACACCGATTTCAGAACCTGTTTGCAAATTAATAATTTGTTTTGAATGGGAAGCTGCGAGTGCCTACCTATCAACCAATACATATTTTTATATTTTATCTTCAACTGTTCCTTTTTTGTAACATGCTCCTTCCATTTAAGTTTGATGTCCAGATTTAAACCCAGGTATTTAGCTGTTTTCTTATTAGGAACAATACTGTTATAAGGTAACTAACTTATTCTTTTGTTGGTAAAGTTAATATGGACTGATTTGTCTTCTTTAAATTTTATACGCCATTTTTTAGACCCGTGTTCTATATCATTGGCCGTTGTTTCTTCTATAGTTCCGGAAAACCAAAAAATATGAAAAAAAAAGAAAAATGCCATCGACAAAGGGACAAGCTGAGCTTTCTAATGATGTACGTTGAAAACCGATATGGTCCATGATTATCTATTAATTCCCGATAGACCCGAGCATTTTCGAAAAAACTCCGGAAATCCAAAAAAAAGCCATAAAAAAACATGTTGTTTATGAAAATACACAAAAATAATTTATTGAATCTTTCTGCATACATTTAAGACCTTGCAAAGCCCCATTATCCAAAAGGATTCGGTGAAATTAGTATTGATAAAAAAATTATGAATAAATTTATAGGAGGGTCAAAATATCGAGCAAAAACAAACTTTGGCCCGGTTTATTCAATAATTCAGAGAAATAGATAAAAGGAGAAGTAACATGATATTATAGCTACAGGTTCCTTCTTTCAACTGAACTTTGAATCATGAAAAAATATTAATTTTTACGTGATTTATTGAAAAATTTGTATTCCGCTTGGGAGTGTCATTCCTTTAGAGCGTGCTTTGGAGCTGATGATCATTTTTGTAGGTAATGAACTCATCTTCATTTTCGTCCAAAAAAAAATTCTCTAAGTGTCATATTTTCGGAAATATCGGCGAAAATAGGCGAAAAAAAAACACATTTTTGAGACCCATGGGCCATTTTCCCTTCCACAAATTTCAGACAGCTAATATTATGTTTTCTCTCTCCGAAATGTCAGATGTATACAAAAGATATAGTACTGGCCCAAGAACACTGCCTTGTGGGACCCGCTGGTATAGGTATGACTGCAAAATTTCAACCAGTTGCAGAGGAAATATTTTCTTTAGCTTCATTATCAGGCCTTGGTGCCATACTTTGTCGAACGCTTTGGCGATCAGTGGCGGATCTAGGGAGTTTTTCAGGGGGGGGCATCAGCTAATGGAAATTCGTATTCAAAGTGATTAAGTGATAAAAATTTGGGACGTTTGAGTCTTTGGGAAAATTTTCAATACAACAAAAAATTTTGTTTTAGTCCAATAAACGAAGGAGCCAACCCGGGCATCAGGTCTGTCCAGCACCATTTTTTTTGAATTTGCGGGTATTCATGGGTACATTCACCCCCGAGAATCTCACCTGTCTGAAATTTGTGGAAGGGCGGGAAAATGGCCCATTGGTCTCAAAAATCTGTTTTATTTCGCCTATTGTCGCCGATATTGCCGAAAATATGACAGAATTTTTGTTTGGACGAAAATGAAGATCAGTTCATTACCTACAAAAATGATCCTCATCATTTTTGTCAAAAATATGATACTTTTCGACATAACCGGCTCCAAAACGCACCCCCATTTTTAGCTCCTGCCCTGCATTTAGAGGGCACGCTCTAAAGGAATGACACTCCCAAGTGGATTACAAATTTTTCAATAAATCACGTAAAAATGAATATTTTTTCATGATTCAAAGTTCAGATGAAAGAAGGAACATGTAGCTATAATATCATGTTACTTTTTTCTTTTATCTATTTCTCTGGATTATTGAAAAAAAAAATTTATTCATATTTTTTTTATCAAGACTAATTTCACCGAATCCTTTTGGATAATGGGGCTTTGTAAGGAGTTAAATATATTCAGAAAGATTCAATAAAAAAATTTTGTGTATTTTCAAAAACAACATGTTTTTTTACGGCGTTTTTTTTTATTTCCGCTCGGGTCACATTCTGACCTTTTCATCTATATATATCAAGTATTTTTTTAAGTGCACGAGAAAAAACTCTGCCTTCAAACTTTCTCAAATTGGATTTTTTTACAATAAATTGATTAATCAAGTGCAAAAAGTGAAAAAAAGTTGGTTATTATTGCCTTATCTTTTGTGTTCAGACAAAAACGGGAGGATATTCAAGTTGTGGGAAGATTCAAATTTTCCGTTTTCACCACAATAATTTTGCGAATTTTCAGATTCTCAAAATTGCGAACTTTTGAAACGCCGTTTTTGCAAAAAATATTAGTGTAGTGAAAAAAATCATAGAGATAACTTTTGTAGGCAATGAGCTGCTCTTCATTTTTTGTCTAAACAAAAATGCTCTAAGGGTCATATTTCGGCAGATATCGTCGAAAAAGGGATTTTCCGGAACCACAAATTCCACGCAGCTGAGATTTTCGGAAGTAAATGTACCTATGAATACCTGCAAATTAAAAAAAAAATTAACGTCCAGTTTGGGGTTTTTGTGGCGTTAATTTACTGGACTATTTGTATAACGTATGTTTTCTTCTTGTTGAAAATCAATCAAAAGTTTTACTTGCATATCCAGACTCTAGTTGTTGAACCAATATCAACTATTCAGAACTCTAGGGGGGGCCATGACCCCCATGGCCCCCCCTCAGATCCGCCATTGTTGGCGATATCCAGTGTTTTCAAATCAAACTCAAAACAAATTCTTAAATCAAATCAAACTCGTGAATCTCTAGTAGCAAATGAAGAGAATAACAAATTAGCATATCAAAAGCTAGAATTAAATGGGAATATATTGAAATATGGCAGAAAAAAACTGAAAGAAGACTTGCAGAATTAAAAAATCTAAATGTATGGGCATACGACACGTATATGAAAGTTGATATGCCCACTTCATGATTACTTCTAATTGCTTCATCTAAACTGAGGATTAGCGGTGAAATATATAATATATTTTGTTGACGTTTTGACAACCATATTTGGTATTTGAATGGTATCCTCTCGAAAAATCAACCTATTTTAAAGAAAAAAATGTTTCCGCTTTAGTAACTTTTTCATTAGTAACGCCCTGTATTAACTAAACGATAATTTCACGCTCTGTTCACTGGATTAATTCTAAACCGCATCAATGTTTGTGGGTGGACGACAGAACTTTTATCGATATGAAATGCGCTAGTTCTATAAATTATCTATGAATTTTTTATATGGATAATTAAACGGCGATGTCGGTGTTATAGATACATATTTCCCATGTTTAATTAACGTACTTTCAATAAATATTAGCAATAAATCTAAATTTTAGTTTATTTAGTAAAGTTTAAAGTATTTACAGGTTATAAATCACGATTTGTGACTCACTAACTCGGCAGGAGGGGCTACAAATTATAAAACACTTATAAATTATCATCATTTTTAATGTCTCTATCCTAGAAAAACGAAATTTCGTCTTTGGCGCCTTTTTGGAGTTCCAAAATTATGTCAAAATAATACTGAACTTCATTTGAAACCCATAGATTGAATACAGCATGTAAACCCGATAGTGCAGCGACTAGCGAGTTAAAATTGGATTTTTAAAGGTTTATTTAACTACACTGACATACAAAAGCGAGCTAGAATTCTTAGTTTTCTTAATGGTTTTCAACTTATTTTTTCGGAATGGGGTAGAGTAACAGTAAAAGCCATAGGCGGATCAGGGGGAGGGCTGTGGGGGCTGCAGCCCCCCCTTTAGGTTACGTTTTTTAATATATTCCATAGCCTCCCGACCCTTAACTCCAACTGATGTGGAAGACAGCCCCCCCTTGACATCCGCCCATGGTAAAAGCTGATTATATTACAAGGAACTGGATACAATCACGTCATTTTTGAGAGCAAGCAGATTGAATTAATCAGATTAGAGACATAAAGTACAAGGGAGAGAAAATCGGTTTGCAATTTGGTAGAGAGGATGTTGAAAAGGGGTTACTAATCATCTTGGTGTATAATGAAAACAAGAGTGATTGAACACAAACAAGCCTCAGGTCTGAAGTGATGCTCACGCGGTCCACGAGGTCCACCAGTTAAGAATGCTCTTCTAGCAGTGCCATAGACCGAACAAATTCTAATGAAAGAACAAACAATGTAAGTCATGCAGAGTATCATATGACAGCGTAACTTCACTTGGAGTAAATGTTGTTTGATTGGCAGTTTATCTTTCAGCAAAAGTAAGCAACATCCGCTTGAGGATCTGCAAAGTCCAATAATGTGTCTAAACACCCAGTTTCTTCAGTTTCCTCTTTTTCATATTGACTTTGTGGTTGTGATTCTTCATCAGCAGATTGCGTTTCACTTATTTGTGACAAGATATCAGGAAAAAGGTCAAATCAGCACTTTTATATGCCTTAGTTGAGCGCTTGGAGTATGCTATTTGGTCTAACAACTTTAAAAGAACGGTTTTCTTCTTTTCGCCTATCTGGATCTGACAATCTTCTTTTTAATTCAACTCTCATGATATGAAGATTGGCTTCTTTACGTGAAAGTAATGGAGAGTTTTATTTGGGCCGACTGATAGACTAATGATTAATCTGATAGATATTTAATGTCTTAGCAGACTTTATTTAATTGCTAGTTTGATTTGATTTCAAATAAAACTCAAATCTAATTCTTAAAATATTACAGAGTTATGTAGGTGAATCTTATTAATTATTTGAACGTAAATTCTTGGTCACTGACTTCTACCGTTTAAGGACGAAACTCCAGTACGCATTTCGACATAAATATGCAAAATATGAACAAAGTTTATCTCATTCGTTAACATTTCACAGTCCACCCGATAAATTAAACTTCAACGAAAACCTGGTGGAGAAGAAACGGCGGTCGCGCTTCCAGGAACCGAACGCAGCACGAAAATGCACTTACAACTTGTTATCGGAACGTCTTTTGTTTTTTATTCTACGTGATACATTCATCTTATCGAGTGGATAGATGATCTGATGTTCGCTCGTGGGATATTATTAACGATGTTATTTTTGTTTTCTAACAATTTAAACTTTTTTTTTTATTTATTATAGAAAACAAAGTATCAAATTTAATTATTACAAAAATTATTATCTCCGCGACCCTAGGGGGTGGTTAACTTTATGGTTTATGGTCTATTTTGTGTACAAATATGGTAACACTCAGAAAGCAACAACTTCAACGGCGTATTGGACCTCTGAGGTCAATATTAATGCAAAATACGTGTATAGAATGGTAATTTTGAATAAAAACATCTTTAGGGATACTGGCATATCCACAGAGTTGATTTTCCTGCATTCAGTTGGGTTTCAAGATTGACTTGTAGCTGCCATTACCTGGTCATCCTTTAATATAAATTGCAGTTATAGTTCTTTACGTTTTATCATTATATGTAAGTCTCTAGTCTCTAGTAAGTCTCTAGTAAGTTTCTAGTGCAGAAATTTTGCGAGAAAAAACTGGGGATGTAACCCAAAGACCCTGCAGTGGATGTACACGTCATTAGTGAGACCGGCCTATCACTTATGGAGCAGTAACCTGGGGCAGCAGAACTAAGTTGGCCAGTACAAAGGCAAATCTATCCAAAATCCAAAGACTAGACTGGATATGCGTAACAGGTGCAATGAGAACGTGCCCAACGGCTGCTATGGAGGTAATCCTAAGCCTTACACCCCTCCATATAGTAGTGAAGAGTATGGCAATAAGGACAACATATAGAATACCCAAACGCAGCTTTAGATTCCTTTCTGGAAAAACACTACAACCTTCATGGTAAGGTCTGAATCCAAAATCAAGGAGGAAGTAGGAGCAGCGATATACTCCAAAAATCTAAGAGTTGCAATGCGTCAAAGAAAGTAATAGGAGAGGTCTCAAAAACCAACAGATCCTAATCATGTCAGAGAGTCAGGCGGCACTGAAGGCAGTTTCAAGCCAGGAAGTGACGTCTAAATTGGTATGGCAATGCATCGAAGAACTGAAAGTCCTAGGAGACCACAACAGAGGAGTGCTGGCCTGGGTACCTGAACATCAGGGTATCGATGGAAATGAAAAAGCTGGTTAACTTGCAAAAAGGGAAGCAGGAGAAATACCCGATACAGAACAGACCCTCGGAGTACAGAAGTGCGCAGTCCGAGGGGCTATAAAAACCCGGATCAGGGAAAGACACTTTCAACACTGGCAAAAGCACGGAAAATCCTTCATAGAAAGAACGTGCTCTAAAAGAACAGCTGAACTACTCTTACTGAGTAGAAGTAAGCTGAGAGTGATAACAGGACTCATGACTGGTCATGAACCAGTAAAAGAGTTCCTAAAAAACTGTACAATGGAGACCTTAGGTGAAGGCTATGCAATAAGGAACCAGAGACAGTGAAACATGTACTATGCGATCGCAAGAGACAAACACTTTTTGGGCAACCAACATTACACCCAAAAAGTTTTAACAGACACATAGTAAAAGAACTATTCAAACTAGTACAGGGTACAAAAATACTGGACTGTGTGCAGTAATAGATGGGCAATTAACGCAATAAGCCAACAGGCTTCAGCGATATCGGAGATCTTGAATCAGACGGGCCTAGACGAAGAAAAAAAAATCATTCTCCGCTATAAGGTCAAATATTACATGCGAAATAGTGCATTGAGTGCGACTTTGCCGTGTAAAATATTAATCGTTATAATGGTTGAATATTTGAATAGTTAAAGACTTACTAGAGAGGAATTTGCAATAAGTGACATTAGCGTCGACCCACGGGGGGAATTGACAAGTTCTTATTGCTTTCAGTGGAACTATTTGACTGAAGATGCTGTGCAATTTTTAATATAAAAAGGTACGCGCCTAGTCAACATCAGCACTTTCAGCAACGTCGCACCATTCGGTTGTTCTGATCAATTCATAGATAGCTGGGAAGTTCGCCTTACCAAAAATTAAATTGCTTATTAGCATCTGTTGCATTGATAGAAAAGTCATTGATATGAGGAGTTCGACAGTTCAATGAAATAGAAAGTGCAGGATGATGAACATCTATGTTAACAAAAGGTTTTTGGAGACAATACAATCTTCACAGTTGGTTATAACAAGATCACGTTTGCGATTATTAATATTCGTTATAGAGTTGTATTGCTGGGATTCAGTTGCTTGCAAGAAGTTGAGAATGTACTGAAATTTAGTGTCATTAAAGTCTACGTCGTACTTGGGAATATTGAAATCACCCACCAATAGAAAGTTCCCATTAGTAACAGAATCCGAACTCTCCAAGAAATCCAACTGTGTTTCATAGTGAATATTGGAGCAACTTGGAGGAATATAAACTACTAAATATATTTTTAACCAAACTTTTATTCTAAATTTAGACTAGATACACTTTTTACGTTTGTAACAAAAATTTTTACGTAATAAAATTGACTATCTTAAGTATCCTAATCAAAACAGGCTTTTTATACAGCAAAATAAATACGTTAAAATACAAAGCTACTAAAACTACATTTAATGTGCTTTAGAAATGCCGGTACAAACATCCAATATCACAGACAATAATTTATTCTTATAAAAAGCTTTTTTGTACAGAATTATAATATTTGGGATTTTATTAAATGTAACAATTAATAGACAATGGATGTAGAAAATGTTATGTCAAATAAATACCTGGAATTATTTGTTTAAAAAGCCCGCGTAAGATTTTTATTATTTGTTATAAGTTGGTACTAATGTACATCATTGACACGTAAAGTTTTGATGCCATCTATTTGTTTTGTAAGTCGAACTCAACGAGTTGACTTTAAATTTTGTTTTGCCAAAGAACTATCCTGTGCTGAGGAAGGCATATAGTGACTCACCTCTGTCTAAAACATAAGCATACAAGTGATACAAAACATTCAACCGTTTGGGTCGACTTCAACATCAACCATGTGAAAGAAATGGTGGTGAAAATACGTAATTCAAACTTAAGAGAGATGGCTCAGGATCTATACATGTTTCACGTATCCACCCGAACCATTTTAGTTGATAATTCCAGGTATTTATTTGACACAACGTATATATGTATTTAAATAGAATAATTCGGGGCAAAGTGAGCAGATTTCTTTTTAAATATCAAATCAGGTTAACAGTCCCCTCCCCCCTAAATGTTGTATATTTAATTTGGTAGCAGAAAACGTTAAAACGTTTGTAAATTTTCTCTTCAATGCAAAAAGATTTGACACTAAAAGCAAGCTAAAGAAATCAATACAAAAAGCCATTAAGACCTAAATTGGACCAAGTGTCTGATGTGGCAGCAAAAATAGAAATATACAAAAACTTTTTAGTTCATTTTATAAAAATATACTGGATCACTTTGCGCCGATTTCCCCTACATAATAATTTAAAAAATATTGGGGTAAATGTGGTTTCAGGAAGAACATATCAGTTTGTATGAATTAAAAAAATATCAAGTATTACGACGCAAGTTATAGTGAATTGGTATTATATTTAACCTCTGATCACAACTGAAGGACGCCGCCATTGCTATGCGGGCAGATGATATAATAGAGCATAATTATTTTAAGCAGAATACATTACGTCACACTGCGCAGAAACCAAATCAAGTTTGTAGGCGTGGTCACGCAGATGCAAGTGCACTGACGCGCAATGTGTTGCATATGCAAGTTGTACCTATTCAGTAATCTTTGAACAAGTCAGGCCGTTAAGGCAGATTTGATTATCTGGGAATGCCGAAATATTTCACTAATACACGCCACTGCCAGGGAAGCATCTGTAGTGTACGATTCCCGAATATTTCATCTCATCCCCATCAAACAAGCCACGCCCGGTTGTGACGTAGCTATGACGAAATGTATTGTTCTTAAAATAATCAAGCTCTAATACTTGCAGACAATGAAACTATTCAAGAAACAAAAAGACTTGAGAACTGTACTTGTTAAAATTAAAAATAATTTGGATAATAATTTTACTAATTTTATTCAAACATATAAAAAATTGTATCTGAAAGAAACGTTGATCAATGGGCCAGACCAACATCGGTTCGCGCGTCGCTAGCGCCGCTCTACCGGACAGGTGAAACAATAATTGTGTGTCGATTTAAATCGATCGTTTAAGTTTAATTGAAAAACTCGCTTATTTATTGTTATTATCCGTCCACAATGACGGTTTTGCTAAGATGTGAGATTAAAGGAACTGTTTTGCGAGAAACCCCTGGTGCACTAAGCCCTAAAACGAATACAAACCTGTACAAGCCGACAATCGAGGTATTTATATAAGCATTATAATTATTATATAAGTTCTAATAACAGATAATGACAAGTTAAAGAAACGTAAACGTCACTGATCTTGCAAGCACGCAGGGTCGCATTAAGGGTGTTATAAAAATAAGTATGTAATCGATTTCATAAAAAAATATAATTTTTGATTTTTTTTCATTGTAATATGTATTATATTATGTACAGTGTGTCTACTTCAGTTACACCATATAGAAAACTTTATTAAAATTAATTTTACGAAAAAAAGTTACTCGTTATAAAAAGTTCTGCATCGTGTAAAACCCATGATGAAATAATAACACATTAACATTTCTAGATGTGCCGACCATAAATGTATCATTTAAAAAAAAATCAAAAATATTTTTTTATGAAATCGATTACATACTTATTTTTATAACACCCATATTGCGACCCTGTGTACTAGAACTGTCACTTTTATTTATCTTGGAAATATACCACACAATTTTAGTCGGCCCCGGTCGCCAGATGTCGCGTCGGGAGATGTTGGTGGCGCATTCTGAAATTAAATGTCCTCAGCGATATAGACAAATTAAAACAATAACCCAAGTACAATATTTTCATTGGAAATGGAATAAAAATAATTAAAATTCCTTGTATAAATTTGTCAAATCCAGTGTAAAATTGCAGATAAAATGTAAATTCACTTAATATCTTAATAAGGTTTTTAGGTATAACAGGTGATCATGATTTTTCAAGTTTCAAAAGCAAATATTGTTAAATATGCTATTATTTTTCCGATTTCTATCATTTTTGAGGTAAAAAATGTTGAAAAATTACAACAATTAATTGTTAAATCTTTGGTCCTAGAACAATTTTTGTTAAATTGTTCATCAATGTTATATCTTGATTATTCTCTCGAAATCTTGTACGCCGACTTAGTCGTATAATTCAAATATATTTTAATAAAATATAAGCATTATGCACAATATGATGCCTCACTTTTCCCACTATTTTACCAATATAACCGATAAATTTTCAGAAAATGTTGACGGACATTTTTAAAAGTCATTTTAGAAAATTCACAGTTTAAAGTACCCAAAAATGTGTTTTCTTTAATATTGTTTTTCATGAATGTAATATTTGTCATATCCAGTTGCTTATTTAATTTTGATTCAGTTTTTTTAAATTTTAAAACTTTATATTAATGACTGGTAAAATCACTATCAATACAAAATTCCCACCAAAAATAATATTGACAAGGAAATTTCTATTTCTACATACTGAGGTAAAAGGTAATTATTTTAGCGATTTAAATGAGACTGAAGAAGAGCGTAGGCAGCGTTTGGAGGCAAACAGTATGCGAATAATCGCATTGTCGAATTACTTACGGCCCTTGACCTTAGTATGACAAAATTAGTTGTAAAACCAGTCGTATTGACAGACCGTCAATTTATAAACAAATACAAGTTATATTCACACGAAATAAATTAATTGGAATAAATTTATTCATTTAGATTTGCATCTAAAGAATATTCTTAAATTTTTTTAAGCTTGCATTGATGGGTTACTGCTTCCATCGTCGTCTTCTACGTCTGCTCTGAATCTGGCTTGCTGGGATGTTGATGTGATGACACTGGCTTGTTCGTCTTCGGGAGCAATTATGGGTTGTAGAGGTTGAGCGCTAAAAAAAAGGATAACCAGTAAGAAAGTAGAATAAAAAAACAAGTAAAATTTACAAAGCATGTAATTACTAATCGAGTGGTAAACCGCGAAGTCCATTTTGGTGTACAGACCTCGTCCATTTTGTGTTTCCGTGTTTTTAATTCTTGCTTAAATAGAATATTCGTCTTTAAATCACAATTTTCTAAAACGTTGAATAAAGTTGACTTAGTGTTTAACGTATAATTTAAAAATATCATACAATACAGGGTGTTGCATTTAAAAAAACCTAACTTTGATAAATTACAATTTTCTGGATCACCCTATATAATTGCAAATACTTTAAACAAATATATCTTATCAATTTACATATTTCACCAAAAAATTAAGCTGATATTTTGTACCGTTTAGGCACAAGAGAACGAGGAACGAGGGAAAAGTCGTGGGTCACCCTGTATACATTTATAGTTTCAATTTTAACGCCCTGCTACAAGAAAGTGGGGGGACATTTTTGATTATAGAATTCACCATTCCAAATTTGTTCTATTTTGTATGTAAAGCTAAGATAAAAGTTGAAAATTGATAGAATTAATTTATTCCAAAAAGAAGATACACGAAAAACAAGTTTACAAGTTTTACTTAACCCATAATTCTGGCAACACATTATACACGTTCAGGGTGTGGGTGTTTATCTATCTACATCGTTTCGGTATACAATAAAGTGTGCGGCATTTCTCATATTATTATTAAGCATACAGGGTGTTTCATTAATAAATGAACAAAAGCTAGCTGGAGAATCATTAGCATGATTGTTTTATATACAAATTTACAGTTTTATTATATTGTTTGTATGGAAAAATTAAATTTAAATAATATTTGATCTTATCCCACCTGCCAAATATGTGACAACGTAAAAAAAACGCTCTAACATCTCTTTGACACGTGTGAGAGAAGAGAGAAGCAAGACTATATAACCGATTTGCGATTAACATAAAATTTAAATAAATGCACATACCAACTTACTTTAAGCCTCGAAGACTTTCTGTTGCAAATTGTCTATAAGAAGATTGTGGCTGGTGGTAAACGCTCATGGGTAACTGGTACTGATCTTGAGGTAGTTCCATCTCTTGAGGATGTGAATACTGGTAAGAAGAAAGACCTACCAAATCAATAAAACGAGAATTATTTTTTTGTTATAAAATGACAGAAATGAAAAATATTAGTCCCCATTACATTTGCTCCGGAAGAAAACTGGTGGATCCCCTTTAGGTCATGTTTTTAATATATTCTGCTGAGTTGATAGTCCAGGAGAAGATTCAGCAGCTATTGGAACAACAACTGCATGCAGCAGCTGAGTTGTCAAGCATCCCCGATTTCACAAAGGAAGATTTAGTACATTATTGAGCGGTAGCTGCCGCAAAGATTGTGGCAGATGGGAGTTGATGTTTGTTAACTGCTATTTCCAATTGGTTGACTTATCTATAAATCAGACACCTTCAAACGGCTTTCATATGCATACATGATAACGTCTAACTCCTTGTGGCTCTCAGGCTCATGGATAATCAGTAAAATTGGATCTTCTGCGTTGGTTAAAATATTTTAACCACGTCAGAATGACCATACGTTCCTTGGTAGTCGGGATCAATTATCAGCCGATCATTCATTCACTTCTGGGAAAATATAAATAGCGGGGGAATGAACTGTCGTCAAGTGACACTGATTCAAAATATAAGTGAATTTTCCATGTCGCATGCGTGGTGCGGAGAAAATATTACTCAATTTTCCAATAATTCCGTGAAACAGTAAAATTAAACATCAGGGTTATTATTTACCAAGATTCAATAATATATGTTTATTTTCGAATGTCAGCTCCCTTTATCAGCACCTCGCTTATCATTTATTTACAAAGTACTTTAATTTTATCTCTGCATATAAACGTGGAAACGTCATGAAATCCACTTTTACAACGGGATTGTATATATTACGTCTCCTATGGTGACATTCATATTTCGCAATGTTAAAAATGAAGACTAGGATTAAGTTGTTAAATAAAGTAGATTTTTTCTGCTTTACTGAACTTTTTAAGCCACTTATAGGGTGTGTCAAATATCTGAAGTTCTGAAAATTAGATATTCTGACTAAATTCTGGCCCTTCAACACATTTATGTGGAAAATCTAAAAATACAGAGATACTAAGTTTGAATCTTGAAGTTTTTATTAACAAATAGCGCAGTTTAAACCTTTTTGGTTCAGTTTTAGCGCTCCTGTTTTCTTCGGTGCAAAGTTAGTTTTATCCATCGATTTATTCTTTACTAGACAATCTTTGTTATCTTCCACTGCTAAAGAATCCATCGTTGAGCATGTTCGAAACTATAGAGTGTATGCTTTTAGCTTTTATCAACATGGGTACCATTAAAATTCCATCGTATAGCACAAGCTTCAAAGGATGGGTCTCAATATCGAACCCTGTGGGACCCCTGCACAAATATCACTGCTTTACTGTAATTTATGTTGCGAACGTTTTACTCTAGAGAGAGCAACTTAGAGAATGTTGACTTACAAATACAGAGAACAGTGCTGTTGGGTATCAAATAGATTTTGATTATAAATTCCTAATAAGCTTTGTCTCAAAAACTTTTGCTATAACTTGGGATATTTTAACAGCAAGAAAATAAGGTCTACACTGTTAAATTATTAATGACAAAAAGTTTAAGAAAAAACAAAAACGTTTACTTACCAATTCTAAGTTGATTTCCGGGATTTCCCGTAGAGGAATTTTTGGGTCTCCTTTTCCGCGTTTGAATTCCTTCTTTTTTCATACTGATCGGTCTGTTAACCTGCAGTGATAAATACATTTTGTAGATAATCTTCGTGCATGAAAAATTATCTTCAAACGTTACGTATATGCCAGATAGTGTATCTTATATTTACCAGAGATTTTTGTTATTATTACTAGTATTGCTTTATATCAAAAAAAGATAATTTTCGTATCAACCCCGGATAAACTGATATTTTTGTATCGTCGAGATATCGCGTTATATCTATTATTTTAGGGCTACTGTAAATTAGATAAGTGACAGACTGCTTGGCTTTTTAGATTATTAACACATTGTGTGCCGAGATGTATGTTGCTCGTAAAGCAAGCACAAGAACAGCCTCAAAAGAAATCATTATCGTCCTCATCTATAGCTGTATAGAAGAGAAAAACCTTTGTGCTACTATCTTTCTTGATGTAGCCCAAGCGTTTGATAAGGTTTGGCAAGAAGGCTTAATACATAAGCTCAAGCTTTTCCCTCCAAAACAATATACAGATATCCTCCGTTCATATATATCGGAAAGATACTTTAGAATTAGGCAAGAAGAAGCCTATTCCGATCTCCGAAGAAATTAAGGCTGGAGTACCACAAGGAAGTGTCCTAGGACCTGTCATATACTTACTGTACACATGTGATAGTCCACAGTTAGAAAACAATACCGTAGCCACCTTCGCCGACGACACTGCTATTCTAGCAGTAGGAAAGAGTAATGAAGAAGCAACCCGCAAGATGTAAACCTTATCTATGACAAGAGGAAGAGATGGAAAATTAAACTTAATGAAACTAAATCACTCCACATTAACTTTACACATCTTTTAATCAGAAGGATAGATCTTATTCCCAGTCAGAATAAACAATAACCTGATTCCATATTCAAACACAGCAAAAAGGAATTACCTTAGATGCCAAACTCCGATGGAAAGTGCATGTTAAAAAGAAAAGAGAAGAACTTGGACTGAAATATAGAAACTGTACTGGCTAATTGGAAAAAACTCCACTCTGTCTCTACATAATAAGCTTATGCTTCATAAGCAGATACTTAAGCCTGTATGGACCTATGGGGATGCACCAAAGCAAGCAACTTAGCAATCGTCCAAAGATTTCACAACAAAGCACTGAGGAACATTCGCAATAGTGACCTCCATGGGGACCTCGAAATGGACACTGTTGACCAGACCATCAAGAAATTAGCCAAGAGTCATGAAGAAAGACTTCATCATCATGTCAATGTCGAGGCTATCCAGCTCCTTGACAATACTGGGTTAGAAAGAAGACTCAAGAGGATCAAGAGCTCTTTTAGTGTTAAAGTTTAGTGCAATCCATTCTACAGAACCTAAGGAACGCTGATGAGTATACCTTAGTTTTAAGTTTGAAACTCTATTAGTTGACCAGATTGTAATATAGTAAATGCCTTTATGGGTAATAATGAAAAAAAATGTATAGCTGTAAAAACGGTAAAGCATCTGTGAACCAAACATATTCACCTCAGAATGTATGAGACGACATCAGTCAATGCTAATGACCAAAATTGAGATTTAGGGAAAAATATATATTAAATCGAAACTGGTAAACGTTAAGTACTGCAATTTTAGATGAAGAATATTTTTTTAAACAACATATTACAAAAACAAACCGGAGTGTTTGCTGAAAACGAAGGTTTGACGAAGCATCAGCAGATATTAACTGCCTTACAGGGCTATCAAAAAGTGCATGATAACATTAATTATAATATTGGATCATTTGAGAGGAACGTGTAGTGATGAAAGCAAAACACTTAGAAGAATGAAGAAATTAAATATTTTGAATACCAAATTCTGTAATTCAATACCTGTTGGGGCATATAGCCCAAGGAGTAGTTGCTTGAAGTCCATACCTTTGTGCAGTGTGTGACATTTTCTAATGTCGTAATTCTTGGAAGCTGTGATTTTAACTCATTTCACATCATTTGTGCACTTAGAAGAAGCATGAATGAATCAAGTTTCTAGAGCTGAACTTAGAGGAAAGAATTTCCGTTGCAGCACTCGTATAGTAAGTGCACCTGGGGGAGAAAATATTACACTTTTAGTGGCAAATCTGTATCGGGAGACCAACTTACAATTTTCAAAGAAAAAATGTAGGGGATCATTGGTATGCTTCACTGTGTTATCCATATGCTGCAACTGTGAACAGTTGGTTGAAGGAAAGTATTTCGAGGAAAGTTTTTTGAAGCGTTTTCACACTGTTCGTAGAACCAAAACGTGGTTAAGGAATAATGTTGGGGAAATATGATATGATTTTTCCTGTAATGACTGCGCCATTTCCGCGAAACAATGGAAAGAGGTAAAATAATTTTAATTATTGAAGAAGCTGCATTGCATCTACCAATAATTTTAGATTTTCCATCCAAAGATATATGTGGAAGGGGACATTTCTATATAAAAACTGACATTTATCGGTCATACTCTTTGGTTGTCGTTTGCCCGATTGTGGAAGGGAAATGAAGGGGAGGAAATTTTCGAAAATATAATGCGCTGAAGCGGGGGAATCCGGGGGATTAAAAAAAATTCGAACCTATTGATTTTCCTTCGTAAATTTGCATTCTACAGAGTCACGTTTTTTATTATGATGATCTATATGCCTCTAAGAGTTTGAATTGCATCGTAGGTAAAAAAACTTGTTTTAAACTAATAAATTTTCAGCCCTTGAATTTTTGTATTGATTATCCACATTAAATGCTACTTACATTGTGTAATTTGAAGTATAGTCCACAAGCGTTGCAAACGGGCTCCCCTTGGTTGTTTCTCCTCCAAAGGGTTGTGTTGTTGGTTTTACAATTCGCGCATGTCACCCCATTTCTTCTATTCCCGGTCTAAAAGTGCGACAGAAAAAATTAATGAAAAAATTGTTACGCCTAAAAATAAATTAATTAAAGGGAAGTAATAATAGAGTAGCAAACTAAATCTGAGTAGATGGCGCTAGCTGGTTTTAAACTTTTTTAATTCTAACGACCCTTAAGACATTAAAATCCTCTACTTAATTCAATTAATATTTACGTAATATTGCAATAGTATTGAATATAAGAATTAAGAATTATTAGGAGTAGTCAAAATAAACAAAATATTTCAAATATTACCGATGAAATTTGAAATTTATAGCCCGCGGCGAGACACAAAGGATTACGCCGTAATTAAATATTCTATTTTTATGTAGTTATTTGATTGAATTTGGTTGGTTGGTTTTTCAACAGCAATAATTGCTCGATCAGGACAACCAAAAAAATTCGAGGACAAAGTATTAAAGTCATTTATTGAAGAAGATCAGAGTCAAACGCAAGAAATATTGGGGGTGACTCAACAAGTCGTTTACATATGATTGAGAGCCATGGGAATGATTTAAGAACAAGGAAATCAGGTGTCTTTTGAACTGAAGCTGGGATACATTGAAAGGCTATTTCTCACTTGCGTGCAGCTGATTCAAATACAACAAAGAAAAAATTGATTGGCAGAAATAGAAAATTGGCTCCAAACTTGAATTTGTTATGAGAGATGCGAGAAAGTTGTAGCCAGACATGATCTGTTTTAAGTTTGTCTTGATATAAATACATTTTTGAACACAAAATTTCTTTCAAATTAAAAACTAATGAATAATAAGTACCTAAAAATATTGAATGGTGTTATCAGACGATTTTGTGCTCTTAGATAATTACCTAATCAAAATACAAATTTAAATTATTTAATTTAAAGGAATTTTGTACAAGATTGTTGTTATATAATTTATTTAAAACATCAAAAATAGGTATATTTTTTTCAAGCCACGAGTAGAAAAAAAAATGATAAAATCTTATATGATCACAGAACATGGTTTAGTATAAATCCTTATCGCTTTTACTTGGCCCCATTCGGTATTAAGTACACAGTGATATCACTCTAAGTGCCTATCGAGCTGAAATATAACCATTTTTGTTACACTTTCTCAGCAAATACTGATAAAATCGAAATATTTGAATATATGGATTATTCGTCTTTAAGTGTTTCCCTGCCTGGTAACTGATTTCTGGTTATTGGAGGCGGCATTTTATTCGTTAAAATCAGTGCCGTAACTAGAATTTTATGTTTCAGATTTCCCTTCAAATTTTTACATATTGTGGTAAAATATAGAGAATTTATCATTCGGAACCAACACTTTGATTTTGTTATTCGAGGAGCTCATCGTTCCCACGTCGATTTCGGCATTTTTGTGCCTCATCAGTGAGAAGTAGACAAGCTCGACATCGCATTTCTAAGCAATGTCTGAAGAATTCGTTGGATCGACCAGGTACTTATAGCCACTAGATTTGACGAAGCCCGTGAGTCGGTGGCCAACGCCCTCTTCACTCAAATAACAAAATTAAAGATTGCGGGTAGGCAACCGATCAAGCAGGTTAGGAAAATATCAGCCAGACTGGCTCTGGAACTTTTATTTTAGATAATTTTAGACGATTTTGGATGATTCTAGGCAATTTTAGATAATTCTAAACAATTTAAGAAAAACCTTTTGACAATTTAAAAATGTTTGAGATAATTTTGGACAATTTGAGATAATTTTGGACAATTTGAGATCATTTTGGACAATTTGAGATAATTTTAGACATTTTGAGATCATTTTAGCCATTTTAAATAATTTTGAGATCATTTCAGATAATACAAGTTAATTTTATATAGTTTTAGATAATCTTAGACAATTTAAGATAATCAGAAAAAGAAATAATTTTAGAGAATATGAGATAATTTCGGACAATTTGAGGTAATTTTGGACAATTTGAAATAATTTTAGACATTTTGAGATAATTTTAGACAATTTGAGATGATTTTAGCCATTTTAAATCATTTTGAGACAATTTGAGATAATACAAGTTAATTCTATATAGTTTTAGATAATCTTAGACAATTTAAGATAATTAGAAAAAGAGATAATTTTAGATATTTAGAGATAATTTTATCAATTTTAAATAATTTTGAGACAATTTCAGATAATAGAAGTTAATTTTATATAGTTTTAGATAATTTTAAATAATCTTAGACAATTAATTTTACATAATTTTAGAGAATTTGAGATAATTTTAGATAATACAAGTTAATTTTATATAGTTTTAGGTAATTTGAGATAATTTTAGCCATTTTAAATAATTTTGAGACAATTTGAGATAATACAAGTTAATATTATATGGTTTTAGATCATTTTAGATAATCTTATACAATTTTAAATAATTAGAAGAAGAGATAATTTTAGACAATTTGAATTAATTATAGAGAATTTGAGACAATTTTAAAAAATTTGAGATAATTTTAGACAACTTAAAGGATTTTTTGAAATGTGAAATAATTTTAGGCAATTTGAGGTCATTTTGAGACAATTTGAGATAATATAAGTTAATTTGATATAATTTTAGAACATTTGAGATAATTTTAAATAATATAAAAATTCCTTAGACAATTTTTGAGAATATTAGAAGCTTTTAGATAATACTAGAATATTTTATATTATATCCAAAAGCAGTGGCGGCGATTGGACATTAGAAGTAGAAGACATTGTACAAATAATTTTTACTTAACTCCTAGCCTGAAATGTTTAAAACGGAACAAATATTACATTTATTTATCGATATATCCTTCTAAAAGTGGGGGGGGGGACAGCTGCCCCCTACGCCCCCTAATCGCCGCCCCTGTCCTAAAGCTATATTAAAAGTGTAAAAATTTTAAATACTTAAAATGAAGTAAATAAACAAAACAGCTCAGATCTAGAACTAGGTTGTAGGAACTTCAAATCACACAAATATTTAACAATACCAAATACCGTAATCCCCCTTGGCGCTGACCGAGATTTTAAGAAAAAATAGAAGTAAAAATTACTTCAAGCTGATGTTCAATGATGAAAAGTCCAAAAAAACATATTTAGTGTAAAAGGTGTGCAATATTTATGTTTCTACAACATTAAAATGAAATAAAAATTACATTTATAAAAAATAGTCCTAAAAAAATCAATTTAAAAAAAAAAGAGTTTTCCACATCAACGTTTCTGATGAGATATTATCAAAACCTTCATCTGATCCTTTTTCGCCCCCTCCAAAATTCAAATTAACAAGATTATACAGTGTCATCCCCAAAGTACGCACCATATGGGAAACTTTTTCATTAAGGGTTTTTCGGCAAAAAGTTATTCTTTATAAAATTTTGTGCATCCCCTAAAACTAAACATGCACTAACAAAATATAGTAAAACACTCGTAATATACGAGGAGCCTTCAAAAATTTGATTTTGAGACAAGTACCCTTATTTTGAAAAATCTCGGGAAATGTTATTTAGAAAAGATGTTCAGCATTAAAAAATACCCACGGTCAATTTTTTTGAAGAGTAAATTAATTTCAAAACTTTTTGGTGCAAAGTTATTTTTATTTTTTGTTAACACCGAAAATTGCTCAAAACTATACAGTATTGTAACATGAACTTAATATTCAATAATATCGAGTCATAAAACATCAAAATAAAATAAGTATTTCGCACACTCATTGATTTTCTGGAGATTTTCTTGTTTAAAGGGTAAAAAAATAAAACTTCACTTTAATGCTGAACAACTTTTCTAAATAATATTTCCCGAGATTTTTCAAAATAACGGTACTTTACTCTTGTCTCAAAATCAAATTTTTGAACGCTCCTCGTAGATTACGAGTGTTTTACTATATTTTGTTGGTGCATGTTTAGTTTTAGGGGATGCACAAACTTTTATCAAGAATAACTTTTTGTCGAAAAACCCTTAATAAAAAAGTTTCCCATATGGTGCGTACTGTATATTAAAGACATTTTAAACCAAATGCTCTATTTTTTTCTAAAGCGTTAATTTTCTCATTCAACCTGTCGCGATCGCAAACAAAACGACATCAATATGTATCAGTTTTATCTCCGATATTATTTATAGAAAAAATGTTTAAAAAGGTTTTAATTCTATTTCCTGTACAAATAAATAAAAATTTGCTTATCTATTTGCCCTTCATCTAGATCTAGATCATTATTTGCGAAATGACTTATTTATCATCGGATGGTTTATAGTTCAAATGGAATTTTATAACAAATGCAAATAATCCTTGGCGAAAACTAATCAGCCATCGATCTAAATGATCATAGCTGCTTATTTTAATTATTTATCATTATTTAAACATTAAAATATAACAAAATTAAAATTTAGGATCCAGAATTTCAATTTTAAAATTAGCGCCAAACTCGACGTTTCGTTCAAATTAGTTCTCATACGTCTCATTTCTTTTGCCTTTTTATACTCGCTCGTTGAATATGCTTTAGGAAGTAAGAAGAGGAGGATTTGATGTACCACAAGTATGTCTTGAGTACATGAGGTCGCAGGGACGGTTTAAGGCATACATAAATTCTTGTATGTACTTTCTAAATCAATATTCGATATATTTTCTATTCACATAAATAAAAGTTTTCATGTTACGGCACTGGTTAAAATAAATACTAAGAGCAAATATCGTTTAGGATTAGTTCCGTCGACTCTTATTTCACATTTTATATTGTTTTTAAGTAAATAAAATATCTGAAGTAACAAACATCCTTTTAGTGGTTATTAATTTTTATAAGAACTTTACATAACCTCGTCAAAATTAAATCTACAATATATATTTTAATCCTACCGTATTGTTTTGATGCTATTTCAAGAGATTTATGACTAAGGAAAATCTTTGAAAATTATCTATGCAATTAAAGAAGAAAATCAACGAAATTTTATTTTTGGAATGTTAAATAATTTATTAATTAATTAACAATGAATTTATTTACAACAAATTTCATGACGAATTTGTTTTTTCCCTAAATTATTTTCCGCCATTTTTTTTTTGGAAGAAAATTTTTGTGTGTATAGAATTGTTTTTCCGAAATTTTATTTTTCTAATATCAAATAAATTAATAATGAATTTATTTAATATTTAAATTATTCACAATTTTTAGTTTTAATTTTTAAATTTAAAAGAATTATCAGAATTTTTTGGAAAATTTTTTGAAAATTATCTATGCAATTAAAGCAGAGAATGAACGAAATTTTATTTTTGAAATATTATATAATTTCTCTCTCTTTCCACTGGATTAAAACCACTTAGTTGTTAAAAAAGTTTTTTTATTGACGTTTCGGCTTTCCAGAAATTTTGATAACGGCTTTCGATCTGGAAAGCCGAAACGTCAATAAAAAAACTTTTTTAACAACTAAGTGGTTTTAATCCAGTGGAAAGAGAGAGAAATTAAAATACAAACCACTATGAGCTTCCGAAATGAATTATATAATTTATTAATTAATTAATAATTCGTTTATTTCATTTTTTATCCACCAAATTTCACGACGAATTTGTTTTTTCCGTAAAATTCTTCGCGCCATTTTTGTTTTCGAAGAAAATTTTTGTGTGTACCGAAATATTTTAACGAAATTTTATTTTTCTAATATCAAATATATTAATAATGAATTTATTTAATATTTAAATTATTAACAATTTTGTTTTAATTTTTAAATTTAAAAAAATTATCAGAATTTATTTGGAAAAATTTTTTTCATTGAAATTTTTGAAAATTATCTATACAATTAAAGCAGAAAATGAACGAAATTTTATTTTTGGAATATTATATAATTTATTAATTAATTAATAATGAATTTATTTAATTTTTTATCTAACAAATTTCACGACGAATTTGTTTTTTCCGTAATATTATTTTTCACGCCATTTTTTTTTTCGAAGAAAATTTTTGTGTGTACCGAAATGTTTTATTTCATGATAAATTTGTATTTTTCCTTAAATTTTTTCCGCCATTTTTTTTTTGGAAGAAAATTTTTGTGTGTATAGAATTGTTTTTCCGAAATTTTATTTTTCTAATATCAAATAAATTAATAATGAATTTATTTAATAATTAAATTATTTACAAGTTTGTGCATTAATTTTAAATTTAAAAAAATTATCAGAATTTCTTTGGAAAAATTTTTTTTAATTGAAATTTTTGAAAATTATCTAACTATGCAATTAAAGAAGAAAATGAACGAAATTTTATTTTAGGAATATTAAATAATTTATTAATTAACAATAAATTTATTTAATTTTTAATCAACAAATTTCACGACGAATTTGTTTTTTCGTAAAATTTTTCGCGTCATTTTTTTTCGAAGAAAATTTTTGTGTATACCACCGAAATGTTTTATCGAAATGTTATTTTTCTATCATCAAATAAATTAATAATTATTAAAATAAAAATTACCAGAATTTTTTTTGAAAAATTTTTTTCATTGAAATTTTTGACAATTTTTTTCGCGCCATTTTTTAATTTATTATTAATTAACAATGAATTTATTTAATTTTTAATCCAACAAATTTCACTATAAATTTGTTTTTTTTCGTAAACTTTTCGCGCCATTTTTTTTTAAAGAAAATTTTTGTGTGTACCGAAATGTTTTATCGAAATTTTATTTTTCTAATATCAAATAAATTAATAATGAATTTATTTAATATTTAAATTATTCACAATTTTTTGTTTTAATTTTTAAATTTAAAAGAATTATCAGAATTTTTTTGGAAAATTTTTTTTCATTGAAATTTTTGAAAATTGTACAATTAAAGAAGAAAATGAACGAAATTTTATTTTTGGAATATTAAATAATTTACTAATTAATTAGCAATGAATTTATTTAATTTTTTATCCAACAAATTTCACGACGAATTTGTTTTTTCAGTAAATTATTTCGAGCCATTTTTTTTTCGAAGAAAATTTTTGTGTGTACCGAATTGTTTTATCGAAATTTTATTGTTCCAATATCAAATAAACAAATAAATTAATAATGAATTTATTTAATATTTAAATTATTCATAATTTTTTGTTTTAATTTTTAAATTTAAAAAAATTATCAGAATTTCTTTGGAAAATTTTTTTTCATTGAAATTTTTGAAAATTATCTATGCAATTAAAGAAGAAAATCAACGAAATTTTATTTTTGGAATATTATATAATTTATTAATTAATTAACAATGAATTTATTTAATGTTTTATCAAACAAATTTCACTACGAATTTGTTGTTTACGTAAATTATTTCGCGCCAGTTTTTTTTCGAAGAAAATTTTTGTGTGTACCGAAATGTTTTATCGAAATTTTATTTTTCTAATATCAAATAAATTAATAATGAATTTATTTAATATTTAAATTGTTCACAATTTTTTGTTTTAATTTTTAAATTTAAAAGAATTATCAGAATATTTTTGGAAAAAATTTTTTTCATTGAAATTTTTGACGACCATTTTTTTCGCCCCATTTTTTAATATATTAATCAATGAATTTATTTAATTTTTTATCCAACAAATTTCACAACGATTTTGGTTAATTAATAATGAATTTATTTAATATTTAAATTATTCACAATTTTTTGTTTTAATTAGAAATTTTTTGGAAAAATTTTTTTCATTGAAATTTTTGACGACAATTTTTTTTCGCGCCATTTTTTTTGTACGAAAAATCTTTTCGACAAAATGTAGCATTTTTTTTAAATTTCTATTTCCACAAAAATTTTGAAAACCGGTAAAATGTGGCGCTGGGGTTCAAATTCCTGCGAGACAAGTTCATCAGAGTGGCCTACACGTCCGCCAGATTTATTGTTGTGGAATTTTTTGATAAATCGATCATAAGTAATTATAATTCTTAGATACTAATTAACCACCGGGTTTTATTTTTTACGGAAAAATTAATAATAGAAATCAAAACAGTGGCGATATTCTGATACATTTTAAACAAATGGTAAAATGCGTTCCACCCATACTCCAGTAAAATTACCGAATGACCTTCAACAACTATATGACAAGTTATTTTTTCAGGATGCTGAATGGTTAAAAATCACCCCATCACATGAATTGAATAACCACAAAAGTACCCCTAATTTTTATCAAGTTACAATTTTTTTTCACCCTATTTGTACACTCACCCTTTTCAGCTGGAGCAGGGATGTCGCTACATTTTCTGGAAGGCAAAAATAAAAAGGAAAAAGGAACCCTTATATGAACTTTTTATTGACCTCACAATCTTTATACAAAATGTATGTAAAAAAAGTGCCTCTTGAAAAATTAAAACAAGCCTTTTTTATATCTCAATTTTCTTTGAAAAAAATACAAACAAGTAAACCTCTCTAAGGGATAATTTTGAGGTTATTTAGCTCATGTGACAAAGCGCCATTTTTAACCAATTGAAAAGCAGTTTCATGCCAACTGCTTACCGAAAAAAGTAATTTGTCACAAAGAACCCTTTCCCGATTTTTGTAGATGGCGTCCTTATTTGCATCATTTTGTATATTCAGGAAGCCATACACCTCCTACAAATTCATACCTCAGGAGTTACGAGAGTATTTAATGATTAGACTGTTCGTCATCTGTGATTGAACAATAAAGAAAGATTTTTTTTCTCTCTCATTAAGGCTGAAGCAATACGACCTGTGATATAGTGCAAAGAACCCTAGACACTCTGTATAAAAAGGATACTCACAATTTCAGCTAACATGTGACGGTTGGATAGAAGAAAGATCTGCTTGGATAGTTAGGCAGCACTAAAGGTTCTAGAATGCTTTCAGATCAAGTGAAATACAAAATTAGGGTCTTGGTGTTGAGGTACATCATTTCAGACTCATGTTGATTCGACTAGTGTCGAGATATCAACTCTATGATTCTGTTTTTATATGCCGAATCAGAGAGTTGAGGTAATTTGGTTCAAGGAACTTTTCAAAATGGAAGGATGCGAATTACAAAACCGATTATACCACGTCGTCAAGAGTATATTCGCATATCAATACATGGTAACTAAGTAGAAATTGCAACTTATATTGGCTGGCCTCGATGACACAAAAATTGGGATAAGGTTCTTGTTGATTGTTTAGGTTCAAGAAGCTTAATTTTACTGGAGTACTACATATTAGGTGAATCCAAATTTGCAACTTACCGCCTGTGGTTTTTTGGTCGGTCTAATCGGCGGTCTGTGCACCCCATTAATTTTGTGGTACAAACCACACGCGTTACATAGATAATGCCCGGTACCGTCTCTACGCCAAAGTGGTGTGACGCTAGCGCCACAATTAACGCATTCTTTCACTAGTACCTCTTGACTAGATGGTCGTCCATCCTCCATGGCGTTAGATGACCAAGTGGCGTTTACGAATGGTCCACCATACGATTGAGTACTGTCAGCTTGATGTAGAACGTTGAGGTTACCGGCGAATTGTTGTTGGAATGAACCACTGCTGGTCGAACTCCAATTTCCTGTCGAGGCGTTGTAATATGACTCACCGGGTGGAAGTTGAAGATTAACTTGGGATTGAGTACTAGATACGTCAAAGTTTGCCTGTAAATAATGATCTGGTGTTAATAACAAATCTTGTGGTGAGGCTAAAGTCTGGAAACTGGCTATTTTTCAACCTCAAGCTTATCCCCTCTATCTCTCTGTATCTGTAAAGGTAGAATGCAGGGTCACCCCCACATCAAGTGGGCCACATTTGGCCCATTGTGCGTCCTTCTGAGGTTTAGCCTTCCTTCTAGCTCGTCATCCAGCCTACTTGTTTAAAGTAAGTGATGACGCCTGAAGGTAGCTACCTCATGTTGGCATGTGTTAGCCTGTATTTGTGAGAGTGTGTTCGACAGTCTAATCTTCCTGTTCACATCATCTACACAGTGGAGTGTTAAATAACCCCATCCTGTAGAGTTGTTTTCCTAGATGACAGTGGCTGTTAATTTTTTGACTGTTTCGCTGTTCGGGTACTGTAATAGTTCCTTAAACTTGCCAAGGGAGTGCTTCCTTAGTAGGTCAGCCACAGCTGTCGCCGATAAGCCTATGAGAGTGCCAGGTCTTAAGAGTTTTTGGGAGGCTGCTTTCTTAGCTAACGAGTAAGCTATACGGCAGCCTTTTGATTTTCCATGTCCTTTGATCCAAGCTAAAGTGACCACGTTGTTGGTGCAAGCTTCGATCAGCGCCTGGTGACATTCTAGTACTAGACCTTATGTAATGCGTGGTCTATTCAGACCTAGTAGTGCCTGTCTGCTGTCCGTAAGGATGTAAATATTATTACCAGTAATGTTTCTTCTGGTAGTCTCTTTTGCAGCACTGAACTCGGCCAATGTATCCTCTTGAACATATTTTATTATTACCCTGTAGAGCCTATGATTGTTCTACCCGGTCCTCTGGTCTTCTGCCGAAAGTTCATCTATGCACAAAGTAATCGGGAACTTTCCAACAATGTGCGTTATACAATGTTTAGTTTTATTTTAATCACTAAGAATGTTTGATTGAACTTACTTGGTATCTGGGAGCTGCTAAATTAGGATCGTCTCTATATAAAATCGTTGTCGGTGGAGAATTGTCAACGCTGCTTCTTTCTATACTATACAAATTCTGGTACTGATGTTGAGTTAAATACTGATGACCCTCTGTGTATCCATTGTTGAACTGAGCTGTTTGAAGGTTAGCGTAATCTCCAGGATGTTCAATTTCAGATATCGTTACCGGTACGACGTTTCCTTCTATGTTCAGAGTTGTATAACTAATTTCTTGCGTATAATTTTGATTTTGAAAATTCTCAGACGACATTTCTACTGTATAAGGTTTACTATCAGAAAATTGTTCTCGTTGCTCTTGCGGTATTATCTCTGTATAAGTGGTCGGTTCTGTAGCTTCAACTTTTTGTTCCACTGGACTAGGTGTGGATGTTGACGTTTTAACGATTTCTTCGGCGGTCGGCTCGGGCGGTTGCTCTTCGTTTGTTTCTACTATAGTCCCAGCAGTTGTGATAAAGTTTCTTTTAATCACTCCTGTACTGGTATTTTGTGTAGGCGGTTGCGAATCAGTTTCGGACGTGTCTATTTTCGGCTTTACCTCTTCGGGCGAAGGTTGGTGTTCTTCTTTTGGGTCCATTTTGCTGTAAAATAAACAAAAATCAAGGTCTTCGACTGTGTTTAATCTTTTTGGATTTAAAAGTATCCACGTTACTAATATCTAAACGTAGAGAATATGTTTACACAAATAACTGTAAATCAAGGATTATTCCAATAAATTATGAAGTGTCCCAAGGTCTTGGAACCACTCCTGTTTATCATATATACATCAATAATCTTCCATGCTTTGTCTCGCCTAAAATTATAACTGATAAGTAGAAATAAGACTTATAACCGTATAAAAATCTCTTGAAAAGTTAAAATTTGGTTTACAGATACTAAAAATTCTTCAGAGACCACATTGGAAGCAAAATTTCATTATCAATACAGAACTACAGAGTGTTCCTTTTAAAAAAATATAACTTTGGTCTATCAGGACGGTTTGGAACACTCCGTATAGTTATAAGTAATTTTAATATGTAGAGATACAGTCTTCCTTTTTGGTATCTAATTGGATATTCTAATGAATTAAAATAGTATTAAAAATTATAATTATTGTGAAAGTGAAAAAAAAAAATAGATAAGTAAACATATAATCATTTCAATTTAAGTTTTATAAAATAGAAATAAAAGTACTTGTAAAAATGTGTCATGCCTACAAACTACGTGAAACAATTATTTGAAAAAGGGTTCGATGATGTTTCGTGCGTCAGAATTTAGTCACAAAATAAATAACTGTATAACAGTGCTACGGTTTTTTTGTATTTCCATATAAGTATTCGGTTTCCTGTCATTTCTATTTTAAAAATATAAACGGAAATTTAGACTAATATGGAATATCAATATACGTAAATAATAAATCAACGAGCGTTTTCAGATAATAATAATTTTGGCATTTTCATTTTTAAGATATAAAATAATTTTTTTAGTAAATATGAGAAATGAAATCACACAAGCTCCCAAGAGCAAGGACATTAAAAATGTCCTACACTGCACCAGCATCAGGACTATAACAACTACTCCTTGGACTATATGCCCCACTAGGTATTGAATTACGAAAGTCCAGACGTGGTTTGGTGCCCGACCAAGTCGGGGCTTTAACCCAAAACCTTCGATTTTGTCATTAAAGGAGCTTACCATTCTTAGACCGGTTTCGGCATTATTGTGCCTCATCAGTAAGAAGCAGACAAGCTCGACATCCTGTCACTAAAGGATGTCTGAAAATGAATTCAACTCTCCTCGCTCTTGATAATCTCACTTGCGTTATAGCAAGTGTATCACGAACGAGGAGAGTCCAACGCCATCTTCACTTTAATAACAAAATCAAAGTTTGCAAAAATATAGAAAACTACACGAAGTTCAAGATGTTCGTCAACTATTATGAGATTCCATATCAAAAATTTCACTGAACAATTGGCAAAACGCTATAAGACATGTCATAGCAGAGGAAGAGAAATTCTGGAAACTTGATGTTAATAGAGGAAAGAATAGAACTAATTATTATTTCTGTGGGAAGTGAGGAAACTGATGATGATGACTCCTTATCGGGAGAAAACGACTTGTTTAGGTATGTAACTCTATAATTATATTAATTATAAGTTTATATGACGCTAGTACCCAAAATACAAAGAAACCAATTTATATGGAATCACCCCGTATTTCTAAAAACGAAATGTGAGTGTTTTATGAGAAAATATTTTTTTGCAAATATTTTGTTTTAGTATCTATATCATATAAATTTGGTTGTGTCTATATTTATTATCAAATTTTAAGGAAATATCCTAACCTAATATCTAGTAGGTATACTATTTTTATAAAAATAAATGTGGATACTTAATATTGATTTCGTACATTTTTCCCCATTTAACCGTCTTTCTAGTATCTACCGTTTACGAGATAGCAATACTGTCCCTATTAAAAAGTAGCCACCCTGTATAACTACATACACGTATGTATAGCCATTTAAAAGTAATAATTTGCAGCCACACCAGTTGACATAAAATATACTAAATTCATATTACGTTTGCAAGCATAAGGTAACCTTAAAAATCCTTTATTTATTAAAATGTCATTATAATAAATACTTTTCTCCACGGCCACTACTGAATGTAGTTATTCTGAAACCACTTATAATAACAGAAAAGAAACATTCTCGCTCTTGAGATTGAAAGAAAATTCTGAAACTTTTGTCTCTTATGTATTTTATCTCTATCTTCTATCTCTAAAGCTAGAATCTGTATTCCGTGATTGTTTACAAAAATAAGGTTTGCCATGAATGTCAAATTAACTGTCAGTATTAGTTGACGTGGTCTTAATATTGGTTTGTAAAAACTTTTAATTTATTAAAAAGGAGAAGAAAATCAAACGATTCAGATGTAGAATTTGAAAATACTCCTCCAGAAATAAAAAAATTGCCGATAATATAACTCAAACTTTGCTACCGCAAAAATCCAAGCTTGAATATAAAAATACTACATACACAATGTTGAGAGATTGAGGTTTCATTTTACTATATTTAATTTCTACTTTCTGTGTCCGTGGAGAAAGTACAGTCTGTTACTCTGTTGGAATGAAAATCAGACACTCGTGGTTCCTCACGCTCGCATTCGCTCACGTTCGGAATCCTCCAATCGTGTCGAATTCTCATTCCAACCTCAGTTTACCTGTCGAATTATTAATCCTTGTTTCAAACGGTCCCCAGGTTACATGTCATAAAGGGATCAACTCCTCGGTTTACATACTCCGGGTGAAACTGTACTTAACTTTTAGTCCTAAAACGTTCATCTGATTTAAAATAGCCATAAAACAAGCTACAATAAAATATCAGTACAGTCCTGCGAGTTTTAGTCTTACTCTCTTAGTTTTTAGTCTCTCTTTGGAACGATGAGGTTAGTCTGTTTCGACTTAGCCCACGACAACCCCAATTTATAATCCTGTCGATATATTAAACAAATCACATTTATAATTTATTGACTCTAATTTCCATACCTTATCATTTCGTGACATCTAATTCGCTGAAAATCATAATCCAACAACAATTAACCAGATGAAACATGTTTAACTTTAACTAGGAACACTGCGATCCTAACAAATTCTTTGAACCAACTAAAATACTGAAATAGTACCAAGGAAATGAAACATGTAAAATCAACAAAGTACCTCGTATATTCAACTTGATTTTTTCATTACGTAATCCATTTCCTGAATTTTATGAATGGTGTAAAACAGAGATGGAATGCACGTATATTTTTGGAAAGAATATTAAATAAGATTTGGTCCAATCTCATAAACGTACCAGGTTTTTTATTGTTTAAATTTTTAGATGGTGTTTTTGATCTTTTTCAAAATCATCAATAATAAATACGTAATTAGAATCGTATACCAAATTTGCCATTAAAAGATGAGTGACTTAATCAGTAATGATATTTATTTGAAATACCACAAGGTTCAAATTTAGGACCTCTAAAGTTGTTTTATTTATAAGTAAAACTCTAATAAGAAATTGTCGCTATTTTCTCGTGAAACTTAAAAATGGTTTTCTACGATCGTGCAAAAAGTTACTACTTTTTGCATTCTCAACTGTACCAAAAGTTTTACTTTGTTGCACTAGTGCAAAAAGTAACTTACTTTGGCAATTTTTTTTAATTTGCAGGTACATAGGAAAATGGCTCTAGAGTTCCCAAAAATTCGACGATATCTGCCGAAATATGACCCTTAGAACATTTTTGTTTAGACAAAAAATGAAGAGCAGTTCATTATCTACAAAAGTTGTCCTTATGATTTTTTTCGCTACACTAATATTTTTGCAAAAACGGCGTTTCAAAAATTTTAACACGCAAAGAAAATAATCCTCAAAAAAAATGTCGATTTTTCACAGGGGTGAGAATTTTCTCAATTTTCCGGAAAAATGCCATCGACAAGCTTTCTAATGATGTGCGTTGAAAACCGATATGGTCCTTGATTATCTATTAATTCCCGATAGACCCGAGCATTTTCGAAAAATCCGGAAATCCAAAAAAAACGCCCTAAAAAATATGCTGTTTATGAAAATACACAAAAATAATTTATTGAATCTTTCTGAATGTATTTAACACCTTGCAAAGCCCCATTATCCAAAAGGATTCGGTGAAATTAGTCTTGATAAAAAAAATATGAATAAATTTATAGGAGCAAAAACAAACTTTGGCCCGGTTTTTCTATAATCCAGAGAAATAGGTAAAAGGAAAAAGTAACATGATATTATTAGCTACATGTTCCTTCTTTCATCTGTACTTTGAATCATGAAAAAATATTAATTTTTACGTGATTTATTGGAAAATTTGTAATCCGCTTGGGAGTGTCATTCTAAATGCAGGGCAGGAGCAAAAAGTGGGGGTGATTTTTTGTCGAAAAGTATCAAATTTTTGACAAAAATGATGATGATCATTTTTGTAGGTAATAAACTGATCTTCATTTTCGTCCAAACAAAAATTCTCTAAGTGTCATATTTTCGGAAATATCGGCGAAAATAGGCGAAAAAAAACATGGTCAGAATATTCAATGGTGACGGCTGTCAGTGTCAATTTAAAGTTAAATGATATAATATGACAACTGTTCATTTTATTGTTATATTTCTTGTATTCTAAAATACTATTCAATAAAATTTAAAATAAAAACAGATTTAATTCGATCGTAGAAAAAATGTTGTATGCTACTCGTGCAAAAAGCATATTTGTTGCACTAGTTACACAAATAACTATTGCAAAGGATTTTAAAATTTACCAAGAAATTTCTATAATCAAGTCTTGCTAAATCTATATAAATAAAATCAATTGCCGAATTTATGCTATACGCCTATTTGGCCAATTCGTTTTTTATTTTATTTATAATTGTCAGGACAATGTTTGTGTGAAAGAAAACGTTTGAAAAATATAAAAAAGTGAGTGAGACAGAAGACAGTAGGGAGATCTTCAAAAATATTGACAGAATTGACAGATTGACGTTTAGTTGTTCAGTTTCTTACGTTGTTTTATTTGTTATATCCGGAAAAATAGTTGTTGGTTTGTTTTTTTTTTAAAGTAGTAAAAAAGTCGTAGAACATTATATTATAACGGCTATTTTTTAAAATACCAGCAATAGTAGTTTATACAACTCAGTGGTGCAACTCATAAATCCGTGCAACAATTAAATCTAAAATGCCATTTGTCAGAAACGTCAACTGTCAATGGTAGATGACAAATTTCAGAGTTATTTCAGCTTCTAGACCCTATATCCGATAAATATCCTCTACGTCCATGACATTACGTATAATCGGAAGGTACGAGAAAAGTATATTTGAACATCACATCCGTTTCCCATTCGCGTGGCGTTATGTTTTGCCTATTTTTTAGAAAGATGATCTGTAACTGCACCCAAAATTCAAACAGATGACGCGCCACGACTTAGAGTATAACGGACCATTTTACTTTATCTAATATTTTATGTATATTTAAACTAAAGACTGGGTGCTGTTAACAGCTGCATATCATTATTTGTCAAGTTTAATTAGTTTATAGAGGTTTTTTTATCGTTCGTAACTAATATTGATAAAGTTTTATTTTTTTTTTTGTATTATAAATTGCTATAGGGAAAGCTGTATTAACACACAAGGCCTGAAATACTACGCTAGGCAGTATGAATAAGAATGTCAAAGGGCCCAAACGTCGTTGCTATTGGTTGTCAATAACCAGAAGGGGTAGTAGAAGGATTAGAGGCTGTATCGTAAGTACAGATATGACGCTAGGGGTTCATCCGAAGCAAAATTTAAAGTCTGATACTGTGTCGTTTTTAAAATCACATTTTGACCTCCTAAATCTAAATCGTTATACTGTTTTCTAGAAAATTTGAATTTTTTGGAACATTCTACATATTCATATCAAATCAAACTCCCAAATTGTATAACAAATCAAATTCTTATATAAAAAAATTCATTTGATTAGTTTGATTTGATGCATCACTACCTAATTTTAGCCTAAATGGCGGAAAAGATTGTTTTGAAGCGTTGTTTTCCATTTTCAGACAAAACCCCCAAACCTTAAAAACTTTATGCAAGTTTAATATTGATATAAGAAATTCCAACAAAACAACGCTAAATAAAAAACATAATCCTTGCAAATACGATCGTTTTATATTACCCACTCATTATGAAACTTCATTAAAACAATACGAAATAAAGTTAAAATTGTGTCTTTATTACACAGCAATTTTGTTTGAAGAGATTTAAAAACGCCATAAGCATTATACCCTTCGTAACTCTTATTATTTACCCAAACTGTTTAAATAGTGACAGCAAACAGCGTCGTAACAATTGCTTTGACGATATCATAAAATTTGTAACTAATTTTCATCAATATTCGAGCTATGTTGGTGAAAGTACACTCAATCATCTGATAAGATAACATTCAAATATAAAAATGGAGCTTGTATCGATGTGAAATATATAATATTTAGTCATGTGTCTATCTATCTTTCAAAACACTAAATAATTCAAAATGTTCCTATAATATAAATACTGTATATGTTTCAAAATTAAGTCTACCATACTTGGATAAATGTATAAACCGGCAAAAATATACAGGGTGAGTCATAAATACTGACCCATTTCGTTTCAAAACAAATTTTTAATCTCTAATCTCTACCTGATTCCCAAGTAGCATTTTTCGTGGGCGGAACGTGGCAATCACGACATTAGAAACTCTAAAGTGTATTGCCAAAGTTTTTGCCACGTAATAGAAACGGTGACGTAACACTTTCTTGGTGGCAGCTACGTGGTGGTGTGGTGGTTCACTGCATATTATTTCTTCCATTTTCCTTGCTTTTTCTCTAACCTGACATAACTGTTAACTTAAGTTGGTACGTACTGAATAATAATTAGGTAAACATATATAAAATAAAAAATATTTCTTCTCTAAAGTTATACCTCTGCACTAATTTATGAAATTATTGTCAAAAAACGAAAAAATACATTTTATTATTGTTTATTCGGTTAATTCTCAAATGTTGCTCCAAACAACCTGAGCTTACTCTACATCCCAATACTTATGATTCACCCTGTAAAGGACAGTTTAAATTTTAAATAAAAAAATTGTTTTGTAAAGTAGGTGACATACTAAATCCCAAGTAAGCAAACAAACAGGTAATAATTGATATTTTTCTATAATGTGTATAATTTTTATCAAATAGAATAAAGTAAGTAAATAATATCCCAGTAAAAGCATTGCTCATCAAACTAATCTGATAACAACAAAAAAAAAGCATGCCATTTACGAATTCCAATCCAAAAAAACGGAATTAAATGAGTTTTGAAATAGATACTTAGGTTTGAAACGTGGCAAGAAAATATAAAGTATTTATGAGCCAGAATCTTTCGGAAAATACGTATTTTTAATAGCTAAATTTTAACATTATTGACTGATCAAAATCACAATACGCCACGTCATACAGTGTTGCCACTGTTGCCAGGTTTCGGTATTTGTTATAAAAGACACAGAAATTTATTATTGGTATAAGTGGTTTAAAATAATAAAAAAACAGTAGCATAAAATTAATAATAAAATAAAATTGTTTTCAAATTATTCAAAATTAATAAATAACCTTGCAATCAAGGATAAATTGAATCTGATTTTATTCTAATTTTAAATATTACGTGGGCTACAAGATCATTAATATTTCTGTTGGTAACAATGACTCTAACAAACATAAATACCCAAATATGCGTTGATTTTTTTCTCCTGTGCCGCATACTCTGTGATTCCCAATCATATATCTGTTAAATTTTATCTTCTTTTTAATATATAACACTGATAACAATATTCAAAAAATAAAATTTTCTTCCTAGATAAACTATGATTAATTAAAGAGATATACTTTATAAATAAAACGCCAATGCATTTTTATTCATTAATAAATCAACCATAAATGGTTTAAAAATTGATCAAAATGAAAAAAAAAATTCTACCTATTTAATTTATCTTTCTAGACGAAATGTGCGAATACATATAACTGTTTTATGGCATTTATGCTTTTCTTATTAGAATGACATATTGAGTTGCCATGATTTTTGTTTTTAAACAAAACCAAGTGACATTGTTAAAACCAAACAAATTAAGTTAAGTAGAATAAAGAAAAGCAAGAAAAAAACCAGGGCGATGGGTCACACAAAGGTAGGGATGCAGAAAAAATATACATCAGGAGACAGAAAAGCCGATTAGAATTTGCGTAATTAAATTCACTGTTACTAAAAAATAGAAAATATGTGTCAACTACGGTTGAGATAAACTATCTCTTCGACGATTTTCAAACGCCCTTCTGCAGAAAAAAATGGATACATCATTAGAAATCAATGAAACTAAAAAGGTGTAAAAATAATTACAAATTACTTTCAAAACTGAAGGAATAGATGAGGAAGAACACAAGGGAACTTTAAGAACTATGACATTATGATTAGGAAAAAGTGCTTATGACAATTTAAAAAACCAGTTAAATGAACCAGAATACAAATTAAAGAATAAACAAATGTTTAATTCAAGAAACAAATAATTGCAAAACAAAAAGATCAATAAAGAACATACTATACTCCGTTTGAAAATGATTGACAGCAAAATTTTTATGACCCAGATAAACTCCAATATAATATCATAAATCAGTGGCGGATATTTGTTGGAGGAGGCAATATTTAAGGAAAATTAGAAAATTAAGACGAGAAGACAAAAATATTTTTTATTTATATGAAACATGGATAAATGAAGGACATTTTGTAAAAAAAGTTTGGCAAGATAAGCAAGTTTCAAATGCTCGTCGGGCATAATTATAGAAGGTTTGTCTACTGGCTTAAAATTTCCAAATGGTAAAGATCCCCGTTTAATTATCACTCATATTGGAGGAGATAAAGGATTTGTTGATAGAGGCTTGTTAGAATTTGTTTCAAATTCTACGAAAGACTACCATTGGAGCTGCTGCCGGACAACTAAAATTTCTATTTTATTATTTATTTTCATTTGGTATATATTACATTTTCTAGGACATTTCATTTTCCTAATTCCCTGCTATTTGAGTTTTCCTCGTTTTCAGGGTGACAATTTCTATACGCGTTACTGTCTTATATATCGACCGGTTCTCCCACTCCTAATTCGGTATATGCGCAGAATTATAATTCTCGGACTTAGAGACTTCTTATTTTCTCCAAAATCTCGAATTACTACTGTTATTGAATGTCTTACCAAAATCGGAGCACTATTCGTTCGTGTCGGTCTCGCTGACGGCTGAATTGCAACTAAAATTTTTATCTACTCTAATAACCCGTCTAACTATCTATTTCCCTCTCCCAATCTAAGTCTTGCGGGTTACTACAAATTCGGACTTGGTAAATTTCGCAGATTTAAATATACTGACTTAGAATATTTCTGAATTAATAAACTCACCTACTAATAACGTCAAAAATACTAAGTGCTTACCGGTTTCCCTGTCTCGATGGTCGGAGCGTACGTGGTGATCTTCACAATTTTTTTGAGGAATATTTCAGTCAAATGATAGATTTATTACCGACCAATTCTGTAATAGTTATGAAGAATGCCGGTTACCATTCAAGACTAAAGGAACCGTTACCTAACACTGAATGGAAAAAGCAAGAACTCTCCGATTGGCTAATAACCAAAGAAATAGTGGCAGAAAAGGGATTACTCAAAAAAGAACTATTGCAGTTATGTAAACAACATTCACCAAAATTTAAGAAGTATAGTGTAGATGAAATAGCAAAAGAACATGGAGTTAATACCTTGAGGTTACCACCTTATCACTGTGAACTTAACCCCATTAAACTAATCTGGGCTCAAATGAAGGGATATGTCGCGAGAAACAATACAACATTTAAACTTGAAGATGTTCGTCAACTATTATGTGACTCCATATCAAAAATTTCACCGGACAATTGGCAAAACGCTATAAGACATGTCATAGCAGAGAAAGAGAAATTCTGGAAACTTGATATGTTAATAGAGGAAACAATAGAACCAATTATTATTTCTGTGGGAAATGAGGAAACTGATGGTGATGACTCCTTATCGGGAGAAAACGACTTACTTATTTAGTTAACTCTATATTTATATTAATTTATTTGACGCTAATACCCGAAATACAAACAAACAAATCATATAAATTTGGTTGTGTGTATATTTATTATTAAATTTTAAGGAAAGTCCTAACCTAATATCTAGTAGGTATACTATTTTTATAAAAATAAGTGTGGGTACTTAATATTGACAGTTTACTACTTTTTATATTAAAGTAATTTCGTGTTCCCCGTCATTGAGGTATATAATTATTGGTTAATCCCTTAGGGTTTGCTTATTTATATTTTATGATGTATTGTATTCGAGATTTTTCGGGGTGGTCATGCTAAAATCTAGTGAAAATTCAGATAAGAAGGTATCAACATTTACTTTTTTCTGCATTGAACAATCCGGTATAAAGACCTTTGCCATAAAAACTGTGCTATCATGCATTTTCAAACGGAGTATAGTATACAAAAATTATTATAAAAATAATATGACAAAAGCACCCACCTGATCTAGAAGCGATATAATAAACCATAAGGATTTATCTAATATAATCAGCCAAAAATAATAATAAGAGGAAGATTTCAAAAGAAAATAAATTAACAAGAAGTATAAATAATCTTAGAAAGTAGAACAAAACATGGTTATATGGCATAAGGAAGTCAATACATCACAAAATTATAAAAATAAATGAATGAATGTACATTAAATCTAAAATGAATGCAAAATTGAGCTTTCTAGAACTTCTATTCATCTCAGATTCAACGTTAGTTTAAATGAAATGTGAATGTAATCAAAAATGATGCTTTTGGTGTCATTTTAGGAGGCAAACTTCACTTTTGATGTGGTGAAAATGTATATATAGATAATATTTTAATTAAGGAAATAGGATATTCCCCAACTAAGGAATATAGCAATAGTAATTTCAAATTTCAATAAATAATATTAAAATAAAATATCATACCTATCAGTCATGTCGTTCACAAACCAAAAACTGATAAGGATCCAGGTACCTTCACACTCGTAGAACTCTAGGTGCGTAATGATATTAATAACACATATATTTCTCACCTGCGATAACACAGCGCCATCTTATTAAACAAACACCAAAATGGACGCCGTGCTTACGTGATATATATCAATATCGGTGAATTTACGATATTTTTTTGACTATTTTTTTTTTCTTATTTTTAAAAGGAGATTCCTTATTAAATATTATGAAAATTATCTATTGTGTCCTTAACCTTTTGTTGTAGTAGAGATACTATATCAGGCATAATAAAATTTATCTTGTCAACATTATAATCGCAACCCCAAAGACAAACTGTTTTTTATCAGTTCAGATATTAGAGATGCAAAATGATTATGAGATTATATAACGTAGATACACCGTGTGGTGTTAGCGATAATTCTCCATAGCATTCCTTATAACGATAACTAACGTGCAATTTGGAGTCCAAAACGATAGTAATCTAAGTGTGAAACTTTTTGTTTAACATTTTTTTAATTCAAAATCAAATTCAAAGTAGTTATCGATCCATTTTAGATGCCAAGAACTTTCCAGTTGTAGGACAAGTAATAAAATTCAGTAAAACTATATAGTACGTAACCAGAGTTGTCGACTTATAGTCACACAGGCTTTTCAAATATTTTTCAGCAGTTCTCGGAGAATTGAGAAAAAATGTTCAGGGTGACGAATTTTTTAGCCACCCGAGATCTTTGAATATGTAAAAAAAAAGTGGTCTAATTTTGCTATCGCCACACGTCCGTTCTTTTGAATGTGTTGACCCGTACTAATAATTCTTGTTCTAGTTCGGTTTTGTATGTGTTTTGCTACTTTTTTTGTATTTGATTGTTTTTGTGATTCTCGTGAATTAAATATGTCTGATTTTATTTTATTATTCAAGGTTCAGATTTTTTATATCCCCTATTGAAAGTTTACTTACTAATGTCGTCAACTATGTTGTCAATTCAAGAAGGCGAAATTTTAATCTCGTTTGATGTAAGTTCATTGTTTCCTAGTGTATAGTAGAACCCACTTGTTTATGAGAATGAAAAAACGTTATAAAAACACAAAGGATACCGCCAATAGAAGGAATGCTGATGAATCTGGACATTTTTGATCAGTTTAATGTCGAAAACACCGTACACTGTCCATATACATAAAAATAAAATAATATTTTGGCTATTAGGACCACTGTGCAAAGATTCAATAACCAACTTAGCTGGATATCGTTATAGGGGAGAATGGCGTATAATTATTTAATATGAATTTACATTTTAATTTCTATAACGCATATTAGATTTGAATAGAGGTTGATATCTTCATTTTTTGATCTCTTGTGAGATTAACAAACGTTACTAATTAAAATTTTGTCTCAAATTTTAATTCTAAAATTAAAAACACAGCGAATAAAGTCATAAATGTTATAAATTAATTAAGCTTACCTACCCTATCTCAATCCTCACCATCGGATTCACTGTCATCAACATTGATAATAAATTGGGTAGGACTCGTTACATAAGAATTTTCTTCTTTGATGACATGTTTGATTTTTTTCTGCCAATCATCAGCTGAAATTTTGTTAATTTCTTCTTTTACCAAATTTGCTACCAACCCGTCAAATTTGGGAAACACGTTATGACGCCGTATTCTTTTTTTAAGTTGTCCCCAAATTAATTCTATGGGGTTAAATACACAAAAATAGGGCGGAAGGCGCAATACCTCGTGGCCCCTTTTTGATGCCATTTCATCAATAAAGAATTTTTTTTCAAATGATTGTGTGCCTAATACTTGAAGCAATTGTTTTTTTGTATAATTTTCTTCGAAATAAAGTTCATGATTTCTTAAAAATTACTGAATCTCAGACTTATTTGAGTTGGTATTGGGAACTTTTTCTATTAAGCGGGAATGATATGAAGCATTATCCATCACTATGATGCTATTCTCTTCAATATTGTTTAACAGCTGATTTTCAAACCAATCTTCAAAACTTTCTCCAGACATATTTTTGTGGTAATCTAAATTACAATCTTCCAAATTTTTTCCAGAGAGTTTGAGGCAATTTTGTACCCACCCTGAGTCCGATCCACAGTGAAGAATTGTAAGTCGAGTTCCCTTGTTACAAGGAACATTTACTGAACATCTTCTTGTTCCGTCAGACCATCCTTTCTTTGGCGTAACGTGGGTATTTTTCTGTTACTATTTCGAGATGCCTTAATTTTTTCCAAATATTGTATCCTCCATTTTATGATCCTCTGACTTTCCATTATTACAGTCCTCTTGTTTATAGTTTGGTATTTAAATCCAATTTTCGATATCCAACGCTGTGTTGTTCTTTTAGAAATTCTTAAATCTGGCCTTTTACTTTTTAGTAAAGAAAATATACTATCCACTGTTGGGAACTCATTTCTTTGGTAAGATTCATAAATAATACCACCAATTAATTTTGATATTAACACATCCTTTATCACACCTCTCTTTACGATTTTTTGGACCATTCTTTATAATTCTATAAAGAGTGCTAATGGGAACATTTGTTAAATAAGATGTTTTTTCAATGGCACTAATTTCACCTTCAGAAGTTACAATATTCTTATAAACATTTATACATATGGTTTGGGCATCTTTACAAAGATGTTTTTTTGAGGTGGATATTTCTTATACTCTGAAGTTCTTTCACCAAAAATGTTCTCTTCCTCATCGGAGCTACAGGAATCTTTGGGACTACAACCTGATACCACATAATCCGAAGTACCTTGGTATCACTCTTGATAGGTCCCTCACATACAACTCTCACTTGCAAAAAACAGCAGCTAAAGCCCGCACAAGAAACAACATCATCCAGAAGTTATGCGGTACAACGTGGGGATCTACAGCCTCAACCCTGCGAAGTGCAGCTCTTGGACTTGTGTATAGCTCGGCCGAGTATGGCGCTCCCATATGGCTTAATAGTAGTCATACTGGCAAATTAGACGTTCAACTAAACTCTACTATGAGAACAATCACTGGCTGCATAAAGAGTACCCCGACCCATTGGCTCCCCACTCTCAGCCATATCCCACCACCTCAATTAAGAAGACAAGGAGCTCTAATCCGAGAATATAGAAAAATACTGCATAACGAACAACTCCCAATCCATAACTACATGCCGGCAGCCACATCCACTAGGCTTAAATCCAGATGCCCCGTAATAAAAACAGCTAAAAACCTGCTCGACGAGAATTTGTCCATCGAGCAGAGATGGGAATCATCATGGAATCGAGCTGTCCCTCCTGAAGTAAGTCAGCACTTGAACACGCATGATAAGCCAGCCGGTTTCGACCTACCACGACGCATCTGGAAAATCGCTAACCGAATTCGGACAAATCACGGTCTTTGTAGGGACTCACTACATAAGTGGGATAAAATTCGGGACCCACTGTGTGACTGCGGAAGGGAAAACCAGACCATTCAGCATATTGTGGAGAACTGCGAGACCACGGCCTACCCTGGTGTAATGTCTGATTTCCTCACACTCCCACATACGGCGATTCAATGGATTGAAAATTTATCGATAGAGATATAAATGTGTTATTTCTTTTATGTTTCTACGTTTATGTTTGTGTATGTGTTTTATATATACACCTTTGCATTTTTGTATTTTATAAATTCTGTTTTGTTTACTGTTTTTAAATCATGTGTTGCCATACGCTAAATAAATAAATTGGAATATCATTTAATGATTGTTCCGATTCTTTAGATCCACTTAAAGAAACTGTATTTTCCCAAGGACGAAACATATTAAAAATTGACACCGAATAAATAAATAAGAAGTACACTGTAACAATGTTTCAAAATAAAAAAAGTATGTATATACAAGGAAGCCAAGAATAATATTAACGCCACGAATCACCTACCACCTACTATTCACTAAATCAAAAATCAAGTGCGAACACAAGCACAGTGTATCACTGTATGAATATTTTCCTAGCCCCCACTACTGAAGACAATATTTGTCTAACTTCTACTTCCTACTTTAATTGCAGAACAAAATGATCCCGCTTTATACAAGTCGCTAATACCGACACCACTTGTCGGCACATCTACATGCCGCTAATACCGACAAAGCCACTTGTCGGCACATCTACAGGCCGCCAATGCAACCTGTCTGCACATCTGAGAATTTAGTTTCTGCAATTGAAAATGTAAAAACTATAACCACACTTCCATTGTCGCCTCTTATGAGTGTAACCTCACACCCCACAGTTTAGTTAAATTAATTTAAGACAAAATTTTAATTAGTAACGTTTGTTAATCTCACAAGAGATCAAAAAATGAAGATATCAACCTCTATTCAAATCTAATATGGGTTATAGAAATTAAAATGTAAATTCATATTAAATAATTATACGCCATTCTCCCCTATAACGATATCCAGCTAAGTTGGTTATTGAATATTTGCACAGTGGTGCCAAAATATTATTTTATTTTTATGTATATGGACAGTGTACGGTGTTTTCGACATTAAACTGCTCAAAAATGTCCAGATTCATCAGCATTCCTTCTATTGGCGGTATCCTTTGTGTTTTTATAACGTTTTTTTATTCTCATAAACAAGTGGGTCCTACTATACCTTTTTTTATCAGCCATTAATAAGTTTTCAACGACTACACTGCCGAAGCACTGGTTTTCAGTGTTAAAATCGTTTTTACGTCATGCTGAAATTCGCGATTAGTGTATTCCTTAAGCCTTTAATGATCCGTTAATAACTGTGCAAAGAAAATTGCAAATTTTATTGTTTCAACCACTTTTTCGCTTATGTTCTGCTCACTTAAGTTAAAGCTAGCAGAACAGTCATTTTTGCGAAAATTGGCGGAGCAGAAAATTCTAAATTAGAGCATTTAATCAGCCTTTACTGAGCCTTTAATTGTCCATGCATTGATTTTTAATTCTGCTGACTTTGCTCTTAAGAGACATCGATATATATTTTTTCCCCTAATTTTTTATTGGAGAACTAATATAACAGTAGATTTGTTGTAGGAAAGATTTCTACGAATATCTAATAAAACTTATTACAAAAAAATATTTTATCACTTTATCTATAACGATTTCATTTTACTCGATTATATTTTTTATAATATCTATTCGGCATGGTAACATTTATCAGTTTTGGATAAAATTTTGACTGGTGCGTTACTTCAGTGTTACATTTTCTTCCAATTATTTATTCATTTTAATTTTCCTTCAGTTTTGTTGTGATTTATTCGAAACGTTGTGTATGAATACAAAAGTGAAGTGAAAATCCAGTCTTTATTGGATGTTTCGGAAGTTGATGTTGTGGAAGGCTTACAGATGGAATCGTAAAAAATAAAACATGAAAAATATTAAATTTATTAATCTTCTGGGTGTGGCTGATAGAAATCAATCGATATATTGACGCGTCATCTAAGATAAGAGAAAATGGAACCATATTAGCAACAATACACTCATGACATTAATTTTGTATCAAAAATTTTAGTTTTTTTGGACAGTAAATGTAAAATTTTGATGTTTTTTACTTATTTGCTCATCACCAAACGATATTGGTAACAAACACACCTTAAAATAATTTGTTTCAAAGAAGATTTAGAATTTTCAATACATTAAAAATGTTATTCTTCAAATAATTTGCTAGTAATAGTTTTTTACCGGATGGTCTTCCAATTTCAAAACAAAACCTGTTCAATTTGGAGCTCCTGTCCAAACAGAATAAATCTTGTGCGATAATCTCTTCCAATATATGGTTTTATCTACTTTTATCTGCCTTTTGAGTAATCTTTTCAGGAGATATGTAATCATGAAAACTCGTCACTAGTTATACTAGCCGATAAGTCTAAAGATGAACAAGAGATGCCTGGAAATGTATAACTATATGATCAAATAAAAACTTACCTTATATTTTTGTTTGCAGAGAAAAATGACTTCATTGAGTGAATTGCGAACTTCAAATGATGATAACTGGGATATACACACTTTCGCCCTCTATCGGATGTATTTTAGATACGGAATTTGAGTAGGTATGAATTTTTGTTCTATTTTGAAACAATGAATTTATTTTTATTTTTTTTTTTAGTTTTAACTGATTATTTTTTAAATGTTTACTGATAGAAAGATGAATGATAATTTGATTATTAATTAATTTTGTATCCATCAAGATCAGGTCGAGACCAGCAGATTCTTGAAGCTTGGAGCAGAGATTCAGAGGCTTTGCTTGGTTAAAAGCTTAGCTTGAATTCCAAGCTCTTGAATAATCAAGCATAGCTTTCATAGTAGCCAAGCCAAGCATTTCTTACAAAAAGCTTGAATTTTCAAGCAAAGCTTTCAAGTTTTTGGAGATGATATTATCTTAATGTAAACATTTTCCTACTACACCTCTGCAAACTATAATTGTTTAGAAGAAGAACCACCTTAAGTGCAGGCGAGATAGATAATTTAATTGCAAAAAAGTAAAATAATTTTCTGCAGAGTTTTTATGATTGGAAGTGATAAAGGGGCTTACAATCCATCAAGACCAGCAGCAGATTTCTTGAAGCTTGGAGCAGAGATTCTGTGGTTTTGCTTGGTTCTAAAACCTTGACTTGAACTCCAAGCTCTTGAATAATCAAGCAAAGCTTTCATAGTAGCCAAGCCAAGCATTTCTTACAAAAAGCTTGAATTTTCAAGCAAAGCTTTCAAGTTTTTGGGGATGATATTATCTTAATGTGAACATTTTCCTACTACACCTCTGCAAACTATAATTGTTTAGAAGAAAAACCACCTTAAGTGCAGGCGAGATAGGTAATTTAATTGCAAAAAAGTAAAATAATTTTCTGCAGGGTTTTTATGATTGGAAGTGATAAAGGGGCTTACAATGAACGTAAAAAAATTCATCCAACAATAGGGTACTAAAGGGTTAATTTGAGGGGGGTTAAAAGGGAGGTCAAATGGTATTTTGCGATTTTCCGTGAAACTTGACGTCTCATCAAAAAATATCCGATGGCAAAGTTGTAGATCTAGAAAAAATGTACAACTTATATGTGAATCATTTTTTACCATAACCTCAAAATTTTCGCGGAAAATGCAAAAAATTATTAAGAAAATTTTTTTCTAGTTTTTTATTTTTAATTTCCGCAAAAATAATTTAATTTTGATGAAATTTTGTGAAAGTATACCTTTTGAGGACTCAGGTAAACAAAAATTTTATATAATTTATATTATATTTTGAGTTGGTTAACTGTGAGAAAAATTATTTTCGTTAAGAGGTTTCATTAACGCGTCATAACTTCATAAGATATTTCCCCTTCACCCGCGCAGCCAAAATAGGAGTGACTAAATATAAATCTTATCCATCTTTGGCAACACAGCATAATACATTTACCAAAAGATATTGTCACCGAATAAATAAATCCTTTATGCATTCTTAGTAGCCAGTGGCCAGTGCGTGGAGAACATAAAAATTAGGTGACCAAAACCAACCAATGTTTTAAATAAGTAATGAACTGAGGTATAGAAACTAATATTTTTTAGCGATAATTATGTTTTCTTTGATTCAACACACAAAAATGCAAGATTTTGAATCTGTCACTCACAGAAAAACCTAGGTATAATAATTAAAGAAATTATTATTTCTACAATGCATTTTATAAAATCTTGTTTTTGTCAAAATATTTTGAATTTTTTTATTTTTATTGCACTTGTATAAGAAAAATTTTATTCATTGATTTAAAATAGTAATCAATAAATTGTAACCCAAAAATAATGGAATAAAAAATGGGAGAATAAAATAAACGTGGTAGAAAAAATCGCGATTTATTGGAATTTCACTCAATAATCCTCAGGTGTTATCGGGAATTGTTCCTTATTTCCAACCCCTTGCTATTCTTGGATCCACTAACTCCGGTAGAAGACAATTGAAGAAAAAAATTTTAACTTTATTAATCTAAAAAAGAACATGAGAAATAAGTACATTTCCAATTTGAAAATTATATGGGGTGTTTCATAGTTAAACCGACATACGTTAACCTTGGATACTAGATCTAACGCCTTTAATAACCGAGATACGGGGTGTTTCATCAATTTCGACCAATATTTTGATAAGCCGTAACTTTAGAACCACCCTGTAGATTTCTCTCATACTTGGTACAGGTATAGTGTGTTAATAGCCCAATCCTATAGTGTAAGAACTACAATAAAAATCCAGATCCGGATTAAGAATTTGCAAAATTTGAAAATCCCCAAAACAACATCCTGTATATCAGATTTTTTAATATTGGGATGGATATGTGAAAAGAACGGAAGAAAATAAGTTAAATTGAAAATTTTTTTTAAGTGCACATCCTATTCTACTAGTGTAGTTTTAAGTTAAATTACATCAAATGCATTTTTTTCATTTTCACAAGCAGTAACTTTCGAAATACCTGGTAGATTTCTTTCATATTTGGTACAGAAACGTCACAAAAATATGATTGAAACAGATTTTGAAAGATTATCAAGTGTTCTGTTTCTATAGTAAATTTATTTAGTTTGTTATGTCATTTTGATATTTCGATAGAGAAAGCCGAAACGTCAATTAAAAACTTTTTTAACAAATAAGTGGTTTTAATCCAGTAAAGAAAAAAAAAGAAATGTGTTATAATGTGTGCACTTTCGGATTAATTTTAGATAAAAAACTCTTAAACTATCAAGTAGGCTTTGGCAATAACACATCTTTTTTCTTTTTTCAAATACCTAGGTATCCGAGTACATTTTAAAGAATCTGATATACAGGGTGCTATTTTAGAGATAATCAACTTTTACAAATTTTTCTTAATCCGGATCTGGATTTTAACTTTAGTTCTTGTATTGTACGATTGGACTATTTAAACAATCTACCTGTACCAATTATGAAAGCAATCTACAGGGTGTTTCCAAAGTTATGGCTTATGAAAATGACAATAAGTATTGCTTTAATTGAATTTAGTTTAGTAATATGTAGAACGAGATGTGAATTTATAAAAGTATGTCAGAATATCTCAGTTTTTTTCATTCGTTTCGGATGTCTGATCGAATTTAAAAAAAAACTGATGTACAGCGTGTTGCTTTGGGAATTTTCAAATTTTACAAAATTTTCTTAATCCGTATCTGGATTTTAACTGTAGCGTAGTCCTTGCATTATACGATTGGGCTACTAAAAAATGATACCTGTACCAAATATGAAAAATCTACCAGATATTTCGAAAGTTACTGTTTGTGAAAATGAAAAAAATGCATTTTAAAAATAATCAAATTCTCATCGTAACATTACTTAATGTCGGCGTCGGGATAATCTTTTGGTACTCAAGCATTTTCCCATTTACTGTTCTCTCCCTTTCTGTTTTTAGGCCCATAATTTTGTTCAACAGTATGATACACAATACCAATCAACAATTGCCCTAATATCCCATTCACCACAGTAAATCACTTTAACGCCTAATACGTATTTTTATCCCCCTTAAATTAAAAAAAAAAACCTAATTTTTTTCACACCATCTTAAAGTCAAGGTTTCAACGAAGAAAATGAGCACTGATAAATTTTTGATTTTTTTGATGACGTTATGTCAATTTTTCTCAAATTTGCGTTGTCATTTGTGGAAATGTCGCGATTTGGAGAGTCTTCGAGTGGAGAAATTGAAAAAGCCATCAATGATAATGTGCCTCGCAATACTGTGAATTCAACTACATCAATTTGGCGACAATTTGCGATGTTTTGTTTGGAAAAGAAATATGAACTCATTGCAGAAACTTCCACTGAAGAGTTAGCTTCTATTTTATGTGACTGGGCATTCAACATGAAGAAGACCAATGGAGAAGATTATAAAGAGAGTGCAGTCAAGACGATTTGGAACACTTCAGCAAAAATGTTACAAGAGAAGTACTTTAAAGATTATAAAAGAATTTTTAATCCGTTCACGGACATACAGTTTAAGAAAGCGAGAAATGCACGCGACACAAAACGCAAAATTTTACAAGCAATCCCAGAAAAAAGGAAGGTGAGTTCTAATGCTCTCACAAAACGAGAAATTTTTGAAATGGCACGTCCTGGAGTGAAGAAGAACCTGTAGGCCTCCAAAGAAAATTTTATCACATTGCTGCGTATGAATTGGCTTGGAGAGGTGTAGAAGCAGCAAATTGTAAGGTATTCTATTTTAAAATCGAGACAGACAACCGTGGAAGAGAGACCGGAAGAGTTGAATATAACCCAGTGTTTTCGAAGACAGCACAAGGGGGAAATCAGAAGTTGGCCGACAGTAAATGGTTGGTAGCAAACACTGCAGAAGATTGTGTTTGTCCAGTAAGATTGTTTAAACAAATTATGGGAAGACGGGGAAACTATAACACATGTGAAAAGTTTTTTTTAACTCCAAATCCTTTTTGGCAAAAAACAAATTCGAAAGGATGGTATAAGAATTCTCCTATTGGGATAAACGACACAGACGACTCCAAGACCGAAGAAGAAGTTGGAACCAGAATATACGAGTAAAAACCAAGGATAACGATCCCAGTGAGCAGCAGCGATACACCTATATACAGGAGAAATAAGTAGAAAATATATCATAGTCAGTCTGTTGCCAGACAAGGAATAGCGAAAGCAATAGTTAAGAAAGCAATCAGGAAATGAGTGGACCTACTGAGCAAGGACAGAAGGTCCGTAAAACCAATGCTTACAGGATCCTGTAAACTCAATAAACTCATGAAAAACGCAGGTCTGGCAGAAGAAACCACATGCAGGTTTTGAAGAAGAAACCTCCATCCATATCCAAGAAATAGCAAGGACAAGGATCTCACAGAAGGGAACGGAATATATAGAGGCAGAAAGCTACGTTAAAGAACCATTGTCTGAGGTCCTGAGCATTCTTAAAAGGACGAAGCTCGCGCAAAGTTCGCAGTGGAAATAGGCAGCAGGGTGATCCTTTTTACATATCTTATCTATCGGGTAAGGTACATGAAGATAAAGAAGAACTTACTTTACTCCACGATTACAAAATTTGGCTTATAACACCTCGACTAAAATCTTAAGGAACCATTCTCCCGAAATTCCAAATTAATTATTTAGGAACTGGCAAATTGAGGGATGGTCCAAATAGATAAATTATTTACACTTTCTTTGTGCAAATGTTACATTCTTATGTTGAATAATCAAATATCCAAATGAATTTAGCAAATAATTTAATGAATTAGGGTTTTGAGGTATATAGAGAGTGTTAACAGATTGAGGCGCTTTTATCTTCTAGGAAATTGTCGGTGAATGTAGGGTAATTACTTGAGTTACTTCACTAGTAGGTTAAAGTCGTTGAAGTTTTAAGTTACGCTAGGTTAACCCATATACCGGGTGATTCGGTAAAGGTGGCGACTGGCTATATTTCGGAAACAGCAGGTTCTGAAACTTAGGGAAAGAAATTTTCCGCATATTCTCTAAGTAAGTCTATAACTTCTGGTATTGCATGAGGATCCGCTGGCCAGTATCTATCTTTTCCAGTAGAGAGTTATTTTTTACTCTAGCCATTTTATTTTTACCCTTAGAAAAGTTCTACCACACCCATCAATAAAGTCAAAAATAATCTGTGGGACGCCCCTGAAAAAGGATTAAAATTAAACTAATAGGATTGTATATTAATCTGACACACCGAGTTCGAGTAGAGTAGGCCTTAAACAAAGACAGCGACAAATATTGTTCTCTAAACCAGGTCGAGTAGTAATAATGACAATGTGCGGCGTTTAATGATGTCTATCCAAGAATGTTTGAATTCTACAAACTTAGGAAAGGTGGCAGCATAAATCGGATGAAGATTTTCCAATCTTGGATGAGTTTTTACCCAAAAACAGAAAAGATTTCAAGAAAATTGTTATTTTTTAGCTAATCAGGTGGTATACAAGGTGTTTCATAGATAAACCGACATACGTTAACTGTAAATAGAGGGTACTTAGGTGATTCCAAATAACCTTGGTTACTGGGTCTAACGCCTTCAATAACCGAGATACGGGGTGTTTCATCAATTTCGACCAATATTTTGATAAACCGTATCTTTAGAACCACCCTGTAGATTTCTCTCATACTTGGTACAGGTATCAAATACTATTAAACGAGCAAGGTTTGTATGTGTGTGTATATGTGTGTGTGTGTGTCCAGAGGATCTCGAAATCCACTCGTCGAATTCAATGAAACTTTCAGGGTAGACTAATTCCTATCTAAATCGACAGAAAATATAGGTCTCATGTCTGTGAAAATTCGATCTTCCGAGATATTTACAAGAAAAGTTAAGCTTTTAGTTTTATTTCCTAGCAACGGCAACTTGTTTCTATAGTAATATACTATAAAGGAGAGAGGATATAACGTCACATTCCATAGGCGTACTTTGCAAAATAAGTTTCTATAATATAAATAAGGTCACAGCATATAAAATATATATACGCACTTAGTAGATTAAATTTTGAAGTTATATTATTTACAAAAAATAAAAATAAACCTTATGCATCTGACACTTTAACATTGAACGAATTAAATTTAACCAATAAATAACAAGGAGGATTATATGTTGGGATTAAACTGTTTTTAATCTCTTGGCATTAAAAGTAACGCTTCAGTACTTACCTAAACTCAAAGATTAAAAAAAAAGTTAGTTTAAGAACTATCTATAAAAGTCACTGTCTTCACTAAAACTACTGGTATTACTATAATTGTCTTTTCTGAGGTTTATTATTATAGGTTCTATTAAATTATCCATTGATAGTGGATATACTTTCCTAAATGAATTTTCCACCTTTTTAACATGATCAATGCATTTTCCCCAATGTTCTCTATTTACATCTGAAAATGCCTTCAAAAACAAATTTCGCACATCAGGAAATTTAAATGTTTTATTGGTTTGAGAAACATAACCTTTTAATAATTGTGACCAGATCAGTTCAATGGGATTTAACTCTGCGTGGTACGGAGGCAATCTGAGAATTTTAATTAGTTTTTCTCTGGCCATCTCATCTATAATATATTTTTTGAATTTTGAATTTGAATTACTAATAATTCTTCCTTCAAGGATTTAGGAGGACTGATAATATTTTTAGAATGAAGCCATTTTGAAAAATATATAATTACAAAATTCCGAATCAATTAAAATACATACGATACGGCTATGAATAAATAAAGTCTGACTTATCTGTCAAAATAACAGGTTAATTACAGTAAAAACCATGGAAACAAGATTAAATCTAGACAAAAACTATATTAGGCCGATCAGATGTATTAAAATTTAAATTTTAACTACAAATAAGCATTGAAGGATGAGGTAAAAATAAAATTTCTACCTCCTGAACCTGTACTACGTTCTGCAAATTAAATACTGCACTCCTTTCTTCTGTATAGTATAGTAGTAAAAAGGTTTGACTTTATTTAATTTCTGGCGTTTAAATCTGAAAGAATTCAATTTTAAATTTGCCGCTTTTTATCCATAATAACCTTCAAATTTTGACAACTACTGACACGCACATCTCTGGTTAAATGTTAAGAAAATGGGACCGGCTGGGATTTTCATGAAATTTTCGCAGATGCTATAAAACATGATAAAATCAATATACTTAGCAATAGAAATTTTTGCGCGGAAAAATATTTTTCACATTTTTTTATTCTACAAATGCCCAAGTAGTAATTTATAACCAGAATAAACCTGAAAAGTATAAAAAAGAAAAGGTTCATTTGACGGACATAAATAATTTGCTTGTCAAATGACAGCCATCTCATAAATTCTAAGTTGAAAATACAACGTTGCCAATTCAATTTCAGAAATCATGGGTTTAGGTAAATATTTATAGGAACGTTGAGTAACACTGTTAAAATGGACACTTGTCAAAATGTGACACCTGTCAAGACGTGACAACTGTTAAAGTGTGATACGTGTCAGAATGTTACAACTGTCAAAATGAACAAATGTCAAAATATGACACCTGTCAGGATGTAACAAATGTCAAAATGTCACACGTTTCGTACTTTTCTTTATTTATTACACAGATCTAACCTAACCTAAAGCTAATCTTTTTTTTTGGCGGGTGGTAATGCTTTATGCACATCGGGTAAAGGTTCTTCCCTTCCCCGATAGTGTGAGACTACTAGATGTTGCCCTAAAAGGGTGAAACTAGGCAACTTTTAATGCATTTAACTAACCTCTGTGACAAGCAGTTGATAAACGTCAACAACACCTGCAGCAAATTGAAAATTAACACTGACAGCTTTTTTTATTTTCCCGCCTACTTTCAAGCCAATCGCCAATCAACTTTCTATTTATCTACCTTTCTATAGTTCAAGTAGATGTCGCCCACTCCGTGATTTTCACGAATTAATTAATAATTTGTCAGGTTATAAATATACTTAAATTATATACTCATTGGACTGCTTAAAAATGTAGATTTGAATATTAAGAGCGAAGCTCGGTGACCAGATATTAGTGTGTTAATAGCCCAATCCTATAGTGCAAGAACTACAATTAAAATCCAGATCCGGATTAAGAAGAATTTGCAAAATTTGAAAATCCCCAAAACAACACTCAGTATATCAGATTTTTTAAAATTGGGATGGATATGTGAAAAGAACGGAAGAAAATAAGTTAAATTGAAAATTTTTTTTAAGTGCACATCCTATTCTACTAGTGTAGTTTTAAGTTAAATTACATCAAATGCATATTTGAAAAGAACGGGAAAAAATGAGTTAAAGTGAAAAAATTTTTTAAGTGCAAATCCCATTTTACTACTGGAGTTTTAACGTCCAATTACATCAAATGCATTTTTTTAAATTTCACAAGCAGTAACTTTCGAAATACCTGGTAGATTTCTTTCATATTTGGTACAGGTATCATTTTTTAGTAGACCAATCCTATAATGTAAGAACTATACTACAGTTAAAATCCAGATACGGATTAAGAAAAATTTGTAAAAGTTGGTAATCTCTAAAATAGCATCCCGTATACCAGATTTCTTTTCTTCTCTTCTCTTCTTTTCAAATATCCATCCCAATTTTAAAAAATCTGATATACAGGGTGTTGTTTTGGGGATTTTCAAATTTTGCAAATTCTTCTTAATCCGGATCTGGATTTTAATTGTAGTTATTACACTATAGGATTGGGCTATTAACACACTATACCTGTACCAAGTATGAGAGAAATCTACAGGGTGGTTCTAAAGTTACGGCTTATCAAAATATTGGCCGAAATGGATGAAACACCCCGTATCTCGGTTATTAAAGGCGTTAGACCCATTAACCAAGGTTATTTGGAATCTCCTAAGTTCCCTCTATTTACAGTTAAAGTATGTCGGTTTAACTATGAAACACCCTGTATAAGAATATCGGAAAGTCATTATTTTTACGATTGTGTAGGTTCATTCCATTTTTTTTTAACGTAAAAGGAAATCATTGACTTTCCGGAATTACAAAAAATGAGACTTTTTTTTTGTGATAAACGGTTTTCACCGAAAAATTGTCTGGGATATGAGAAGCCACACCCAGTTTCACCAAGGTAGTGAATGCTCTTAAAATAATGAAGCTCTAGATGAAAATATAAATGTAAAAAAAACACACAAATCATTTAACATATTTTACTATGAAATAAATTTTAAATATAAACATAAAAATAGGTAAATGTAACAAATGTATTATTCTAAAAATATGCATTATAAAATATAACTTTACAAATATTTCAAAAAAATATGGAATGCACTCTTTTATCGAATTATTTGAACATAAACTGAAACATATAGTATCTCGCTATATGAAAGAATGCAGAATTTTTTTTCATGATTAGAATAAACACTCTACCTATAACTTCTGTTTAGGTTATATATTGGTGCTATTGTCCTACATCAGTCAAAATATGTGAAGATTCTACGAATATATATTTACAAAAAAAAAAATTTTTGGTAACTAAAAATTAAGTCCTAGATATACAAAAATTATCTTTGGTACTTACGACTCTAACAGTGATTCATTTACTTAACGTGCAATTATTTCAATAAGCAAAAATGTAACCATTTAAACAATTTCTACTAAAAATAAATCCTAAAAATAATTTCTCATAAAAGCAAATTATTGCTTACATTGAAATGGTCGACCACAGCCATTTTGTTTATTATTATTTTTAGTTTTTAATATTAATTTTTAGCGTGACGTAACAATTGAATGTACAAACTCGATAACTAATTTCCCATTCTATATAATATTCGAAAATAAATATTTCGAAACAAAATTTTCTTTTCAATTAAAGAAAATAACTATCTAAATTTTTATTGCCCAATCAGACCTTCCCACTGAGATCTAACCACTTTTAAAAAATAATTTCGTATATTCATTACTGATTCCTTGACAATTTTTTTTATTAAATTACATTTTTTATCCTATTTTAAAAGAAGATATAAAAAAAACTGATTTGGAACTCTTGAAAGTGTCATATTCCTATAAGATTGTAGATAAAGAATATTATTACAAAATCTTGCAAAAAATGTCAGTAAAATTATCGGGAACTGTTTTAAAAATTTAAAAAAATAAATTCCTAAATATGCTAGCATCTATCATTATAAATGTAAAATATAGATGTTGAGTGTAGACAAAATAACGTTCTTTTTTAACTCTACACCTTCAAATTTAATTTTCCACCCCCAAATAAATAAGAACTGACTTAAGTATCTTTAGAATGCTGATACTTACAACTGTACCAAATTTAAAACCCATAATTTATAAAACTTTCCCGATTTATTATTAAAAAGTAACTCTCGGTGGTTCAACTCCAAGATGGTTTGGGAGTGCCTAGAGAATCTAAACGAACTAGGCAAGAACAACACTGTTGCAGACATACTCACAAAAAAAGGGACTGAAACACCATTTCTGGGACCTGAAGCCTTCTGCGGAATAGGCACCAATACAATACTTGATGAACTTGGAAAAGAAATAAATAACAAAAGATCCCAATACTTGATAGGACTACAAGGAATGGGGCAGGCCAAGACACTACTGGGAAACTATAACCAGAAAATATCTAATGACTGCATCAGTAAAAATAAGCTCAGAATACTAACGGGTATCCTAACAGGCTGAGAGGCCACCTGAAGAAACTCGGATCAGTAGACAAAGAAGAATGCAGATTCTGCGAGGAAGAGGAGAAAACCTCTATCCACATTCTGTCAGAATGCATTACCCTGCAAAATCCAAGGGTACGATACCTCAGAGAATATCAAATAGAAGAGGAAGATCTACCTAACCTGAAGCCTAACGACATCCTGATCTTTTTGAAAGCAATAGGACTGGAGGAGCTGCTCTAATCATTGAGACACCCTTAACGATTGGGCAGCAGTAGGAGGCACAATGGATCTTATAGGTCGCTGTGTATTGACACCCCCATCACAGATAGATAGATAGAACTCTCGGTGGTTAGAGAGTTCATCAACTCCATATATTGGCTCAGAATCCGCACTTGGTATTACAAAATCCAACGGAAGGGTGGAATGCACCACGGAAAACATTCATTAAAGAACCGTCCAAACACAAAGCTGAAGAACTACTCAATATGAACAGGAATCAACACTCCAATGAGAGGATACCTGCACGAAATGAGGGCTGTACAACAGAGAATTTTCCTGCGGAATTCGAGGCCCAGGCTTACTCCCGAAGACTACAACAGCCAACTTTTAAAGAACCTGTACAGAAAGGTACAGGAGACAAGAGTTGCGGAGTGGATGCTATCAAACGAACCCGGAAGGCACTTCTGAAACACCCACTCGGTTTTTTTTAAGTTCCCAAGGACGGGGATTGACCCCTAGATGTCCGAGAGAGCGGACGATTCGCTGAACACTGTATCACCGAAAAGGAAGATATTAATACATATCAAATGATATGTATGGGGATACACCTGTACCGGAGACTTAGCTGGAGAACACACATACGTAAACAACTATGATTGAGACTCAGTAAACGATACTGGATAATAGGACGCAGATCACAATTGTCAGTCAACAACAAATTGCTGCTCTACAAAGTTATTTTGAAACCAATATGGAGTTATGGAATACAACTCTGGTCTAAATCTAACATCGAAATTCTAGAAAGGATTCAGTACAAAGTTCTTCGTAGTATTGTAGACGCCCCTTGGTATGTACCTGTGTTAAAGACGAAATATCCAACCTATCCCAGAAATATGTCCAAAGGCTTAGTCACCATCCTAATCATCTGGCAAGGAATCTAATGGAGAAGGTTGAAAAGAATCTACACAAGTGACTTGCCCAATAGATTTTGATCCTAGACTTAAAAATTTAGAATTTTGCGTATAGAGCAACTAATAATCAATCTAATTTGTGTAAAATTGTAAACAGTAGGTAAGAGGGATAAAGACAGGCCTAAAAGTCACCGGAGGCTTCGGTCAGACGAGCCCAACCAGGGGGTCAAGTTTTTAGTGAGTATGCCTGGAAAGGCGATTCTCACAGTAGACCTTGAGATTTTAGGCTCATAACCTCCCCATAAAGGGTTTTCTTCACCTCCGCAAAAAAAAAGAGGGATAAAAAAAATAAGCCTAACCAGGAAAAATTAATAAGACTTCACGAAAATGTCTAGATAAAAAAATTTGATTACTCATATAAACTTATATTGAAAATAAAGTTCCTGTAACGGGTGGTTCAATGGGTCCGGTGTAGAAACTTTATATAGTCCGGACCGGCGTTTTACATGCTCTCTGAGGCCGATTTTGTGAACCACTGGATTTTCTCGGGGATCGAACCCGAGTGGTCTCGACTCCCAATTAACTTTACCTCTCCCTTTAAATTTAACCTATAGGGCTGTACGGGCACGAATTCTGTTCTGTTTTTTTATACCACCAGTTCTAGTAATTTTTTCACTTATGTATAATTTTGGGTTCGACATATAGTTTGCGGCTCAGTCTAAAAATTGTCAAATTATTAAAATTAAAGATATATCCTAGTAAAGTCATTTGTCAGTTGTCATTTGCCAGTTATCATTTGTCAGTTGTCATTATTCAGTCGAAATGTGTTTTTTGACAGATAATTTGAATTAATTAAAATTAAAGATATATCCTATTAAAGTCATTTGTCAGTTGTCATTTGTCAGTTGTCATTTGTCAGTTGTCCTTTGTCAGTTGCCATTTGTCAGTTGTCATTTTTCAGTCGAAATGTGTTTTTTGACAGATAATTTGAATTAATTTCCGTCTATTGGTGAAAAGATTGAATGCGAATTCGCAATTTTAAGAGTTTAAATATTAAAAAATTATAATCTAGCAAAAATTGTCAAAATATAAAAACTTATTCCTGTTTCACGCACATTAATTTTTTCCATTTATTTACGTTATAGGTCGCTTAAAGTTTTTGGATTATATCTTGGTTTTATAATATTTATTATATAGTATTTTTTTTATGTGAAAGAAGTGTTGTTTTGTAGTTAGGTATGCACTTAAATCTCAAGCGTTTTATTTTTTCTTAATTATTTATACTTAGATATACATATCTTCTAATTCCGTAGATCAAATCAACCGCTTTATCTCTCCCCCCCCCCCCTTTTTTCTGTATTGTAAGATAAAAATCTTAAAAAATAAAAAAAGTCAAATAGAACGAACAATCCAAAAACAATACATGGTAGACTTTTTATTTCATTTTGAAATATTCCAAGAGCTAAATCTGGGTTAAATCAAATTTTTAGTTATTTTTCAACATTACTATTGTGAAATATTGCCGATAAATAACCAAAATCGAGTGTTTTAAATGTTTTAATATAAATAAAATTCCAATGGATCAACATTTCCAAACATGATTTATAAAATGTTCGGAAATTTTCTTCACTATAAAATTTTTCTAAACCATCATAAATGCTAATTGTCCAAGCAATGTAAGAAGGTAAGAACATAAACTTTTTAAATGACTCACTATTTGCTATTTCAGTAATACTGATTATTTGCAATATACTGGCGCCAATAAACCGACTCTTGGCATTCAAATTGTCTCACTTCTGACGCCATTAAATTATTAGGTCTACAGATTTGCTTCCCTCGATTTCCTAGGGTAAAAACATAGTGAAGCATCGCATCAAGCATCGCATCAAGCCTCGCCTCAAGTATCAAAAACAAATATGTACTAAACGTTAACCATTCATAGTAAAGCATCGAGCATCGACTAAAGCATCGCATCGAGCATCGCCGAGGAATTCCGAGGAATCAAATTAATTTGATTTTCAAGACTCTTCTCAGGACTGAAGCCCGAAATGTGATGTATGATTGGTGCGCTCAAGGTCGTATTTTGTCAGTATCGTATCGCAAGAAGACGCCTATTCCGATCTTAAAGAAATTAAGGCTGGAGTACCACAAGGAAGTGTCCTAGGACCTGTCCTATACTTACAGTACACATGTGATATTCCAGAGTTAGAAAACAATACCACCTTCGCCGACGACACTGCCATTCTAGCAGTAGGAAAGAGCAATGAAGAAGCAACCCACAAGCTGCAAACAGCTGTCCACCTGATCTATGACTGGACGAAGAGATACTTTGGTGTTACCTTAGATGCCAAACTCCGATGGAAAGTGCATGTTAAAAAGAAAAGAACTTGGACTGAAATATAGAAAATCTACTGGCTAATTGCAAGAAACTCCACTCTGTCTCTACATAATAAGCTTATGCTTTATAAGCAGATACTTAAGCCTCTATGGGCCTATGGTATCCAACTATGGGGATGCACCAAAGCAAGCAACTCAGCAATCATCCAAAGATTTCAAAACAAAGCACTGAGGAACATAGTAGATGTCCCTTGGTACATTCGCAATAGTTATCTCCATAGGGATCTGGAAAAGGACACTGTTGACCAGACCATCAAGAAATTAGCCAAGAGTCATGAAGAAAGACTTCATCATCATGTCAATGTCAAGGCTATCCAGCTCCTTGACAATACTGGGTTAGAAAGAAGACTTAAGAGAATCAAGCCCTTTGAGTTAGTTCAGTGTTTTTAGTGCAACATCAGAGTTTTAGTGTGCACGTTAAAGTTTAGAGCAATTGATTTGACTTGCGATTTCTATAAAGGAAAGAGAATTTTAGCTTTTCTTTAACTCGTACGAAGCTGCTTGGATTTTTTCATCAGTAACTTTGCCCTTTGATCTTAAAATATTTCAAAGCGAGTTATATAGTCTTTTGATTTTGATCTATAGTGTAACTAAATTTGAGTCATAATATGTGCGTGATCCAGAATCATTTTCAAGGAATCATAACGAAATAAATCCATTTATAAACAATATATACAATGTGCTAGAATAATTTCGTAAAAATTATGAGGAAAGCGACACCACCGTAGGTCTATCAACACAATGATCTCCGTTGATAATAACTTTCGTGTTGTTGTTATTGTTATTCAGTAGTGATGTTGTTTCGCTATCTGATTCGTTGGATGGGGGACTGGGACTTGGCTGTTGAAGAATTGACTCGTAATAATGAGATGGTACGGTGAGTTGAGGTGATTGTGAGTGATATGTGGGACTCAATCTCTGATTCGACTGATTAGTGTATGCATAACTTGTTGTTGAGGCGTGCTGGAGTTGATTGAGCGATGTAACTGTTCTAAGTTCGTTGTAATTATCTGTAAAAAAACAAAATATTATTAATAACTAATTCCACATCGTTAACTAATTCCAAATATTTTCGTTTCTATTAACGTTTTGAGGAGTTGTAGAACATGTATTCGAATATTCCTGAAGCGGACGGAAGACTAAACGCTTACTGGACAATGCGCGTAGGGATGCTCGTTGGGTAGGGGTGCATTCTTTAAAAGAATATACAGCGTATATCAATTTTGAACTATGAGAATGAATGGTAAATACTCACCTAGAGGTGTATGCTCTAATTTTACCCCAACGTCTTCCATTTTGATGGATGATAGTGCTGCATTAGTGAGATTCCTTGGAATATGTGTACTGCTAGCGTTAGACTCTTTACTTCCTTTAGGTTTTCTTTTCCTTGTCTGAAAATAAAGAAAATGTATGTTAAATATGGCTTTTATTTGTTATTTAACCCTTTGACTGCCGGCTAAAATATTAGGCCAAACCCATGTGCCGGCAACGCGGCTAGCGCGTGCTATGCATGATTCATTTTATGGTTGTACTATTCATCTGGCAACAATAACAAAGACTGTTTATGCGAAGGCACACAATACTGACAGTCTTTGTTATTGTTGCTACATGAATGTTACAACCATAAAATGAATCATGATCACGCGGGAGCCGCATTGCTGGCACATGGGTGAAACCTAACACAACGCGCTAGCCGCGTTGCTGGCAGTGAAAGGGTTAAATGATGTGTCCAATTTTAAACTAACAGATTCTGTCAATACAGCAAATTGTTTGTAACGAACTTCAGCCACGTTGGTTAAAAGTTTAACACGAGTTGGAGAGTTACAAATAAAGGGCATTTTAAAGAATCTATAAATAAGAGGGATACTAGTAAAAATACGAATAACAAAGTACTAGTGAAAGTACAGATTTCCACAATATTTAAAGTAAAAAAGTTGATACGCAAGCAAATCGCAGTTACAACTCTCTTCCGCATCGAATTCCAATGTATTACGGGAAGTAAAATAAAAAATTTGCTCTTAGAGACACGCGTCAAAACTCATCCCATCTACCTACACGTTTTTCGCAGTAAAAATATTAAAGATCTGTTACTAAAGCAACAAAATTAGAGTACGTACCTGAATACTGTCTTTCTTCATTGAAAGAGGTCTGTTGACAGAATGAAGTTTGTAATAGAGTCCACAAGCATTGCAAACGGGTTCGCCGAGGGCATTTCTCCTCCAAAGAGATGTGGTGCCAGTGTGACAGTTGGTACACGTAAGCCCAGCTCGACGGGAGGCGGACTATAAGAGAAAAATTAATTAATTGGTAAATAATAACAAAAAAATATTTGTAATGATACTGCCCAACTAGCATATTAGTATTTTTTAATAACAATAATAATATACGCCCTTCAATTCCCAGCTGAACTTGAGACAGAGCTTGAAGCAGAACTTGAAGCAGAGCTTGAAGTAGAGCTTGAAGTAGAGCTTGAAGCAGAACTTGAAGCAGAGCTTTAAGCAGAACTTGAAGCAGATCTTGAAGCAGAGCTTGAAGCAGAGCTTGAAGCAGAGCTTGAAGCAGAGCTTTAATCAGAACTTCAAGTAGAGCTTGAAGTAGAGCTTGAAGCAGAGCTTGAAGCAGAGCTTGAAGCAGGGCTTGAAGCAGAGCTTGAAGCAGAGCTTGAAGCAGGGCTTGAAGCAGAGCTTGAAGCAGGGCTTGAAGCAGAGCTTGAAGCAGGGCTTGAAGCAGGGCTTGAAGCAGAGCTTGTGCGGGGGAGAGACGGCTATTATTATTGTTTAAATTGAGTTTTTACGGGGTGTTTCTAAATAAGGATATCAAAGATGAATCAGTTAAAAAAATAATGATTGTTTGATTAATATTTTGGATATTTAAGTTGAAAAATAGTGAATGGTGTTATATATTTATTTTCGTTAATAATCAATATCATGTTTAGAACTTTTGGACCACCAAAGGGCTTATTTTTTGTAAAAAATGTACTATAATTGTTTAATGGTTTTTTATATCACATAAATGTTGCTAAAAATGGTAAAAATGTTTATTATACTATTAAAATATTAAGGGTCTTTATTTCAATATTACAAATACAAAATTTTTATGAATTGTGGTACTCGAATGTAGACACGCCCTGTATAATAATTTAGGACTTTATCGGGCTAGTTGGGCGATCAGCAAAATTATTGTAATTTTATGTTATGATCAATGAAAATGGGTTTAACGAATTTTTTTTATATAAAATTAAAATGGTTTAAATTTTACTTTTCATATAAATCAAAATATGTAGATTGATATATATGTAGATTGGTATTTTAATATGTTTTTCAAAAAGGCCATTATTTTATGGAAAATATGTATTTTTAATTAAACCAATTCTTTGACACCCCAAAAAATTAAATATGATTCACATCAAAATAAACTGTCTAATGAGCCATTCGTTTTTTATTGGAATATAAATTATGAAAAAAACACCAGGTAGGTAAATATTGGTTTGAAATTTTATGGTTTTGATCAATTTAAAACTAATTTATTGTACCGGTTAAATAGAAAACAAGTTTGACAAATAACTGGTTCCTAATATGATTATGATGTTTTAATATGTAACTTAATGATTTGAGCAATTTAACTTTCTTGTAATTTTTTAACTTTGTAGCTTTACAGTCTGACAAAATTTTGTTTCGGACAATATAGAGTTAGTAATTCGATATCCCAAAATCGGATTCCGCGTTTCACTTCTTCGAATTGGCTACGTATTAGCCTATATAGTTTGAGGTCCACGGCTAGATAAATACTTTTTCTCAGTCTAACAAGCTTGCGCGAGTTTGGACTTTATTTAATCCGGTTTGTAGGCCCAACTTAGGAAGCCAAAACATAGAAATCAGTTTCGGAATTTTGAATAAAATATTCTCGATGTTTTCTCATCCTTGATTCATATTGTGGGCGCGAAAGAGTGACAAGTTTATCATGTAATGGTTTTGAAGGAATCAGAATACAATTGGTATTCATTTCCATAACTCATAGTGGCTTTATACTTCAAATACTCTTTTTAATTGGTAGTAAAACCACTTACTTTATTAAAAAGTTTTTTAATTTTGACGTTTCGAATTTCTTGTTCGTAAGTCGTTTTCAAAATGACATAACAAAATATATAATAAAAAATTTACTATAGAAACAGAATACTTGATAATCTTACAAAAATATGACAGCAACGGAGAAAGATTTTGAAATTGAAGAAGTCAAAATCTGTTTCCATCATATTTTTGTGACATTTCTGGTAACGAATTTTAAAAAAGGATAGCGCATTTGCATATTATAAAAAACTAGATAAAAACTTATGATACTATCCCAATTAACTCTTTTTGTAATATCAACCGAACAATTAGAAACACATTCGTTATTATTTAAGCATATCAATGCTGCTTCTTTAACTTTGCGGTTATAATTATTAGATTCTTTTAATAATCTAGTTGAAGAATTCCATTATATTTTATGACCAAAAATCCCATGCATTTTCACATATTTTTAATTTTTCGAATTGTTTATTTTTAATGTATGATTGGTGTTCCTATATAAAATTTATTACATTCGCATGGAGTTTTGTAAATACAATTTTTTGTATTTTGAATTTCATTAAAAAGTTTTTGTTATTAAAGATTTTAATGTATTATTAGTTTGAAAAACTGTTTTTAAATTAAATTTATTGCCAATCCTTCTAATTTTTTCGGATAATTTTGGAATATAAGGAATTTTTACTATATTTGAATCAAGTATTTTGTTCTTTATTTTTGAAGTCTCGGTAAAGTTCACGATTTATAAATTTACTTGGGTAGTTGTTCTTAATCAAGACAGATTTAACAAGTGATAATTCATTATTTAAAATATTGTCATTTGAACAAATTGTTTTTGGTCTATTGGAAAGAGATTTGACAATACCTCGTTTAACAAAAATTGAGTGACTTGAATTAAAATTTAGATGTATCTATTTGTATGTGTTTCTTTTCTAAAAACTGATGTTTCAATACATAATGCATCAAGAAACGGTAATTTTTTATTATTTTCAATTTCAATTGTAAATTTAATACTAGGTTCCGAATTATTAATATTATGTAAAAATGTATCAATCAAAGATATCATCTACATATCTAAACCAAACAGAAGGTCTTAAATTTTGTTCATTTACAATTTTCATTTCAAAATTTTCCATGAAAATATCGGTTGATGTTTCAAAAATTTGGATGCCTATTTTACAAAAAGAGTTAATTGCAAAAAGGATACTCTCTATATCGTGATAGTATCATAAGTTTTTATCTGGTTTTTGCTTATGATAATATTATTAAGAAAACTTCATTTATGACGAAGTACAAATTCTCTTATAATATGCAAATGCGCTATCCTTTTTTAAAATTCGTTCCCAGAAACGTCACAAAAATGAGATGGAAACAGATTTTGACATCTTCAATTTCACAATCTTTCTCAGTGACCTATGTTGCTGTCATATTTTTGTTAGGTTATCAAGTGTTCTGTTTCTATAGTAAATTTTTAAGAAGAGTATTTACAATTGGTATTTTTAAATTAAGAGTTTTTATATAAAAAAAATAAGTAAACCCATCGTCGCTTATGCACTAGATTATATAAATATATACGAAGGGATTTAAAATATTAAATTATTATTATACCTCATGATTTATAATAATTGGTAAATATTTTAACCATTGGATCAGAGGCTTAAAATATTAATAATTCTAATATTATCTTCTAATTAGACTTTGTTAAAGTGATAGTGTATTTTATCAGGAGGATATTTTATTATTTTCAGCATATGAAACTACAGTTAAAACATTTACTAGTCTTTATGAATCACCCTGTATCGGTAAAAAAAGTTTAGTTAAAAATAGTCGGTATATATAAATATATTTTAAGTAGGTAGAATTAGTGGGAAGCAGTCAATTGCAGATCAGTAATTAGTATGATTTCTTCGTTTTTACGTCAAGCTTTCGAAAATGTTTATTTTCTTTTTCAAGACAAATAACATGAAATTCAGATAAAATTATATACAAAAAGAAACGTCGGTGTTAAAATTTAAAATAACAAAATGACAATTTCTAAAAAATCAGTACACCAAAGATGCAGAGTGAGATATATCAATTTTTAAATCTTTACCAGATATACCGGGTGACAATGAGACGAGGGCCGTGCCTATATCTCCTTGTTCTTTCGACCGATTTGAATAAAAGACACCATTTTGGATTGACAGACGTATAAAAACAAAATGGCCCACTTCCGGTTTTGCCGAAAATGTCACCAACTTTGATTTTTTAAGAAGGAAAGAAAATAAACATTTTCGAAAGCTTGACATAAAAACGAAGAAATCATACTAATTATTGATCTACAATTGACTGCTTCTCACTAATTCTACCTACTTAAATTATTGAACAGTCACGAAAATATCCACTTATTAAATATACTTTATTTGGAACATCCCGAAAATAATATATATCGTTATAAATTTGACAGTTTTATTATTTTCAGGTAAATTCACCAAATGCAATTATCTACAAGAATGCTGAGTCGTGGCGTAGCTAGGGGTTGGGAGCAGTTTTAAATAATTAATATATTTTCACTAGTTTTATATTTCAATTTAATATTCTAAGTAACAGATTTTTAAGCATTATAATATGTCTAGCTGCGCCACTGGTGCTGAGTAAAATACAAAAAAAAATAAAGCGATATTTAAAGCTTGAAACTGAAGAAAGGAAAGATAGCGAACAGGAATAAGAGAGCAAAGATAGGAAAACTTCAAAAAAATTGAACCTACCAAGCGTCGATTCGACTTTTCTTCAGTGGTGTGCACGGGGTTTCGAACCCCATTATACCCAGCATAGTAGTTCTTGTAGTAATCGGGAACACCCCCGTGGCCCGGCTCTGCCGCCACTGGAACGCAAAATAGGGGGTTATTTTTATTGAAATAAATAGTTTTACTTAGAATACAAAAAATTGGAACCGGTTTTAAAAAAATTTTGAATAATTTTTTTGATATTTTTGTAGCAGCTTTGCCTCGCACATCGGGGGTGTTTTTTGTTATTTTTTTTGTATATCTTCAATGATGTAGAGACCGAACGATATAGGGTTCTAGAAAAATGTAATACATTAAATTTTTTTTAAAAAATTTAACATAATTTCTAACAAAAACTATGATTTGAGCAGATTTTACAATTACAGGGTGTTTACTAATTGTATGCCGATATTTCACGGGAAGATTCTTGCGACATTTTTAAGATACAATTGTCAAAAAATTATTTTTATAACGTTTTTTTTTATTATCTCAAAAACGCTTCCAAATATTTGACCGAATATTGCATAACGTTAGAACGGCATAATTGTGCATTTTTTGGCTAAGCCAAATTTTTCCACTTACACCAGTGGCGTTCGTGAAATAGAATTTTTTTTATTTATAAGTAGTCATTTGTAAGCAAAAAAGGACTCTTGTCTTTTTTCCGTCTGATGCATTGTTTTCGAGTAAAAAAATAAAATTATATTTTTTCGATGCTAATTTAGTATCAGTATCTTGGTAATAAATTGATTTAACGATGAATTTAATAGTATATTACGTAACAAGAGTTGTAAGTAGCATACTTGATATATATATATATATATATATATATATATATATATATATATATATATATATATATATATATATAATATACGTAATAAACTTACAACTCGTGTTACATACTATACTTTATCTACGCCTCAATAAAAATAACTATTTTTTTAAATATACATTTTTAAAATTGACTTTGACCTCGCACAAAATATGATATCGCTGAAACTTGGCACTTATGTACTTGAAAGTTTGTAGAAAACGATAAAAAATCTTTGCTGCTCTAAAGTGTTATGCTAAGTTCACAATTTCGAAAACAGAATCGAAAATTTGGTTTTTTCATTATATCTCAAAAAAAAATAAAAATTTCGAAAAACTATTAGCATCACGTGAAATTGGAAAACTTTATTTAAAAAAAATTGTATTGCTATAAAAAATTATTTAAAATAATAAAGCGAATTTGAAAACTCTACGCGCGCCAAGCTGCTGAATAGAAATATTCAGGCGAGGCGTTCGGAAAAAACTAAAGTATCTTTGCCTAAAATGTATGCAAAAAAAATAAAGCATTTTAAAGAGGAGACTCTAAGCTTTCTCAGGAAGCCATTAGTTTTTAATTTTTTTTGTTTTCTCATAGAAAATTTGACAGGAAGTTAAAATTTCTAAAATTCTCACTGATTTTTATAAAACTGAAGATATCTATTAATAGAGGCCTAGCAAAAAAATATCCTTGTACAGGGTTATTCATTATAAATTACCCACCCCTTATTATCGTTATTATTGCCTATAGAAAGTTGTGTGGTTATAACTCTTTTTTGTTAAAATGCTATCAAATGTAGAAGATTATAAATCTGTAAAAATATACAAGGTATCCCATTTAAAAAAATATATTATTTTTTTGTACACGGTACTGTACATTTGATAGAACTTTAACAAAAAACAGTTATAACCACACAACTTTTATTTCAAACTTTTTTTTCTATATCCAACAATAACGATAATAAGGGGTGGGTAATTTATAGTGAATAACCCTGTACATTTTTCATCATTATACTTTTACTTTTGATTTAAATATAATTAAAATGATGAACAATATCTCTGTTTAATAAAACTTGTGTTTTAAAATTATCAATTTTTTTTACAATATTCATTCGAGACAATTTTTATTTTCAAAATAGTGTTTATATAAATCAGACACTATTTTGAAAATAAAAATTGCTTCGAATGAATGTTGTAAAAAAATGATCATTTTAAAACATAAGTTTTATTAAACAGAGATAATGTTCATTATTTTAATTATATTTAAATCAAAATTAAAAGTATAATGATGATAAATGTCATGCCTCTATTAATAGATATCTTCAGTTTTATAAAAATCAGTGAGAATTTTGGAAATTATAACTTCCTGAGAAAACAAAAAAAAAATTAGTTTTTCCGAACGCCTCGCCTGAATATTTGTATTCAACGGCTGGGCGCGCGTAGAGTTTTCGAATTTGCTTTCTTATTTTTAATAATTTTTTATAGTAATACATTTTTTTTTAAAAATAACTTATATATAATTTTTAGTAAAATTTTCCGCTCTTTCACGTGGTGCTATTAGTTTTTCGATATTTTAATATTTTTTTCGAGATATAATGAAAAACCTAACGTTCGATTTTGTTTTCGAAATTGTAAACTAACACTTACACTTTAGAGCACACCATTTCAAGTACTTAAGTGCCAAGTTTCATCGATATCACATTGTGTACGAGCTTTTGGTCAATATCCTCCTTTGGCAACTGGGCTATAATAATTGACGTTTCTGAAGTGTAATATATGTTGACCAAATCGATTTATTTGTACTATATTATTTATTAAAACCAACCACTAAAAAATGTTTGAAATGGCACCTTTATTAATGACTGGCTGACACTTCTGTCAAACTTTTGCAGCGTTCTTATCAAATTCAAATTGTATAATGTAATATGTATTGCCTAAATTGATTAAATTATCATTATTATTAGTAATATTTTAAATAAAAATGCAGATAAAGTTCAGCAAAATTCGGTCAAATATTTTAACGCGTTTTTGAGATAATTAAAAAAAAACGTTATAAATTTTTTTTAACGTCCTGTATCTTCAAGAGGAAACCTTTGCGGACCTATATTTATATAACAATTTTATCCTAAAAATATCCAAAGAATCTCTCAGTGAAACATCGACATTCAATTAGGAAACACCCTGTATAAATATTCTTCGGATTCCGATATAGGTTTCTAGAAATAATACATTAAATTTTTTTAAAAAAATTTAACGTAATTTCGAACGAAAATTATGATTTGAACAAATTTTACAAATTATAAATATTATTACTTGTAACAAAGGATGGTTAATTACTCATCTTGGTTGATTCATGATTTATGAGTCAAATATTTATCAACCAAAATATAAACAATAACAAATCTGAACTTTGTTTCTATAAAAAATATCGATTTAGTACAATCTCGTGATTAGAAAAATTGTTTAAGGACTTTTAACATGTGTGTTTTTCAACCCTTGTTGATGGGTATTACATATTTTTTATTTGGTAATTATTAGACACAACTGTTAAATTTTACGTTACAATCGCTTCCAAAAAAATATTCAAATCAGTCCTTAAATTAAAATTCAAACTTGGCATAAAGTAAAAAGTGTTTGTAATGTTTTATTTATATTATAGAAACTTATTATGCAAAGTACGCCTATGGAATGTGACGTTATATCCCCCACTTTTACAACACTCCTCTTTTATTCAGACTATGGTATATGACATTTGGTATCTGGGCACACGCGCATTGATGGCGTCTCTTAAGGATTAAGGGACATTTTTAATCTCAAGATTGAAATAGACACCATTAGTTGAACCTTATTTGACTCTAAACTTCGCAATTTTCATAAATGACGCAGCCAAATACATGGAGACTGAAAACATTGAACCAAACACCAAGTAAGAAGATAAAAATGGCTCCTGACGTAATGACATTGACATTAGGGATCAATGCACATGCGCACTTTTAATTTTAGAGGGTTCAATTTGGCGTGTTTTTACAATAGAATGAAGCGGTTTTATTATTGGTCATTGCTTTACGAAGGCCAATCTTTTTAAGGTTATGAGTAATGCCAAGTTTAATTTCAATTTTAGGGGTATAAAATTTAACAGTTTTATTAAATTATTACTAAATAAAATATGGCGTGTTATACAACGAGCTCATTGCATGCCCCATTTCGATTTTTTTTATAGATTTTGAGAAATGTTTATCAAATTAATTTGAAATTAGAAACAAGTAGATCTACGTTGAATTTGAACAACAAAGAAGGTTGTTTGGGAGGTGAAGTTAAAAGAAAAACCTTTGAAAATACCAAGGTTTCGCCTATTGGTTACGTGCATCTTCAGGGCAAATTTAAAATTGACAGTTCTATCGACAAAAAATTAATATTGTTTTTTAAAAATAACATTTCTAATAGCAATAAAAAATAATTTGTTTCTTTCTACAAGCTAAATATTGACAATATTAAATAAAATTTATTAGTTTTTCTATTAATCTCATCTTTCTTTATATTTAGATTTAATTTTTTCAAGAATTATGTTTTTGATTGCGCTTCTAATTTCAACCTATTTCGGATAAATAATTCACAAAAGTTCATAAGTTTATTAGCATATATCGGATTTTTGGTGCGGTAAAATCACAAGTAAATTTTTAACAAATATTAGACCAAAAAACTTTGATATAAAACTTTTGATTAAAAGAACATCATTTGTTACTGTTTAATATTATTTCAATAAATACAGGTTCACCCAAAAGTATAAACGAATAATTATTTTGGTCACAATAATACTAATCAACTGTGAGTAGACTTGATGATGTATTTTAGGCTAATTGAACAATTTAGGCGTTCAAACTTAAAAATATATTTCTGTTTGTTTTCTTAAAAACTTGTCTTAACTAATAGACCAGGGACAAACTTGTTTGAAACAAAAAATCGTTAGCTATAAGTAAATTTATTAGGTAAATATATTTTTTGATGATTGGACGTTGGTTTTTTACGATTTGTAGCTGAAATATGCATCCTATCGAAAAAAAGTTTGAAGTAAATGTTGTAGATAATTAAAAAATCTATAACTTTTTGTATTAAAGATTTTTCAACATAACCTCAAAATAATCGAGGAAAACGCTAAAAACCGTTTTTCGTTTTTAATTTTTATCTGGCACAAAAGAGCTTTTTAAGGTCATAGGATTACAACAAAATTTTGCTAAGTTAAATACTACACTTTTGTTAATGTGAAAATGTATTAATTTATAAAGTTGACCGATAAACTTTTAAAATACAGGGTAGTGCACAAAACACAGCTTTTCTAATTTTTAAAGTTTTTGCAATAAATTTAACACCCTGTACGACATAGATGATACAAAAATTTTATAACACATCATTTATACGGGGTGACTGGTTAAAGCTAAAAACACTATATGCCCTCTGTATCTACATTTTCTGAGTCACCCTGTATAAAATATGATTCATCCCCAAGAAGTCATTACTTAAACTATATATTCATAATGCAATGACATTTGCTCGTATTTTTAAAGCTGTTATAAAAAAAAATGATTTCTTCAAAAAAACCGTATTACTTATTTTCGAACCACCCTGTAACTAACCAAATTCTACGGTAATTGTTTATAAAATATTGTTGCCAAATAATCTGTAATTCATGTTTTCTACAACAAATGCCAATAAAACAGGTCTGCTATGAGAAATCTGGTTACAAAAAATTCCCATGTTTAACACCCTGTACTTCGAAAACTAGTCATAGGATCGCTTTGGGCCAATGGACACTTTTTGTCAGAGCATCGAGTTCTATAACATTCCAAATTTTCAGAAAATTTGACCGGGACGTTTTTTACATTTAAATGGTCCTTTGTAAACCAATTTTTTTTATTGAAAATTAGGCCTTTTCTATTTAAAATCTAAAAATAAATATTTTGTTTTGAAAAATTACAGCTGATTTAAAATACGTTTTTACCGAGTTTCATAAAACATTATTTTTGCGAGATAAAAAAATTAAAGAAACGGTTTTTAAAATTTTTCTCGATAATTTTGGGGTTATGTTGAAAAATGATTAATACAAAAGTTTTAGATTTTTTAATTATCTACAACTTTTACCTTAAACTTTTTTCGATAGGATGCATATTTCATCCACAAATCGTAAAAAAACAATATGCAACCATCAAAACGCATATTTACCTACCCTCACCCCGCTACCGGAACTTCTACTCAGCCGTCTTGATTTTTCTTATAATTTACCCTAAATTTTCCGACCACCATCTTTAAAATCGGTTTGGCCGTGGTCTATAATAGATCTATCGTGACCCAAATCATATTTGACCATACCTGGGATACCTTGTATTTATTCATCTTAATTTCCGCATTTTTTTATTCATTAAGCATGCTTTAAATATTTTTTTTTATCTGCAAAATGATGATAAAAGTGTTTCCCAACGGGAACATACCTTTTCCCCACCAATATCGTTCGGTCACTATAAAAAGTAAATGATTTAATGAGAAAAGACATTAAAAAAAAATGTATTCAAAAAAATAAAAAAGTACCAATCTGCGAGGCTGCTTGACAAGAGGCCGGTTCATGCCGTTCATCTTGTGGTAGAGGCCACACGCATTGCACAAATAGTGACCAGTGCCGTCTCGACGCCACAGGGGCGTATCAATCGCCCCGCAATTGACACACTCTCTACCTTCGGTGAAGAATTCCGCCGTGCGTGGATCAACTGCAGCCAAAACATCAAGCTGAGTTAGTTTTTATGTTTAAGGATTTGATCAGTTTAGTGCAGGATTCACTGTAGCTTCATTTATACCAAGCAAAAATCCTTTTTTTTTAAGAAAATCTCCGCATTCTTTTAATGTCTAATAGAAATAAATACAAAGAGAAGAAAATACGGGAACCTGGAGAGAGCATTACATGAACAAGTTTAAGGAGGAATGAGATTATAAAGAGGAACAACAAAGAAATGACGAAATAGAAGAACAACAGCAGTCAAACAATATAACAATTTAAGAAGAAGAAGAAGTAATTCCCATACAAAAAAGAAGAACAAGCATGCTGTGACAACTACAGAGCAATTTGGTTATTATCAGTGTATTTCTGCAGTGTAATTTTTTAAGGAAAGAAACATATTCTAGAGAACTGGAAGCGTAATAGATCAATAAAGTTCAGGCAGGCACAAATATGAATAAATATAACACAAACTGAACAAACCTGTGTCGGAACCCTCATGAGTTGTCTAACATCAAAAGCGATATCAAAAAGAATAAAATTAGAAATCTCTAAAACCGTTATCCAACCCATTTGCATATAAAACACTAGAAGTGTACAAGATCGAATCGATATATAGGAGAAAAAATCGCAGGAGGTGTAGATTGGTTACATTTTACAATCAAATAATAGAAGAAGAGGAACAGGAATTATTCCAAATCACAAACACTGTAAATTAATTGTATTATAAAGTAAACTGAAAACAATTTACTGCTGGTTCTGCTACATGAATGTCCTGATTCTACTAAAATGATCAACCTCTTTTTTAAAAATACAATTTGTGGTAATTCCGGTAGCCCTGCGGTCTGTAGATCCTAATAAATACTTATAATTATTTTAATATGTACATAATAAAAAAAAATAGAAAAATCAAGCTTGTCTTAAAGTCAAAAGTATTAGATACCTGTAAAAAAAAAATTACGAAATAGGGAGGTTCCGCATTGCTTAATAGCGACTGTTGTATAGCCAGGACCGACGGTTTTACATAATCTCCGAGCCATGGTGGGTTACCTATATTGTGTACCACTTGATTTCTTAGGTGATCTAACCCGTGAGTTCATAATTCTAGTAAAGAATTATCTAGTAAAGGAGGATATATTTTATGAACACTGTCAACAGAAAACAAACAATAATTCAAGTTATAAAAAGCATACATTATATTTTACGTAGTTTTAACCCTTACAGGACCTTCAGTCTTAACTATCTCTGTTCTTGAAAGTCTCTTGTGTCTTGTTCCTGCTTTATTTCATTTTCGTTTTCTCCACATGCACATTAAGTTTCACCACTTCTCTCTTAGTTGCACTGACGCGTTTCAGACAATGAGGCTTACCACTAGGTCGGAAATTCTAAATGAATTTATGCAAAAACGATAAAGAAGGGGATTTAGTGCTCGTAGGTAAAAATATCTCAAGATATAATTACCCGTTTCCAAAGAAATTCCAGAGAAATCTAACCAATGGCGCTGCATGCATGTTGTCATTTCTGGGTTAAATTCTCTTAGCACGTGTTTACAGCAGTCATCAGTTCGACGTAAATCTGTCATAGGAAGTGTTGTTTGTTATTGTCGAATGTGAAGTTCTGGATTGCTGTTTGATGTGTAATTTTTTTATTTCTTGACTATTTGTGTGATTTTAGTGTAATTATTTGTTTAAATTTTCCGAGAAAACTTAACTCACAGCATTTCGGAATAATATTAGAAATAAATGACGTTATATTTATATCCAAATGTCACGGCCGTCAGCTGATTCAGGTCGGTGTCTGTTTGGTTCTTAATCCATGTTATACTTTCTACAAAAAGGTTCCGAGCAAGAGATTAGTAAATAATTTTATAATTTTAGTTTGAAGGTTTAGCTTTTGTGTTCTCGAAAATTATAATACTTATAATTGCACACATTAATACGTTCAATGGACATTATTTTTTATCTCTAATTGTGTTTTTAACAATTGTACTTTTCTGTTAAATTAAATAAACTAATTTACATCTCATTTTTTAATTTATTGATTTACATATTCATTAAATTGTGATGGAGAAAGTTCTTTTACGATATCTACGATGAAAACAGACGACATAGAACAAAAAATTATTGAGGAATTGGAAGATTTAAGAGAATATTTTGTACAATTGAAAAAATTTCGATATATTGGGATGCGCAATATACGCAATGTCATTAGTATTCTTAACGCAACAATTCTTAATCGGATTTAAAAAAAAATGTGGGTCAAAAACAATCAACTTCAATTCCAAAACGTTTTAAAAATTATTAAACTTATTTATTTGCCATCACCGTCATTCCTGTGACTGCATATCTAATCGGCGAGTTAATAATCTAAACAACTATTCAAACTTTCTAAACACGGGTCCGATCGTTGTAAAAATGTCTCGCTAAAATAATTTAACAACACGAAAAAATTTCGAATTAGTCGTTTTGATACAGGGATTTAATTCATACACAATTTTTCAGGCTTATATATCTAGACATAACAGCGATTCCAGGACATCAACAAAACAAACATAAATATATAAATATTCACTATGAAAATTATCACACGGAATTAATGCAATGTCATGATTATACTTCTTGGAAACAGCAAAAGTCATAAGATGCAAATCCATGGGAAGATCTGGCGTTTGTTCGTTTAGGTAGAAATTCACAGCAAATAACTTTAAAATTTGGTATATGGGGACGATCTGATGAGTTTTTATGCATTTTAAGATAATTTTTTTGAGTTACAAGAGTTGCCAAAAAAGATGATACAGACAGAAAAATATTATAAACGGATGGATGTTTGAATTAAGGCTCAGCTCTGCATCAGTCAAACCTTCTACAGGGGATCTGCGGTGAGAGGAGAGGTACAAAATTATATAAATATGGGCGTGTTTGGACTTTAACCTAATCGATATTTAACACTTACGAGGGGAAATTTTAGTTTTTTATGATGTACATTTGAATTATACAAAACGCATTCATGCAAATATCAATTCTGTGTAACGTAAGATATGAAAACTTCCTAATTTTTATATTATTAAAATTTTTGAAGAAATAAATTATATTAAAAGTAATTATAAATGATTTAAAGATAAATTAATTGATATATTTTGCAAAATATTTAAAATATACAAAACGACAGTTTCTTTAATTAACAATTGAGTTAAGAATTATTATAATTGAAAGATTTATTTTAATTCCTATAAATATGCCGCTGGCTAGGTCAGGTTCAAGAATGTAGACACTTTTAAAATAGGGTAGGTAGTAACATATAAAACAAAGATAAAATCAGGGTTCTTAGTACAGTACAAAGATGACGCGTATTACAATATTATTATGATAATATAGGGAGTTATAGGGGATTTATGGGATTAGGAAATGATAATGAATAATAATAATAATTTTTTTACATTTCGTTTTGTCTTTTTCTTCACGTATTAAGCAGCTTTTATACTTGTGAACCAACTAACGATTTAATTATTCAAACTTTCAAACTAATTTGATCAAAAGGATATTTCAAACTTTAATATTTTATGGTTTGATTTGATTCGCGGCATTTTTAGGCTTGATTTGAGTTTGATTTGATATGCTGACCGCTTGAGATATATAAATTTAGGTCTTTCAAATGCTCATTTAGGGAGGGAAAGGTTTTTTAAAAATTCTATGTGTATAATTATTCTATTATTAGACTCGGTGCATTCGTTTCCTTTGATTTTTTCGAAGAGTTTTTGAGGTGCTGATATTGAGTTTTATTTTTAAAATAAAGTTGTACCCGACAGTTTCCAATAGATTAAATTTTATTATTATTTAGGTAAATATATATCGTAAACATCACCCTGTACATTTTAAATCGATACCGGAAGACAAAAATGAATATATTTGGGTTTTAACTTATCCGTTTAATTAAACGATCGATGCTATCAAAAGTATATTAGAAGAGATCACTGTCCAAATCCCTTAATGGATTCATGTAACTACACGATTCAATCAAAAATCAATTAAAAATTAAACTAAACTAAAATCAAATTTACACTTCTCAAAAACTATCATTCTTAAATTTTAAGTTGTGTCAGTGCAATCGGCCACAGGTGTAGTTATTGTTATTTAGTGTTTTGGAAAGATGGAAAATTATCGTAGAAAACGACTGAAGACCCGGCTTAGGTTGAGTGCGAGTAGAAGTCATCCAGGTCCACAAAGGGGACATACTGTAAGTAAATAATATTTTAATATACTTATCTGGTGATTTGTTGAAAGTAACCGCATCAGTAACATTGGCAATAAATAACCAAAGAATTTTCTTAAAAATTGGAGAAAATATGTATTATTATTTCGAAAAACAATAGTAGAGAAAAAATTTTTATCTTAAAAAGAAGAATTTTGTGTGTATTTTTGTCTAAGAAAATCCAACATTTTATTTCTTTATGTAAAGTGCCCAATTCAGGGAATAATAAAAAAAACCGATTTTTATTTTGTATATTGATTCGTTCCCTCACAAAAATCTTACTTTAGAACCTGCAATATATTTTTTATTTTTTTAAACATTTTTTGGACTGAAATATAGTTCTTACAAGAGAATCAAGCATAAATATCGCGATAAACATACAAAAAATGAAACTCGATAATCCGTAGGGGCGCCACATCCTGGCTGGTAAAAATGGGCTTGTAAGGGTTTTGAAATACAGGCTGTTCTCAGCAACGGTATATTTTTTTTTAAATTTTCTTTACGAGCTTATAGGGAAAGATTGTCTCGATGCTTATAACTATATTTAAATATGTCATAAGGCCTACTACAATTTTTTATACCCACTCGAATATTGTCAATGTTTGACCAAAAAATTCATATTTTTCTGGACAATTTCGGAACTTCTCATATAGTTATAAGCATGTGTGGATCCTTTATCTATAAAATAAAAAAAAATCAAGCAAAAAAGTAAAACGCTGTCCAAAAAAACACTGTATTTCTAAACCCTTACAATGCCATTTTCGCGTACCCGCGGAGCAGAGCCTTAACAACGAAGCAAATGCCCAAGTAACTCTGCAAATCTAAAATTTTGGTCTAATGAAAACACTGGCTTGTTTTATGAAGGGTTTCCGTGATAATTCCCTAAATTAAAGTCCTTTAGTCTCGAATTAAAAATTTAATAAACCATTTATTTTAATATTTCCCTCTAAATACGTTTTAAATCATCAATCAAGCATTCTGGTCTTATATGCCGAAGGCCTATTTTAAAATGGGATTATTCACATCAAAATATTAAATTTCATCAATAAATTTTGTGTGCCAGACGTTACTGTTTTAAATGCAGCGTTGCCGACATAACTCACAGCCTCTTCAAACCAGATGCACATTAGTCTTGTGTAGTTTTAAATGTACGTTAAAATTATTGCGGGAAAATAATTTATTTTTAAGTGCAGTCACTTATGTTCCTGTTTTTGGAGAAAAAAGTCGATTTAGTATATTTCATAATGTATTTTAAACATTAATTGGTCCGAGATTCCGGAAGGAAATTAAAATAGACGACCAAAAAAGAAGAAATACTTTCTTCAAGATCCAGCCACCTCCAGAGCTACAGAGACCATTCTCAGAGTTCCTCTCGAAAAATAAAAAAAGATCGGAACCAATAGCACCACGAAAGAGCGGAAAATTTCTCTAAAATGTATATTATGTTATTAAAAAAATTGTATTACTATAAAAAATTATTAAAAATAAGAAAGCTAATTCGAAAACTCTACGCGCGCCAACCCGCTGAATACAAATATTCAAGCGAGGCGTTCGGGAAAAAACTTTTCCTACGGCTGCTTAGAATATGCATAAAAACGCACTGTCAACTGCCCTTGAAAAACGTCAATTTCAAACCACAACTCATATTAACAACACATATCAACGAATCGAGATAAAATCTAGCATGCGGACACTGTCACTACTGACAGTTCTCATTTCTCATTAAAATAAAGTCAAATTTATTGCAAAATTTTAAAAAAGCAGTGTTAAACGATGATAGAAGTTAAATTTAACTGTACTCCTCCAGAAATACTTGAAAGGGCCTCCCAAATCACGCAAAATCTTTTACCATTAATTTCCAAAGAGAGGTATGAAAGTTCTTATGAAACATTCATAAAATGGAAAAATGAACGAAACCTAAACTCGTTATCAGAGAATGTTCTGCTTGTTTATTTTGAAGAATTAGCGCAAAAATATAAATCTTCAACATTGTGGTCGCACTATTCTATGTTGAAAAGCACTATAAACATCTTGTCGTTTTAAATAAGATTTGCTTTACCTAACAATAAATAGGTACCAATAAAAATATATATATATATATATATATATATGATAATAAAGTCGCAGCCGTAGGAAAAGTATAGTGTGTAACTCGTGTGAAAAGTGCTATTTTCAAAACTTGTTGCACAATATACTATTTTCTACAACTGCTATGAAAAGTAGCGAATTTCTCATAGCTTACTTAATTTCAAAACCATGTATTGCCCACACCGTGGGCAAGTAAAAAGTTTGAATTGGCCTACGAAAAATTTATGAAATGGAGAAGAAATACAAAAATAAAATTAAAAAAATTATTCAACTGTTAAGAGGTAGGTTACTTTGATGTTATTTTAGTTTTGCTAACCATAAAAATAAATATTAAGTTACAAGTTACATTACTTGTATTCTTTAAATTTGTGCAGTTGTAGAAAAAGTATAGTGTGCAACACTCGCGAGAAAAGTTGAACTTTTCCCACTTGTTGCACAATATACTATTATTTGCAAATAAAGAGGAGACTCTAAGCTTTCACAGGAAGCCGTTAGTTTTTAATTTTTTTTTTGTTATATAATAGAAAATTTGACCCGAAGTTATGATTTCTAAAATTTTCACCGATTTTTATAAAACTGAAGATATACAGGGTGACACAGCAACCATGTAACAGGCTACAGTATCTGTGTTTCTCAAGATAAAATTATAAAATTTTAGGGCATTAAATGGGACCTTAGTGGCCTCATTTTAGTCAGTTTGCTTCACTTCTACTACTTCCGGTTTTACCGGAAGTGATACCAACTTTTGAATTTTAAACGGGACACCCTGTAGATTATTACATTTTTGGAATCTACATGACAACCTGATTTCATCGATATATCATACTTGGTATCCCAAGTGAATAGTTAAGGAGCTACACACAAAAATACGAAAAATCAAACTTGGCTCAAATAACATACCAACGAAATAAACAATATTTGACATTAATAAAAAATACTAATCCTTAAACACACAAAAAAATATTTACAAACTAAATCAAATTTTCAAAATCTTACTTGTTGATGTCCTTGTCTTATTATTCTGTAGCCCAATACATTGTATTATTTTTATTAAATATTCCTAAATTCGTAAATCTAGACTCGTCAGTAAATAAAATGGAGTGATGAAAGTTATTGTTTAAATTGTAATTATTTAAAAGCCAATTACAATATTTAATTCTTCTAACAAAATCATTTTCATACAACGCCTGATGAATTTGATACTTGAAAGATTTATATTTATATTTTTTTTAAATTCCCTGCTTACATCAAACTGTCTTTTATTTTCTCTCAAAGAAGGTGTTGGGTCATAATTTACATATGCAAGTACATTTGTCTAAACTTCTTCACTTATTATAGATTCGTCATTTTCAGCAATCGGTTCCCTTCTTAACTCAGTTTCAAGTCTCCAGAAATAATTGTTGCTTGGATGATTCCTGTTGGGAAATCTATTTCTATACAACTTACGAGTATACATTTTTATCAAAAACGATTTTAGATCGTTTACTTTATTTTGCAGTTTAAATCATCAGCTCTATGATAGCTAACTGTCAAATTCAAGTTCACCTAAATAAGTCAAAATAATGTTATAGTCACTGCCGCCTTGATAATATTAAAAAATCGGATGAGGCCATGCACATGACTTTACCATACTTTAACGGCCATATGGGCTCATAATCCAATTACTCGTACATATTTAAGGCAGGCCATGCCTGGCAAGAGCGTACAATTGTCTCCATGAAACAAAACACTTCTACTGCGCTTGCGATATTATGCAACCATGTTATTCCATATTTTATTTTTAACTCGCTTATAATACAAAATTTGAAAAAAGTTTTTAAACAAAATTTGTAGTAAATTTAATTTAAAATAAATTTTTTCTCTTAATATTTTTACATAAACTTAATAGAAACGATAATAATTGCGAAAATCTGAAAATTCTCAAGAGTAAACCCCCACTTCTGGTTGTCCGATTTTGCCCAAAATCTAATCAGCTCATTAGTATGTTGTAAAAATGGTAAATATAAAATTTGGTTAGGAAATTCCGATCGCAGTTGGAGTTAGAGCGCACAAAAAATTTTTCCGGACTACATACTCCATACATACATTTTCTGGAAATGGTCTTAAATGACTTAGGGGGTTTTAAAACATGTAAATCCACTGAAAGCTGAACTTTTTTTTGCGATTACAATACTTTACCTATGGTAAAGTAAAAAATAATATATGTAATGCTTTAAAGTATGATAGTTTTCTCATTTGAGAACATTAACTAAGAAATGTACAAAAACTGCAGTTAATTAGAATAGAATGCGTTTATTGTTTTAGGAAGAAAAAAACCAGGATTGCAATTTAAATAAGGTATGAAAACAGGGGGGAAATGGGTTAAATTAAAAAAAAATAAAAAATCGTACAATTCAGTTATGTTGTATTAAATTTATATATTTTTTGAATTACATTAAATAATTTAATGTAATATTCAAGTTAGTGCCGTTTTTTCCCGTTGTTATTTCTTTGGTATGTTATTTGAGCCAATTTTGATTTTTCGTATTTTGTGTGTAGCTCCTTAACTATTCACTTGAGATACCAAGCATGATACATCGATGAAATCAGGTTGTCATGTAGATTCCAAAAATGTAATAATCTACAGGGTGTCCCGTTTAAAATTCAAAAGTTGGTATCACTTCCGGTAAAACCGGAAGTAGTAAAAGTGAAACAAACTGACTAAAATGAGGCCACTAAGGTCCCATTTAATGTCCTAAAATTTTATAATTTTATCTTGAGAAACACAGATACTGTAGCCTGTTACATGGTTGCTGTGTCACCCGGTATATTAATAAAGGCATAACAAAAAAAATCCTTGTACATTTATCATCATTACACTTCTACTTTTGATGTAAAAATAATTAAAATGATGAACATTATCTCTGTTTAATCCTATTTTGGGTTTTTATTACAGGCGATGAATACACTAACAGATCAAGTCGCATATATTCTCACCAAGAGGTTACATAAAAGAAGTTTTCAAGAGCTCAGATTCGGACTGGGAGTTCAGCAGATCTGAACCTTTAAACGTCAAAGTTTTTATTTAGTTGTTATTTAATTTTTTTTAATTTTGTTTATTTATGTTTTTGGTACATAGCTTTAAACTGCGGAGATTTAATTTCATATTTAATATAACTGTCATTACTGTTTATGTAGGTCAATATATAGAGTTGAACATTTGTAATTTGTGTTCAGTCAAACGGCCAAAAACCACCCCTAAAATAGGGGAATCGCTGATTACGCGTCTTCTACCGGCAAAATATATCTTCGCCCCCGTTTTCGAGGATGCTGAACACGATGGCGGTATTTAAAATTATTTTAGAGTTAGTCCCACCCCCAAATGGCCAAAAGTCACCCACTAGTGTGAATTTTTTTTTGCTGTAAAAGAAACACCGCGTTTGAGAATGTTGAGCACAATGGTGATGTTACATCTATACACCGACTTGGTCAAATCCCCCAAACGGCAAAGTCACCCCCAAAATGGGGGAATGTTTTACCCTGTAGAGGGTGATTTTTGGTCGTTTGTGGGATGGATGTAGTCCTTTTTTATTCTATTTATATGTAGTTATTTAAATGTAAATAGAAAAAATATTTTTTCCAATTTTCATTTGTTTCATTTAGTGGATAATTGTGATTCTAACAATTTCAAACGAACTAAAATTGACCAAAGTCCGTCTCTGACCAAGTTATCGTATCCTCAGAGCTCGTATCGTCTCGGTTCCCGCGCTCAATTCACCCAGTTTAAAAAACAGGCAACATTCGCGCAGCTAGAACAAGCCTGGATGTTACATCTCTGGTCTCTTTAATTTAAGGTATTTCATTAGAACTTGTTAAAAAAATAGAAAATAATCTGTACCTACTATATAATGGTCAACCATCCAATGAATACCTGTAGTCGAACCTTTATACCTTTATTCTTCTATTATGATTTAGTCCAGTCTTAGCGCACTCATATTTTGAATAAAAATGGGCAAAAAAATCAATTTTGTTTTATTTAAGACAGCACATTTTAGAGCTTTGTCTGGACAAAAATTTAAAAAAAAAATTCATTGTGCATTTTTACAATTTGGTGAACATTGACTCTGATCTTTCTGTCCTTGACAGTTAGGTGAACATTTTCTTTCATCTTTTGATTCCTGCCCTGGACAGTTAGGTGCACAACTCGGTTCATCTTTTGATTCCTGTCCTGGACAGTTAGGTGCACAACTTGGTTCATCTTTTGATTCTTGTCCTGGACAGTTAGGTGCACAACTTGGTTCATCTTTTGGTTTCAGTCCTTGACAGTTAGGTGAACATTTTCCTTCATCTTTTACCCCAGTACAAGTTGGCGGACAAGGCATGATTGTCAAAATTGAGTTCTAAAGAAAGTAAAAACAAAATTATATTTTTAAAACTACTGAATAAAAGACTACAAAATGCCAAAAGACTTACCGTATCTCAGTTAATGATGAAAATTTCATGAATGGGCGAAAAACGGGATATAACTGCAGAAAATTTGACAACTAAAGCTTCAGAAATTGTTAATATTCAAACCACAGCTTAGATAAATACATAGCTAGAAAGCTCCGCCCTTCGTCGAAAGCACAGATGTACTCCATCTAATAAGAGGCGAAAGAAAACTATTTTCCTGATAACAAACTTATATGCGCATGCCCGATTTAAGTTGTATTACTGTCAATGTCAATCATCATTTCCGTTATTCCGATTGTCGCGGTATTGCGGCTCAGAAATAAGAAATATATTTATAAAATGTTGTGAGTTTGCTGTCATAGTGTTCTGAAAGATAATATTTTTGGCATGAATAAACATTAGAAACTTAAAATCAAAGTAGACTGTTAATATAATGATTTTATGAACTGGCAAATGAACTAGTATGCAAGTCATAACCGAAGAAAGAAGAAGAAGAATATTGTGTTTTTGCTGTCATAACGTTCTGAATTATCTGAATAAATATTCAATCTGACACATAGACTGCTGACAGTCTTCAAAGTGTGTTTTATCTCTGTCTAATTTCGATTGACTTGTCTGACCTTCCTATCTGAAACTATCTAATCTGTGCTTTCGCCTCTTATTAGATGGTGTTCTCTTTGGTTGAAAGCCAAAATTCGTGACCTTGAAGACGCCATTCCGCAATAAAAGGCAGAGCCGGGTTCGAAATAATTGCGGTGCAATTATGACCCAACTTGCACTATTTCACCTTTCAAACAGCATTCTAATTATTAAGACAATGCGAAATACCCCCACCATAGAGAGTTTACTACCTGTGCATTTATTTAAGTTGTGTTCAACTATAGAAATCATAATATATGGGCCAGCCCGATATCAGCTGGCGCGACGCGAGCGGCGCTCTAGCGGCCGGGCGAAACAACAATTACGGCCAGATGTTTCCGACGAATACGTCATGTAAATCGACGGATCGTCTAAGATCAAAGTACACAGGATCGCATTAAACGTTTTATAAAAATAACTAATCGATTTCTTCAAATATACCGAAAATTCTTCATGAGTCATGTGTTAATACACCTCACTAGCACTGATGATGACCGTCAAGTCGAAACTAGTATGAGAGGACTCTCTCTTATTTTACTTTACTAATTCTTGTTGTAGGTAATTGTCGCGCTGATGGGACCATTTTTTATTAACGTTTTTTTATTCATATAGTTACTTGGCCGCACTTGTGCCGCCATTACCCGTTAATTACTTTTAAACGAGATACTAAATGTTTTTTACGCTTTATATTTTATACTGCAGACTTACCTACATACAACTATTGTTACATTCGCAAATGATACTCCCGGATTAGCAGAAAACTACACCTCGACGCCCTTCAAATCTTGTTCGACACATGGAGAATTAAAATTAACCAGAACAAATCAGCACAAATAACGTTCACAACTAGGCATACCTTATGTATCAATTCAAAACTGACCGAGACCAATTCAAACAGAAGTGAAGCACTTAGGATTGCACCCAGATCAAAAACTTATCTGGATAAAACAGGTTAAAATCAAACGAAAACAATTAAACCTAAAAACAAGAGAAATGTCCTGGCTGATAGGATGTAAGACTAAATTATAAGCTGCAATTATACACGGGCATATTAAAGCCTATATGGACTTATGGGATACAGCTATGGGGCTGTACCAAAGCATCAAACGTAAACATCATTCAAAGGTTACAATCAAAAGTATTACGCACATTAACAAACGCCCCAACCTTACTTTACAAAACGACTTACAAAAGAATGTCGACAACCTACAAAGAGAAACTACAGGAATATGAAAACCAATATATTATAATGGTATGTGATTTTTCTTTTTATTTATTATTAATTTTTATTTTACCTTCTTTCGTAAATTTAGACAGAATGTGTTTTATAAATATTGTTGTTGTTGTTGGGCGCCATCTGTCTTTATTACGTAGGAAAGTATAGACAAACTCAATCTCAGGTAGTACGGTTCTCTAAGAGGTTAGATTTTTATAAAAGTCAATGACAACGAACGCAGTGAAAAATTATAAACATTTATTAAAGGAAAATTAACGATAAACTTTATCTATACAGGAACAATTGTTTGGTGGAATACGGTAAGTGTAGTTTTTATTAAAATAATATTTGCAATATTTCTAAAACTTCTTACCTTATTCACAGAATTACTTTCTAACCTAACATAATTAAACTTTTATAGGGTTAGATTGTTTTCAATCTAACTTTATTATTGTGGCCTTTTATAGTTTAAACTTTTTAAATATCGATATTTAGTCATTAAAATGGTACCTTTTATTCAATTTAAGCTTTTCGTTCTCATTTTAGTTGTTCAAATAAATGGGATTCTATAAAATCGTTTTTCCATATAACACCAAAATCAGGAAACAGGATGGATATTTTTACGCCGAATATTGTTGGATCTGGATATTTTTATACAGAAATACAGCTGGGACTGGAGATATCCAAACAGGAACGCAGGATAGAATGGATAATTTTGGAAAAAGCCACCTTTTAAGATTGTTGTTTTTCTTGAATTCTTTTTATTTTTCATTAACCTCACTTTTTCTGACAGGTAACAATTTATTCTTTTAAATCGCGTTGCTTTGAGTTTTTCTTTTGTTTTTATGATACGGAGCGACGTGAACTCTTCAAAAGATTTTGGTAAAAAGCCTCGCTTTGACACGCGAAATGGTTTTTATAAAGTACAAAGTCATCGCTTGCTAGATGAAAATTTGACATTTCTTAACATAAATTTTTACAAAATTTAAAAAATTATTGATTTTCTAGAAAAAGCAAAAGCAGAGCTTGTGTTAAAGTTTAGTCCAATTCATTCTACAGAACGTAAGTTTCAAACTCTATTAGATTAAGTTAGAATTAAATTGCTCATTGGTCACTGTTGACCAGATTGTAATATACTAAATGCCCTTATGGATGTTTAATAATAATAAAAAAATATATATTGTTATGATATGAAATGAATGAATTGTGTGTCAAAATTTTAAATGTCATCTTTAAAGGGGGAATATTAAGAGGCAATATTGCCAACTGAAATAGCAACATTTTTGATTGGTAAATTTTTTCTAATTTGATTTTTTTAAATTTGATGGGTAGAAAAAAAAAGAGTGAGAGTTGTTGATAAAATAGACGAGAAGAGATTTAAAAAATTTTTGAAAAGAAAATTAAAAAAACGATATAAAAAAGTTTGGTTGGTCTGGAAAATATAAATTTCAATGTAATTAAAGCAAAATTACCAATGGATTGATTTGTAAGTAGTGTAGGCATATTAAACAAAAAGGAGAGTCAAGTGAGCATTAAAAATATAAAAGGGGCATTAACTGCTGACCCTTATGAACTGGATGAAGATAGGACATTAATGAAAAGTGAGGTATTTTAAAATAAACTATAAAATTTTTTGACAAATCACGTCATGTATAATAGTGATTAATAGAGTAAAGTTTACATCTATGTACCGTTAGATGGTAGTAGAGTTGATTAATATTAATTTTTTTAATTTGTATGATATGGGTATGAAAGGTAGTATGAGTCAGCGTTAATTAGGTAATTGATTTTATAACAAAGGTAAATTTGTTTTATTTTGTGTTTTAAATCATTTTCATTATAATTTTTTTTGTTGATCATTTTCAAAGTTTAAATAAAGTTATAATCAATGGTAACAAATTTTATTTACAAACTCACGGAATTTTTTTTTTTCATTATTAAAATCGCCCAAACAATATTTTTTGAACCGACTAAGAAAAATAAAAACATTTAACATTTACATTAAAATCTAACCGGTAACAATTCCAAATAGGCAAATATTCTAAATATAGACAGCGTGGCATCTATCCATTCATCGAGAAATTTCATTCATGTCTTGGAAGCTGAGTAATTAAGATTAGAAGAATGTTTAACATCTCGGCACGCTTCTGCCGATAAAATTGATAAAAGAGAAACTCAGCTTGAAGTGGATTATATAGGAATCGCCTTGATTTACTCTTTGCTCGACGTTTCCGGTATTTCGAGGAGGTATATATACCTCTGTTTCAGGGTACGGAACATTACCTGCTTCCTGTCCAGACTAGACGACAGTGGTGGAATGCGGTAATATTTTAGAAAGGTTACTTACGTTCTTCCTAATTGACTTTTAAAAGTTATGAATAGAATGGGTCTAATTATATCAGTAAGTAAAAGACCTTAGATGTGTATCCTTTTGAAAATACCATGATGGTTTATAGATTTTTTTACTTTGAATCGTTCATAGGCATAACGAGTGGGAGGGTTATTGGGGATGTAACCACCCTCTTTCTTAGAAGAAATTACCAAAAAATTGTAAGTAACGATTTTAAAAAAATAAAAATTTGAAAAATTTTGCTTTTTCAAAGTTATTATTGTGGAATTACAGAAGTGTGCGTCAATAATGGCAAAAACACAAGATAAAAAAAAAGTGAAAACATAGTTATTTTAATGAATAAAAGGTACACTAAACTGACAAACCAAAACGTAATACAGAGAGTCAGTTCTTCTCGCTACTCTTGTGCTGCCCTGTTCAAACCTTTTTCAAATATTGTGCATTTCCACGATCAAGTGAAGTGCGACTGAAAGATAAAAAAAATGCCGTCGAGTGGTGCCTAAAAAAAATAATTTTTTTTCCGTATTGCTATCTTTTAGCGGATGAAAAAGTGAACAATTTGAGCCCCGGCTGGTTGCGCTAGCTCAATTAGTACAGAAGTTACAAGTGTTTCAATAATATTTGTTTTCCCCCCATATTTCCCCCCTACTTGTTCCACTATCCCCACCCTCCGGCACTTAAAAGTACTCCTTATTACCCTTTTGTTCACAAAAAATTGACGCCCCATCTCCACTGCCTCTCGAGAAATAATTAATTAATTTTTTCCATTTTTACAATTTCAACTCGCGATAATTCGCGAACCAATTGAGTTATCGGGTTCAGGTTGGAACGAGATTACGTGTTTTGTCAAACTCTTTAATTTTGGTAAGTTTCTTTTTTGTCGGATCAAACCCGGCTGAGATTTGTGGGAAAAACCGTTTTGAAGTTCTTTAGATAGAGGATTTCCCACTACTCCACTGCCGCCTGTGTCAAAAATTTCATGTAGGAATGATGGGGGGAACTGATTTCATCAAATATTTGATATTTCAAACTTTAAAATTTTATAGTTTCATTTGATTTGATTCAGAGCACTGCTATAGGCTTGATTTGAGTTTGATTTGATTTCCAATCAAACCCAAATCAAATCAAACTCGTGAAGAATCTCCGAAGTGTACTCACGATATAAAGTAATGAAAAACAATGGAAAATACTGTTGTTTGGACAAAAAATGAAATTTCCTTATTTCCCAACTCATTTCTAACCTAAAAATATCACAAATCCCATTTTTTTTATAATTTTCGGTGAATTTTGCCTCCCAAAAAAAATAAAGAAAAGTGGGTCTGGATTCTCACTAACAATTTTTTTTGTAGACTTGTATTTTAAATGATCCAGAACAAGTAAATATATTAATTTCTATAAATAAATTTAACAGTTATAGGATGGATTATTCTTATTATTATCATCAACCATCCACAAAACAATCGCGATAATTATTCGTAAAAATATGAAAAAATAAAATTACAGAAAATAATCTATAATTGTTTATCGCACGCCGCTGAACAGCACATAACTCAATAACCTTTCGGTGTACTTAGTGTCAATACAAAACGTCAAATACTAGGAAATATTTATTTTTAATGAATCCTACGCGAGAACTTTAAAGGGAAATTGACTCATTTGTTTGGTATTTTACATTCCACTAATAGTACAAGTTCTTTTGACTAGATTTTTAAAATGACAATTTACAAAAATCTAATTAATGTTATTCAATAATAGTGAATCTTTCTTTTACAGGAGAAATATTTTTTATTCGAATATGTCAAAAGACGTCAAATTCGATACAGTACACAATAAAAAGAAGAATAAGTTTTCGGTCTTAGGACTTTTTTTCGTATTTTTTCGGACTGTGAATATAATCGAAAAACCAAATTTTCGATTTTATTTTCGAAATTGTGAAGTTACATACACTTTAGAAGAGCAAAGATTTTTTTATCGTTTTCTACACCATTTCAAGTACTTAAGTGCCAAGTTTCATCGATATCACATTTTGTCCGAGCTTTTGGGCAATATCCTTCTCTGGCAACTGGGCTATAGGTAGAATATTTCTTTATTTTATTAATATTTGTTATAAATGATAAATTTTATCTTATACAGGGTGTTTCAGTTAAACCGACATACGTTTACTGTAAATAGAGGGTACTTAGGTGATTCCAAATAACCTTGGTTACTGGGTCTAACGCTTTTAATAACCGAGATACGGAGTGTTTTATCCATTTTGGCCAATATTTTGATAAGCCGTAACTTTAGAACCACCCTGTAGATTTCTGTCATACTTGGTACAGGTGTAGTGTGTTAACAGCCCAATCCTATATTGTAAGAACTACAGTTAAAATCCAGATCCGGATTAGGAAGAATTTGTAACACTTAAAAATCCCCAAAACAACACCCTGTATATCAGATTTTTAAAATTGGGATGGATATTTCAAAAGAACGGAAAAAAATGAGTTAAAGTCACAATTTTTTTTAAGTGCACATCCCATTCTACTATTGGAGTTTTAACGTCAAATTACATCAAATTCATTATTTTCATTTTCACAAACAGTAACTTTTGAAATACCTGTTAGATTTCTTTTATATTTGGTACAGGTATCATTTTTTAGTAGCCCAATCGTATAATGTATGGACTACACTACAGTTAAAATCCAGATACGGATTAAGAAAAATTTGTAAAATTTGACAATCCCCAAAGCAACACTCTGTACATCAGATTTTTTTTAAATTGGATCAGACATTCGAAACGAATGGAGAAAACTGAGATATTCTTTTCAAATATCCATCCCAATTTTAAAAAATCTGATATACAGGGTGTTGTTTTGGGGATTTTCAAATTTTACAAATTCTTCTTAATCCGGATCTGGATTTTAATTGTAGTGCTTACACTATAGTATTGGGCTATTAACACACTATACCTGTACCAAGTATGAGAGAAATCTATAGGGTGGTTCTAAAGTTACAGCTTATCAAAATATTGGTCGTTAGACCCAGTAACCAATGTTATTTGGAATCACCTAAGTACCCTCTATTTACAGTTAACGTATGTAGCTTTAACTATGAAACACCCTGTATATACATTTTTTTCTTTTCTACAAAGCTCTGTGAGTGCAAAATTTATTTCGACAAATTGTTTTCTCAACAAAATTGACTTTTACGATTTTCTTATTATTGAAATAAAAATTCTACCTTCACAAAATAATTAAGAATCGTGTCGCCAGAACAATTCCTAAATAGAGTAGACGACAATCATTACATCTAAAAACCCCAATTTTGTAACTCCGTTTCTGTGTGGTCATTTGACAAGATAAATTCTGCACTGACAGACTTACCGTAGATTTATATTTATTTGGAAACATGACACCCGATGCTGACACGGTGGCGCCTTCCCAATTTTTTACGACGTGAAAGGGATGGTTAAGGTCCGTAAGCACCCCTATAAATCTTGGGATTTTACCACTCAAGAAGATACATGCAAAAATGTTACGGACCAGTTTGATGATTAAATGATTTATGCAGAACCGAAGCTGTTGAAATGATGTTTGATATCGTCCCTGTAATTGCAAAATGTCGTATGTCAAACGCCTTAAATGCCATATAACATGATGTTCCATCATAAAAATAAGCTATAAACTGATTTCTGAAATAATTGAAACAAAAAAGTCAAAAGATATTAAGTTTTTTTGCTCTCCTGAAAAGTAGCCTTTTTGACATACGACATTTTGCAATTACAGGGACGATATGTATATAAGTTTTTTTTCTTTTTTTCCCCTCACAAAATTTCTTTCTTTTTTATTAAGTATCTATGTAAGTAGAATAGATATAAAAATCAGGAACTGTTTTAGGATAACGCCGTATTTGATCAAATGGCAAAGCAATTACGTAAAAACATAGATTTTTACTTTTCCAAACACACGCATCAGGATATTTATTATAAGAAAAGTTATCGGAACAGCAAATAGGTAAAGTATGTTTCACGAAGTCAGCTGTAATGTACAGATTGTTAAAGAATGTTTTTAATTGATAATTTTTTTTTATTTTCTGCAACTCTTGCCAATTTATGTGTTTATCTTTTAAACGATAAGGAATAAGAAAGTCGGAACAAATGAATTAATACTGGAAAAGCAATTAAAAATAATTGATTTTCAACGCTGTGTATGATAGCACTAACTTTTTTTTTTTTCGTTTTTACGTAGGTAAATAGAAAAAAAAATATGAGACAGACATATTTAGGTTTTCAAATGTTAATATTTAACCAAATTAATTTCACGCAATCAAATTCACAATGTAAATATCAGCAGGCAATTTACATTAATAATGCCACAACACACTAATGTTTTAAATACAATGCCGTTAAACTGTATAATGAACTAGACATTGATCTGAAAAAAACTTCTTCTCGCTCAAGCATCAAACAGCAACTAAAAAACTCCTATACTCCAACAGCAAGCCAATAATTAATAAATTTTTCCCTAAATGTATTTTATTTCTTTCTACTGCTTTATTAATAATATTTGTATGTATTATAGATATTGACTATTACCTAATAAGTAGTCTACACTGTTGACATATAAAACAAACAATATTGGCCCCAAAATTGACCCTTGTGGAACTCCCATATGTGTATCTAATAGATTAGAGTTAACTTCTTTAGTTTTGTTGTCTATTTTAAAGTTTAGAGATACATAATAGTATTGTCGGTGTTTAAGAAAGGTTAAAGAACTGCCTCTAATTCCATGTCTCTAGTACAGACAATAACGCCATACTTAAATTACAGAATATCGCGAAATGGCGATCGGCTGCTTCAATGTTCAATAATTTGATTATAAAATGACATCATGGCTGTTTCTCTTGACTTTTCTGCTCAAAATTCATGTTGATTTTTTGTGACAATTTGATATCGTTTTAAAAATGATAAAAGGCGATCTAGAATATCGTAGATAATCCATAGGGCACCGTCATAGTACAGTGAATAAAGGTAAAATTCAACTATTACCTCCGATTTCGTTGAACCTCCATCAATTTGCATGAAATTTGGGATTGAGTATATTTTACCCTCAACTTCAAACACGACATATGCTCGACTTGCGATTTTTGCATTTTAGGGGTGAAATCCACCCCTTTTGTTAAAAATAGTAAAAATGCAGATTTAAGCATTCTGGCGTAAGTAATCTCGTTTAATTAAATAAAATAAATATTTTTCAACATTTATATGCATGATTTATGATTTTCATTAATTTTTCAACCCTTTTAGCAATCGAAAATCACGAAAAAATCATTTTTTTATATTTCTGAAATATGAAATCGCATATTAACATTACACAAACAGTTTGTTTAATGTTTATGATATAATTTTTGATTGACTGTGAAATTTCAACCCTTAAAATCCACCCCCTTAAAGCATAATCATTGAAAAAATTGGTTTCAAGAATCTTTAATCCTTTGAATAATACGTTATTGAATTGAAATCTCATTTACTGACTATTAAAATCTTTATTTATTTATCTATCTTTATTAAATCTTTGGTTGAGCCATTATAAATCTAAAACGGTTTCAAATTGAATCCTAGAATATTAATTTGTTATTTAGTTAATTATACAAAATTATATAAATTTAATAAATTAATTGTATCTGAATTTTACCGATAAAAATCTAACCTTTATTTACTTATTAATTTTTATTTTTGTTGACGATAATCTCGATGTATGAAAGAGCAGATTTACAGAATTCCTTTCACTTTTTCTATCTTCAAAATATACATACACACACCCATCCTATATATACATACAAAATCTCTGCTCCAAAAAGTTTTCCAAAAAAATGTTATTGGTTTTTTACAATAACTCCGTTAATTTTTATGATATCAGGTTCATCCAAAAACCATTTGAAAGGTAATTGCAAGGGCTATAACATCGTATTAAATTTAATCTTTTAAATTTCTTATTTTTTAAATGATAAAAGGTTAAAGGGCCCCGGTTACATGCTTCTCGCAGTAAAATTTAGGCTTTAAACGTTTCTATCTCGGTTATTTTTTATCCTACAAAAATAAAAAAAAAAGGTAAAAGCTTTGTTAAAAAAAACTCAAATTTCGTCTTGTATCATTTTTTACGTAAAGCGAGTATTTTTGGAGGTATTATCAAAAGAAAATGAAATTTACGAAAATGTGAAAAATTCTGATTTTTTTAAATCATATTTTTTTTCAAAAATATGCATTCTAAACCGGTCAAAATTTTTAAGGTCATTATTTATGCTAAAATAAAGAAAGCCTTGGATTACTATAAATTTTAATTTTTGTGGAAATGACGTATGTTTTATTTTTCACTTTTTCCTAAAAAATTCGAAAGTGTCCTCATATTTTCATCATATCTTGCTTAATTTTGAAGCTATCAACTTCTTAATCTTAATCTCATTAATTGTAAAAATGAATATATTAATAATAATACAAATAAAAAGTACATGTCTATCTATCTTTAACTGCGAATATCTCGAAAAACAATGACTTTACAACAAACTAACAAGTGTACATTATTGACTTAGAAAATATCAAAAAAATTAAAATTATAGTCAAAATTAAAATTTAGACAGCGGCGTAACATTTAGAAGGGGTACAAGAATTACTTACTCCTGCCGTACGCCACTGGTAGAGCGTACTGAACTGTTTCTTTTACTGTTAGGTGCATTTTATGATATTTAACAAGTGTGCCGATTTGAGTAAAATTATACGGTGTATTAAAAAAATTATGGCCATTAATAATTTTTCAGTTTTCAACTTCAACACCCCGTATTTCGGAAACGAGTAACATTTTATCTAAGCATATTTCGCTTAATCGTTTTATTTTGAATTGGAGAATCTGCGGTTGTTCTATGTCCCATTCTTAATGGGACACCCTGTATATGTATAGATACATAGAGAACGAAATTTAAAATTTACAATGAATGCAAAAATAAGCATATTAAAATTTTATCTAAAAGTTACTTTAAATGTTCTATTTTCTTTTGATAATTCTTAATCGAATTTTAAATGGCGCAATTTTGTTCCTTATTACTTATTCGAAGCATTAATAAAAATTAAGATATATATATATATATATATATATATATATATATATATATATATATATATATATATATATATATATATATATATATATATATATATATATATATATATAAATAAATATAAATTGATCCTTTAAAAAAATATGCCTTAGAGACGGTTTAATACTTCTCATCAAAACCATAAATTTTCTAAAACCCCTACAGTAAAAAAAAAACTAATTCAAGAAGGTTTTAGTTTCCCGACCAACTTGAAAACACATTTCTCGGCTCAACAAGTCTCATATGTAGCCACTTAGGGCATTAACAAGTTTAAAAGAATGTTTCATAATTTGTAAGTGTAGGGACAAAAAAACCACACACGCCTAACTCGTAAAAGATACCGCATAAATCCCTGGAGCTTACGCCCCTTATCTGTTTTCTATCAGTTCGCATACACACGATTTGCCACACATAGGTAGTGATCTAGAAATCGGAGTACAGGGTGTCCGGATTACTAGATATCGTCAAAAATTATGGATACATTTAGAAAAAGCACGAAACTCCATCGCGGAATATTTATTTCAATCGATAATATTGAAAGGAAAAATAAAAAAAATATTAGAATTCAGTAGTTATACAGGGTGTGTCACGTAGATGGCCCATTACACATATAGGTTGACCCAGGGGTGTGTGCATGATCCATAATTTTTTTTCTACCCAAGCTATCGATTTGATGTTTTTATATACAGGATGTCCCAATAAGATACACAACTAAGTTCTGTTTTTTTAAAATGGTAACCCCCATTTTGTTACATATTTAGATTCGCCATTAAATTGTCGATACAACGCACCTAGGTTTCTTCGACTTATTTGCAATAGTTTTTGACTTATGTCAATTTATGTGTCAAGATGGCGTTGTGCAGAGATCCACAAAAAAATTCAGAACTTCAGAACTGTTCAAGATAACTTAATCAACTTTTTTCCAATCGATTCCTTAAGCTTTAGCGCATCTTTCGAGATGTAGACGAACTTGGAGTCGATGTTCTATCGCCTACTACGATTTTTTGAAAATGACAAATTAAAAATAGCAATAACTCCACTTTTTCAAATACATCACCCTATATTTTTTAAGAGCTTTTTGGTGATATAGGGTTCGTGGGGTTTATTTTGTAAAACTCGCGAGATTTATGCAAAATAAGAAATGTTTGACGGTTTATTCAGAAAAAAAGGAATCAAGTAGGCCCCTGTCGTAAAATTTGACAGATTCATACAATTTTGAAAAGAAAATGTTTCAACAAAATGAAATTGTAATAGAAACAGAAATACATTACAAAGTAAACACTTTTAGTAATGCAATTTGCAAGAACATAAAAGAATGATTAATAGGAAACAATGTAAACATTTTTGATTTATAGCAGATGCTTGTACTTAGATCACCGTCACCATCATGTTCCACACAAAAATCATTATTTCATGTTCTTGTAAATAGTATTACTAAAATTGCCACCCTGTATATACAGGGTGTCCCACGACTATTCCCTCGTTCACTTGAGCCTAAACGGTACAAAATATCAGCCTAATTTTTTGGTGACATATGTAAATTGATAAGATCTACTTGTTTAAATTATTTGTAATTATACAGGGTGATCCAGAAACTTGCAATTTATCAAAGTTAGGTTTTTTTAAATGGAACACCCTGTATTTTAGGATATTTTTAGATTATACGTTAAAGTTTCCCTATGTCTATCTCTTACCAATTTTGAGAAAATCGTGATTTTAAGAAAAATATTCTATTTAAACAAGAACTAAAAACTGTAAGTAATGCATACCTATGTATAAAATTAACGATTAAAAAGTTATTAGGATTTTTCTCTAAAATTTCTGGTGAACGTAATGTTTCCTATTGTAGTAGGCCATGGTTTTAAACTCATCTAGTTAGCGAATGTCCATAATGATCTGTCAAATACCTACTGTCTAAATTATTAATTTATTTTCAGTAGTGGTATAGTAGTATTTTCAATAGACATTATTAAAGATTAACAAAATGAAACACTATTCTCAAGAAGAAAGAGTAGACATGACCTTTATTAATAAAGTTGACTTAGTTTTTAATATATAATCTAAAAATGTCATAAAATACAGGGTGTTCCATTTAAAAAAACCTAACTTTGATAAATTACTATTTTCTGGATTACCCTGTATAATTATAAATAATTTAAACAAGTAGATCTTATCAATGTATATATGTCACCAAAAAATTAAACTGATATCTTGTAGCGTTTAGGCATAAGAGAACGTGGGACACCCTGTAGAGATATAGATATAGATATTTTAAAGGACCCCGCACAAAAGGATAGGATTTTGCCGTTCGGTCGAATTGGCTGATTTTTGGATATGTTGTAGGTTTTGTCATCCTGAACAAAAGTCTCCATGGGCACCAAGGTCCAAAGTCCATATTTTGGTCGCTATCGAGCTCCAAAGGTCAATTTCTCCATCATAACGTAACCTCTTGAAGCAAGCCAATTACTCATTGAAATATCGTTTTTGATTTATTTTATTATCTAGTTATATGTTTTCGAGGTCGCTGAGTTGGAATCTGATGTCAAAATGACAGAATTGACAGTTGACAACTGTCAACAAGCTGTCAAGTTGACGGAAAAATACAAAAACTTGACAGCTAATTGACAGCGGTCAACTGTCAATTCTGTCATTTTGACATCAGATTCAAGCTCAGCGACCTCGAAAATATATGGTCTAATAATTATTTCAAGTTTTTTGTATTTTTTCGTCAACTTAACAGCTTGTTGACAGCTATCAACTGTCAATTCTGTCAATTTGACATCAGATTCAAGCTCAGCGACCTCGAAAACATATGGTCTCATCATTATTTCAAGTTTTTTGTATTTTTCCGTCAACTTGACAGCTAATTGACAGCTGTCAACTGTCAATTCTGTCATTTTGACATTAGATTCAAGCTCAGCGATCTAGAAAACATATGGTCACATCATTATTTCAATTTTTTTGTATTTTTCCGTCAACTTGACAGCTTGATGACAGCTGTCAACTGTCAATTTTGGCATTTTGACATCAGATTCAAGCTCAGCGACCTCGAAAACATATGGTGACATCATTAATTCAAGTTTTTTGTATTTTTCCGTCAACTTGACAACTTGTTGACAGCTGTCAACTGACAATTCTGTCATTTTGACATCAGATTCCAACTCAGCGACCTCGAAAACATAGAACTAGATAATAAAATAAATCAAAAACGATATTTCAATGAGTAATTGGCTTGCTTCAAGAGATTACGTTATGATGGAGAAATGGACCTTTGGAGCTCGATAGTGGCCAAAATATGGACTTTGGACCTTGGTGCCCATGGAGACTTTTGTTCAGGATGACAAAACCTACAACATATCCAAAAATCAGCCAATTCGACCGAACGGCAAAATCCTATCTTTTGTGCGGGGTCCTTCGAAAATTGGGTGACGGGGCAATACTACGTGACACACCCTTATAATCTTCTGAGGGAGATCGTAAATGATTTGTGTTAACAATATTGTCACTTTTTGGAAAATAAAATTGTCAGTATGGAAACGCTGTCAACAAAGGGCGGCATTCCATTATCAAAAATTTCCAAAAACTATCTAGAATTTATACTCTCGATGTTCCAGCAAACCTCCTAAACCCGCTCCCCTCCGCGGAGAATAAAAAACATGTAGTGTAACAAACAGCCGTAAAGTCAGAGAGACAACTACAACAACAACAAATAAGCCAGATGGTATCATTTTAAGTTAAAAATATGTTCAAAATTTTCTCTCTTATTTTTACAGTTTACTTTGTATAATAAAAAAAAATTAATAAACTGTTTCGGTGTTAATGATAAATCTGTACCGTGACAAAATAGTATATTACATAACGAGTGCGGAAAGTGACATTTTCGCACAAGTAATGTACACTGTTTTTCCTACGACCGCGCGATAATGTTACCATTGTGAAATGTGGTGTGGTGGTGGTTTTATTTATGACAGGTTCTATGATTGTTTGTATTTAGTTTTGTAGCAGAACAAATACAAATATTGAAAAGAGGCCAATGCGAACCATTTCAAGGGACTTCATTAGTTTTAATAATTAATCAGTTTTTGGTACAAAATTACTTAAAAGACCACAAGACACTTTTTACGAGATATCTCAAATAAGAATCATTCACAACTGTGCGGTTAGAGTGTCTGTCGCTATAAAATGACAAAATTTATACTCCCTACATTTTTTAATGTTTATCAATGAATTTGAAACCTCCCCGATTTCTAAATTTCAATTAACAAAACGTTTCATCTGTATATCAATACTTATCAATACCTTCAAGATGTTAATAACAGACTTTTTAAAACTTGATTTTTCTATTAATTAAAAATTGAACTAGTTAACTTATAATGCTTTGAAACTTACTTGCTGATAACGAAGCAGCTGCAGAAATAGGCCGATTCCTTTGCGACGAAGCATTAAGGCCATACTGATCCGAGGTGTACGTGGGCCATTCACTATAGATGGCGTTGGGTAAATACGCCGCAGTGCGATGATGATTGTGATTATTTGTGAATGTTGTAGGTAATCTATTGAAAGCGGGCAAACTACCCGCTGACGAAGAACTTACTTTGGGATAATCTTCGGCTAATGATAAAGGTCCTGTTGTGTTAACACCTAAAAAGACAAAGTAAAATGTAAAGGACGATTGGAAGGAGACATTTTTTTAAATAATTTATCACTAAATAAACGCTAGAAAAATATTTTTTGCAGCCTATATACCTTTGGGATTTTAATTTTTTCCTTAACCCCCTTCATCCTCTCCCAGCCAGCAAATTACATCAGCGATACATTGTGTAAGTTGAGAATTCTTAATAACAACCAATTTTTCATCCAAAATTGGTGCGATGTTTTTTATAGGATTTAAAGTTTATTACTTTAATTTAATTACAAAAATTTTATAGACAAAGCGAAACTAAATAATAAAAATAAATTACTAGACAAAACAAAACACAAACAAAATATGAATGCAATATGCAATATCCGTTACTATAAATTATTGTTCAAATTAAAATTTTCAAATTCCCTTAATTCAATTATTGCTCCTATATGCTGCAACCCAAAAGTCTAAGGCACGTTATAGAATTCTGCCTACTACTTAAACCAAATACATAACGAATTGCTCTTTTTTGTAATTTGAAAATAGATTCGAAGTGGTATAAGCTACAAGACCCCCAGAACGGTAAACCATAGCGAAGGTGATATTCGAATAAGGAAAAGTAGATCATTAATGCAGTAGTAGGGGTTAGCTCTTTAGAAACAGTTTTAATGGCAAAACATGCAGAAGATAATTTTTTTGCCAAGGTCTCAATATGAATTTGTCTATATAAAAACCTAAAAACTTAATTGAGTTCACCGTTAGAATCGGATTATTGCTTAGAGTTATAGGCTGTAAAGTACCTCTGTAAGACATTGCTACGGTTTTACTGGTATTGAAACAAAACCCATTCGAGTCAGACCATGACTTGATAGTTACTAGATCTTTGTTAATGCTAGATTGTAATGTCTGTATATCAGAACTACTCCAGGTTACACTCGTGTCATCGGCAAATAAAGTAATTCTTCCACTTATTTTTAAGTCTGTGATATCGTTGATGAATGATAAAATAAAATCGGACCTAATACTGAACCTTGAGGTACTCCACTGCTTATTGGCAGATTTGAAGAATCATCCTGCTGATTTCTATTTTCTAAGTAAGTTTTAAACCATTGCAAAGGGCGTTATGGCCATATCGCCCGCTCAAAAATAAAAAAGTTTAGGAACCACTGAATTACGATAAATTCACTATTACGCATACGGAATTCTCGCTTATGCTTCATTTTTTTAATCACATCATCATCATTTGTGTGATTTATAGTAATTTAAAAAAACAAAATCGTTTTATTATCAATAAATAAATAAAATAAATTAAATTTGGATTTGTCGAGCGATCAATTATTATCAAATTAATTCCAATACTAATTTGAACTACGTTTTTGGGTAATTCTTTAAATTAGAAACGTTAATGAATATCTTATAGCCTAATTCACCTTGAAAAGTAAAAATGATTCTTTTAAAAAGTGATTTTACTTCAACAGCTCCATTAAGAAGAATTCTGAACCTCAATTGTAAAGAAAAATTTATTAATATTGGATGAAAAAATAAAAATGAACACTTTAAATGAGTAAATCCACAGTAAATGTATAATTTTCCAATTTAAGTAAATTTTCACCGGGTCGTTTATAAGAATGTTTATCAAAAAATTTACAAACGATACGAAAAACTATAAAAACTACAATTTTTTATTTGTATTGATATTTTTTTAATGATAAACGACTATTATAAATATTATTGTAGGTTACGGGCGCTGGAGTAAATCTCTCGAAGCCTTTTAATCGCACATATTAAAATTAATTTATTTTTTTGGATAAAACACCACGAGATAAGTTAGTGCATAATGCCAAAAATATCACAGTTGCATTATTAATTAATTTACAAGTTTATCATCAGGTTATCCCGAAGACATCATATATCTATATTTAGTGCAAATTATTTTCGATAATAAAAAATGTTTTCGGCTATTCAGCAACGACTCTGTATCAATTCGATGACACTTTTTACCAATGGTAATAGAGATAAAGAAATGTTCCATTCTCTCTCCGATGAAGTCCGAATAGGTCGAAACGGATGTATATTTGTCGAAATGTTTCACGGGGCTTCTGTAATAATTTCAATTAATTTTAAAAAAGTCGTTTTTGCAATTTCTGATCAGATCTTAACTTTAATAGTAAAGACACGTATTTTAAAAATAATTCTCGAAATTTTCTGCTATTAAAATTTTGATACCGCTGAATAAGTGCCATCATATTTTTTATATAAGCTGTCTTAAAAGTGGAAAGCTCAACAGATACATCTTTAATTTCTCTTAACACAGCCTTATAGAATTCAGATTTGTTTCCTTTTCTCAAAATAATATTTTTAAAAATCACTTAACTGTGTTAACAAGTGCAAATGCCTGAAAGCAAATGTAAGATGCATTATTATTCCTATCATTTCTCAATCTCATAAATCGCACTGTACCCCCTATAGTGTCATATTAATATTGTAATGCGCGTCATCTTTGTCCTAGAAGGCATCAGATTCCCAACTACAAGCCATTGGCCAGCTCGATCACCGGACCTTAATACTATGGATTTAACTATTTGTGGGTACTTATAATATTAGAAATTACGACAAATGATTGCAAATGCGTTCAATGAACTCCAAAACAATCCACAAGTATTAAAAAATTTAATTTCTAACTTGGTTGTGTATACAAGAAGTTGGAAATGATTTGGAGCAGTTTTAATATTTATTTAAATTATTTTTTATCAGCCCAAACATAAAATATCCGATTATTGTTTTGATTGGAATAGTTAAACGTTACTGCGTATTTTAATCGCTCCGTATATAGACATTTTATAAATCAGATACCTACGTGAACATCAGATATTTTTCTTGTTTTTAAGTAAAAACCTACGTCAATTTGTACACAAATAAAACATGCGCTTGTGCTGAACAATCACATCGATCATTCGCTACCTTAGTTGATGTAAAACACGATAAACAACTTTTGGTTGTATTTTATTGCATTTACTTGAACATTCAACTTTTTTACCGTGAAATAATGTTATACTTGAACATTCAACTTTTTTACCGTGAAATAATGTTAATGTTGTGATGCTATTAACATTATAATTGTCCATTTTCTCATGAAATATCAACGCAATATACAGAAAAAAGCTTCTTCGTGTATATTTTCGCTGCTTACAATTTTATTTATATGTTTTGAATTATTTAAGTTTCGTTTGTAGAAAATAAAATTTACCATTAAACTGTCAATTCTGATTAAAAATATTTTTGAGAAATTGTAGGTTCCAAGGTTGATGGAAAAGTCTAAACAATAATTATTTATGTACTAGTGTTTAGAATAATATTTATAATTCGAATATGTCAGAAACGTTAAATTCCGGATAGTATACATTAAAAAGAAGAAGAACTTTTCAGACCTTGTCCGAAAAATTACTTTTTCGGACGGTGTCCTACTGTGCCTACAGAATAGCGACAAAAATAGCGTGCCTAATTTACAAGTAATCTACGTTTGAAAGTGGAAGTAATCTAAAGAAAAACTGACTTTACACTGATGAATAACCACAATGTGTTATTCTTGAAGAAGTCTTGTCAAAAGTAAGCATAAAGGCATCAAAGTTACTGCGATATTTAAAAAACAAACATCCAGATAAAAGAGACAAACCCGTAGAATTTTTTTAAAGAAAGCTAAACGTTCTTCACAAATAGCAAGATACTTTTTCATTGGCAACCACTACTAATGAAAAAAAAAACATTATTAGCAAGTTATAAAGTTGCCTAGCGCACTGCCAAAACTAGTAGCCTGCAAACAATTGCTGAAAATCTGATTTTGGCAGTAGCTGTTACAAATGATGCATATACCTATATAATGTCTGGTGAAAACAAGGCTGCCTAGTTAAAAACAGAAGGCTATCAATCTGGACTTGTCAGATCACAAGAAATAATCCCTAATGCCGCATGGAGACATTGTTTTTTACATCGAGAAGCTCTTGCGTCAAAAGCTTTACCTCCTGAAATGAACTGTGTCGAAAAATCTGCGAAGACATGGGTGCTTTATTTGACTATTTCCCGTCTTAATTTCCACCAATCACAAACGCGCAATTTTGAATTACAAATGGTTTCTAGATGAAAAGACTGTATGACAGCTCCTGTCAGCAGTTTTTTCGAGTTTACCCGCGACAAAACTTGACAGCTGTTGTCACCAACAATTACAATGAAGTGAAGCCTCAGAACCTCCAACTAAAAAACAGAAAACAGAAGATCCTGCAACCACTCCTCGAGCTTCTCACTCTACAGCTGGACCCATCAACAACATTAATGATTTACCTACACCCAACGTTATCAATGAGTTAACAAAGATTTCAAACAATACTCTTACTGTGTACCAAAATTGAAATTTATATTTTAATTGTACCATAAATAATTAAGTTTGTAGCATTTTGTGAATAAATAAATTACCTGTTTTTCAGTTTTCAAATTAATACGTATGCGGTTACTCATGAAATAGTCTTGTCAAATACCATTGGGGCATCTAATTTTTCCTGTGAAAAAAATCTAAAAAACACAATGCAAAATAATATTTTTTTTAACAAAATGTATTCGCGCACCAGCAATCATGCTTCTTGTTAAAATATTACTTAGCAACGTGTTTTTTCGGAAAAATTAGATGCCCTTACCTACGAAAATCTTATTTATCACACCGAAGTAAGCTGGGTTTCAAAGGACAACGTCAGTGGCGTAAAAATCTGAATTTCTTGTGGGTGGCAAAGTGATTATTATTATTTTTTTTTTTTTTCTGTGTCAACAGCATCGACTACTATGGCCATTAGCCTAGTGTTCTGTGTAGGCTTTGTTACTGTTTCCCAGCGCCACTTTAGGAACAGCACTGTTAATTAGAACCCAACAGTGAATGGTCGAGTGAGGAATCACACCTGGTATATGAAAATCAATTTCTAAATTTTTAATTAATTAAAAATCAGAAAATGATTTCTGCCTTTGGTGTGATTCGAACCCACAACCCTTGGATTATGAGTCCAGTGCTCTACCGCTGAGCCACTCACCCCCCACTGATTATTATTATTATTTTTTTACTATTATTATTATTAGTGTAATTATTATGATTTGCTGTGGTATGGATTTCCCCAAAATCTATTGCCCTCTTTTATGACATTCTCATCCGTTCAAACAAATATCAAATTTGGGATTTCTTGGAATTCACTGTCTGGCATTTCAAATTCGACATCATTTGCCACCCCTCGCCACCGCTTTGGAGTTCTTGGGGGTGGCTGCCGCCCTCGCCGCCATCCCATTTATACGCCACTAGACAACGTCTTAAAAAGAGTATATCCAGGAAATTTCCGATGACCCCCCAGTACCTCATTGCGACCCCCCAGGGGGTCACGACCCACGCTTTGGAAAACACTGGTCTATAAATGTTCACGAACATTACGTCAATAACCACGCTGTATAATTAAACAAAAGAGGCAATTTTTAAATATTTAAAATAAATTAAAAATTAATTACGATAAAAATAATGTCAAGAAGGAGATCACATCAGTAAGTAAAAGGTCAATGGTAATCTTGATATAGATGAAATTGTTTTGATATTTTAAAACATTTTTTATGTAATTATCCCCGAAATAAATATTTGTACATAGAATCGGACCTTTTAGACGGTGTATTTAATACTTTTATTATTTTTCTAAAACACGTTGGATTTCCTGTTACGGTTTAACGAAAATGTTTAATAATCTAAATAATTATTATTTATTATTCACCATATTTAAAATTTTAAATGCTAATATGAAAATAATGTAATCCACACGTTACGGCAGCAAATTTTTCACATCAATAATTTTCATTAACGCCTCCAAGTTACTGATAAAATTTAAAGCGTCCATAACAGCATAGAAGGTTGACGAATCATATTTATTACAGAGAAACCAAAAAGTTAATATAAAATATTTTGATAATAAAATTAACATACATACTAATTCAAAAAAGTTCAATCCATCGATTGGGATTCCCCCTGGTTCGATTTTAGCATATTTTATATAATATATCCGAAAGTCTGAGAAGTATGTGGCTCATGCCGAAAAAAGAAGAAGTGGAAGACAGATGAATTGGGCACATAACCTGAAACAACACGCAGAATCTACGTAGATAAACATACCAGTGGACAGAGAAGATTGGAGAGAAGCAGAGGAGGCCTACGTTAAAAGATGGAACAAACAGGCTAAATAAAGAGAAAGAGATTTAATAATCTTTAGATAAATCAAGAAAAACGGGCTCCAACCGTAAATGGTATGGTTTTAGTCTTCTGTTTTTCATTACAAACCGTGAAGAATTCTTCTATATTGTTCGAAACGTTTTAGATTTATATTTTGGTGTTTCGTGGTACGTGTCAAACGACACCCTCCATAATGATCGTAGGATTAAAGATCAAAGACTGAAAGATCATCCCAACCTACTCTTGCAGCCCCTGTGGCACCAATCAGACAGTAGAAGACTAAAAAGAACATTGCCAATCGACTTCAAGTGAAGTGCTGGAGGCATCATCATGTCCTCATCATGTCAATTCATGAGCTATATTTAATCAGTCTATTGTTAGCACATTAGCTTAGATTGTAAATGAAGTTTTCATAAGACTATTTCCCTCGTCTTAATTTCCACTAATCACAAACGCGCAATTTTGAATTACAAATGGTTTCTAGATGAAAAAACTGCATGATAGCTCCTGTCAGTTAGTTTTTTCGAGTTTACTTGACAGCTGTTGTCACCAAAAATTACAATACCTTTGACAACAAGTAATTATGGTCTCCTAGGACACAAGAAAATTAGATGCCCATATGATATTAAAACCCAGAGAAAAAACTTATGATACTATCCCGATATAGAGGGTGGTTTCCTTTTTGCAATTAACTCTTTTTGTAAGTCAGTGCCGCTTCTTTAACTTTGCGGTTATAAGTATTACTGTCTTTTAATAATCTAGTTGAAGAATTCCATTGCATTTTAGTGCCAAGCATGTTCACATCACAGAACACATAGAACTAGAAGGCTAAAATAGGTGGAAGAAATTAATATTATTCGTAACCACATGTATAGATGGGACAACTTTGATCATGCGCAGATCATCAACAACATTGCCAGTTGTTCAAGTACTTGTACGAAAATCTAAGATCATGGCAATTTGATTTACATATATTACATTATAATCCTATAAAAGAGCCCGAACTCATCATTTTACGATTATTTAGGATCATTAAATTCTTTTTTCATATGTATTCAGAAGAAAATAAACATGTTTGAGCATATAACAACTGCTGGCATCGTAATAAAGAATTATGATTTCCCACAACTCATTTGGCAACGCTGTTATTTAACATCAACACCTTTGACTTAGTCTGACGAAATTTTTGATCAGAGCCGGTCTTAGGTGTGTTGTTGTTGTTGAATTGTGTTCTTGCTTCAGTGTTTTATTAATTCCGCATTATCGTATTAGGTATATACTTTTTGTGTTGTTTTCATTCTGTTATCGTGTAGTATTTAAGAGACCTCATTAGTTTTTAGTATAGTTAGAGTTGTTTGACTCAGTGTCCTGTAAAAACAAAGGACAATTTCCAGGAATATCTTACTTCAATTTCTCCCTACAATTTCAGTTGTACTTACTTCACTATTCCATCTTTAGAAAGTACTCACGGTGAAAATCTATATTTCAGTGGCCATGAATTCCACTTAAAACACCCCTGTCATGGCAGCGGTTTCACTGCGCATGCTCATAGTTGTCTCTTGTGCTACACTAGGGATCGTTTCAGCAAAACGGTATTGGCCTTCTACTTCTATGAGTTCTGTTGTTCACATATATTTGATTTTCCGAATTGTTTATTTTTAATGTCTGATTGATGTTCATTAAGTCTTATATGAAAAAATCTGTATGTTTCTCCTATATAAAACGTATTAGATTTTGTCAAAATCCAATTTTTTTAATGCAAACAAAAAGCTTTCAAGGAAGGTTTTTTTAAATATTAAATTTATAAACAGGACCAAAATTAGAAAGCTTGTTTTTAGTTTTTATTAATTCCGATAAAACAGTATTTTTTTTAATTTTAAAAAATCACAAAATCTAGCGCAATTAACCTCTAATTGCGCAAGAAATCAAAGTGAAAAGATAACATTTATAAAAATATCACATTAAAATTGCAAAATTATTTATTTGTAAAGATAATTTAAAAACGATATTTACAGAAAAATGTTAATTGCCACAATATAAATACGTTAACATATTTTTGCAATCGTTAGTAAGAGTCAGTGCTTTATATTTTTGAAAAAGAAGCGTTGGATAAATCAAATTGGTATGAAAAAAATTTGTTTGGAATTCATATATTAAAAATGAAACTATTTTTATATAAATTAATACATTTTATATCCTAAGACCATCAATCAAAATTATGAGTCTAAATAAACCTTGTATCATTGTGAAATATTTCAGTGAAAACCGCATGTATTTGTCTTTATTGGTTTAAAAGTTATAAGATCTTGAAATACTTTAAAATTGGAATTTCTCAAGCCGAAAAACACATTTAAAAAATAAAAGATTGCTTACAGTTTCATAATTGAGAAAATATAAATTTTTGTTTAGATAATAAATGTTTTGTCTAATGTATTAGAAAGTTTTATAAAAACATTTTTTTTTCAATAAAACATCATTTTGATGTTGACAACATTACCCCAAATGATTTCATCTTTAAATAACCTTTTTTTGGCCTTAGCACAACAGGTTTTAATCAAATGTTTTCATTATTCAAAAATACTGTGGGTTCTGGACTGAAAAATATGAAAATTATCATCACTTCAAATTAATTGATGTATGAAATTTTATACCTCCCCTCGTAATTAACAAACATTTGATCAATGTCTTTGTTAGGCACAAATTTAGTAGGAATTTAAATATCACAGGATATGGCGAAAATTTATTTTCTATTGTTAAAAATGCGTATTTTCAATAAATTGTGTTCAAAATTCCAATTTCTGAATGAAATTTTCTGTTTTTCTATTAAGGAACTAACTCCTTGTTTTGGGAAATAAATCTGTGGGTTTTGGAAGGTTAAGTTAAAATAATTTTTTATAGTACTGCGGATTCTGGACTGAAAAATATAAAAATTGCGATTTGTACTATCTATTATCACTTCAAATTAATTTATACAGTGTGTATACTTAAGTTCACAGCATATGGGAAATTTATTTGGACATTTGTTATAGTTTTTGGCCTAAATCTCGGTAAGTATGCATTTTTTGAAAAAAAATATTCTATACAAAATTAAAGATGACAAAATTTCCCACAAGTTCCACAAACAACAATTTTTTTCTACGACCAATAGTTACGCCGCTAGAGTACGTTGAAAAATGTGCAGATTTTCCAAGGGCAATTTGAACTTTTTTTGCAAAAAAAACAATGTTCTGGACTGTACCTGAACTTTCCACTAACTGCCCTATTTTCTTATATGACTAGCCTAAAAATGCAACTATCAGATATCAAATTTTTTCAATCGTATACGAGGTTTGTCAAAAAATATGCTCAAGAGTAAAGTACCTTTATTTTTGAAGTATGAAAAATAAGTTATTAAAAAAACTTGTTTTAATACGTCATCGTACCGATTTTGAACAAAATATTCCAAATTTAATTTTTAAATTTTTTTATACACCCACACCGAACGAAAAGACAATAATTCCATACCAATTTTGGTTAATAATGTTCGACGGTGTTGTTAGTATATCTAAAAAAATTAACAACAAATGAAAAATTCCTTTATTATTAATTTTTCAAAAAAATATTCTTCATAAAAAGTTCTGCATCAGATTATAATCAATAAGCAGGAATCAAATTTACAAAATATTATTGGTATACAAAAATTTTAATCCAGGTTAACTTTTTCCTTATAAAAGAAAGTCCAGTATGGGCTTGTATACAAGAATAGAATATTCACAGGGACCTTATATACAGTGTCATCACGAAAGTACTCACCATATGGGAAACTTTTTTATTAAGGGTCTCTCGACAAAAAGTTATTCTTGATAAAAGTTTGTGCATCCCCTAAAACTAAACATGCACCAACAAAATATAGTAAAACACTCGTAATATACGAGGAGCCTTCAAAAATTTGAATTCGAGACAGTAAAGTACCCTTATTTTGAAAAATCTCGGGAAATATTATTTAGAAAAGTTGTTCAGCATTAAAAAATACATCTAGATTTGAAGTCATGGCCATCTAAGTGAAGTTTTATTTTTTTACCCATTTTTTTTTAAATGGGGACTACGAAAAAAAAATTGGTAAAACGATAAATAGACAACATCCTGTATACGACGGTTTATTTAAAAAGCCTGTAATATTACAAATTACACAACTATTGTGTTAACCACAGTCAATTTTTTTGAAGAGTCAAATAATTTTCAAACTTTTTGGTGCAAAGTTATTTTTATTTTTTTTTACACCAAAAATTGCTCAAAATTATACAGTATTGTAACAAGAACTTAATATTCAATAATATCAAAATAAAATAAGTATTTCCGAACATTCATTGATTTTCTGGAGATTTTCTTGTTTAAAGGGTAAAAAAATAAAACTTCACTTAGATGGCCATGATGTATTTTTTAATGCTGAACGACTTTTCTAAATAACATTTTCCGAGATTTTTCAAAATAAGGGTACTTTACTCTTGTCTCAAAATCAAATTTTTGAAGGCTCCTCGTATATTACGAATGTTTTACTATATTTTGTTAATACATGTTTAGTTTTAGGGGATGTACAAACTTTTATCAAGAATAAATTTTTATGGAAAAAACCTTAATAAAAAAGTTATGGTGCGTACTTTCGTGATAACACTGTATAAGGTCCCTGTGAATATTCTATTTTTCAACGAAATCAGAATTATATGGTATTCAAATTAGGTATGTCAAATGTCATTAGAAGCAAGTTTTTTTAATAACTTTTTTTCATATTTCAAAAATAAAGGTTCTTTACTCTAGAGCAAAATTCATATTTTTTGACAAACCTCGTATACGACTGGACAAATTTGATATATGATAGTTGAATTTTAAGTTTCAGACCTTGCAGGAACTTTTATAAATAATAACTTTTTTTCGTAAAATGAGTAATAAAAAGTTTCGCATGTGTTGCAAATGTATACCTAAGTAAACACACTGTATACGAAATTTTATATTTCCCCCTATATATATTGGCAACAAAATTAAAAAAAATTTCAGATCTATTGATTGAAGTGAAAAAAAATCTAATAAATCAACTCAAAAAATCAAAATTTCATTCTTTAAATCTTTTTCATCATATGCCTCTATTTTGGAAAACAAATCTATTGGTTTTGTATCGTTAAATTTTACCAATATTAAAATAAATGATTTATAACGTTTTTGGATCATTTAAAACATTTTACGATAAAAAAAATAACAAAAAAACCGGATTAAATATAAATATATTTATTTTCGAATTTTTTAACGGGAAATAAACATTTGGAGAAGAAAATTTTGTTAGAAATATTCATAATTGTGAAAACGTAATTTTTTTTAGATAATCAATTTATATCTTTGATAGTTCTTTCGCAATTTGTACTCACAAAAAGAAAAAAAAATAATCAAGTGTGTTTGCCCACTTTAGTAGACAATAAAATAAGGAAAACATTTTTTTCCGAATTTTAATACTTAAAAGAAAATAAAAAAAGTTTAAAAAAACTTACCTGAGTTTGTCCACAATTGTGATGGTTGTGTAGTAAGTTCTGGCGATCCACTATTATAGTAGGGCATTGCGCCCGTATTGTAAGCACTAGATCTTGAATATAACGGACTAAAAAAAATTAAAACTGCATTAAAAAACCACTTTCGACCAAATTAAATAAATTAAAATAAATAAAAATAATAAAACGCACTTGTTTGATAACAAAAGCTCTAATATAGAGGACATTTCCAATAAAACAAAAAATAATCTTATCGAAAATCAAAAATTTATCTTATCAAAGATTAATCGAAGAAGAATATCAAGCGATAAACGCAAAACAGATAAAAATCGCAAAAAATACCCCATCCGACCGTAAACCAAAAATATGTAGCAAAAACTAACTTGTGCTGTTGCAAAAAATTCAAATCCATAGACCACCGATTGTCCCACTATAGAGCAGGCCTCTTTGATATATCAAACACCAAAACCAAACAAAACGCGCACCGTGGCAACCTTCGACCCACCAGTCTCGGCTTATAATGACAACTGACAATCAACGCACTAATAATAATTGTTGAAGCAGCTTTTGCTACGACCCATCTTAACTTGAGAAATGCACGCTTTAGTCTGGCCAGTCACGTGAGACTTGACGTTACCGTTGGTGCTGGTATCCTGGTTGTTGGCAGGATAACCGGTTGGGAAAGGGAAATATGATTTTACGGATTGCTTGAAGATTAATAGTAACTTCTGGAACAAAATATCCTACAAAACAATCCAAAGAGTTCCCTGTATATGCCAAAATCTATTTTTTTACCAAAAGAAATTGTAAATTTTAACGTCACTCTAATTGATATTGTTAAAGTGATTTGTACTGGCAACAAAAGTCGTAACAAAGATTTTGTGTACAGTGCCAGATCAGTTAGACAATTGGGTCCATAAAATTGGTTTTAAATTTAGAAAATCGAACAATTCCAAGACATGAAATGGGAGAAAAGATTTGAAAAATAAGCCGTTATGAGTATCCGCCCAAATTGAAGAAACTTACTGATTTTATGTGACCAAATAAAAGTAGTTATGTAAAATAGTCTGTGACATTTCATATTTTTCCAACTGGATTTGTGAACACCTGGAAAACTGTAATGTATATTTTCATTCCCATAAACCCGGAGAGTGAATAAGAGAGAATTATAGGTAATCTAAGATGCTCTGGGACCGTCAGGGGAAGAAAACACCGATATGAAATTGTTTTAACGTGAATTAGATGCACAAAAGTGCATAGAATAAGCCAGTTAATCCAGTAAATTAACGCCAGAAAAATCCCAAACTTGGGCATCAAGTCTGTCCGGCAAATTTGTGGAAGGATGGGAAAATGGCTCTAGAGTTCCAGAAAATTCATTTTTCGACGATATCTGCCCTTAAAGCATTTTTGTTTAGACAAAAAATGAAGAGCGGTTCATTACCTACAAAAGTTGATTTTTTCGCTACACTAATATTACTTTACCATAGGTAAAGTATTGTAATCGCAAAAAAAAGTTCAGCTTTCAGTGGATTTACATGTTTTGAAACCCCCTAAGTGATTTAAGACCATTTCAAGAAAATGTATGTATGGGGTATGTAGTATGTAGTCTGGTAACATTTGTGTGCGCTCTAACTCCAACTGCGATCTGAATTTCCTAACGAAATTATATATTTAACATTTTTACAACACGCTAATGAGCTGATTAGATTTTGGGCAAAATCGGACAACCGGAAGAGGGGGTTTACTCTTGAGAATTTTCAGATTTTTGCAATTATTATCGTTTCTATTAAGTTTATGTAAAAATATTAAGAGAAAAAATTTATTTTAAATTAAATTTACTATAAATTTTGTTTAAAAACTTTTTTCAAATTTTGTATTATAAGCGAGGTAAAAATAAAATATGGAATAACATAGTTGCATAATAGCGCAAGCGCAGTAGAAGTGTTTGTATTGTACGCTCTTGCCAGGCATGGCCTGCCTTAAATATGTACGAGTAATTGGATTATGAGCCCGTAGGGCCGTTAAAGTATGGTAAAGTCATGTGCATGGCCACATCCGATTTTTTTTGCTAAAACGGCGTTTCAAAAATTGGTGAAAAAGATCAAGAAGAAAATTTGATTGTATTTTATTGGAGGCTACTTCTTAAAATTATTTTCTAGTATACAGGGTGAAACATTCGTTCTTTTTTTTAAATGGATCACTCTATATATTTTTTCATTTTTAGAATATCTGTCATGTGGACTTTACATACCCCTTTTGTTTTTGAGGATCGCATGCAACGTTGTCAAGTTATTTACATTTTAATAAAATTTTATGAAAAAACATGAACGAAGAAAAATCTTCATAAAAACTATATTTTCAAAAATTTCAAAAATTGATGGAAAAAACTGGGAATGCAAGTATCAAAAGTATGTGCAGAAACATACGTATCATTTGGGTTCATTCAAAAAATACACAAAAATAATTTATTGAATCTTTCTGAATATATTTAACACCTTGCAAAGTCCCATTATCCAAAAGGATTCGGTGAAATTTGTCTTGATAAAAAAAATATGAATAAATTTATAGGAGAGTCAAAATATCGAGCAAAAACAAACCTTGACCCGGTTTTTCAATAATACAGAGATGTAGATAAAAGGAAAAAGTAACATGATATTATAGCTACAGGTTCCTTCTTTCATCTGAACTTTGAATCATGAAAAAATATCAATTATTACGTGATTTATTGAAAAATTTGTAATCCGCTTGGGAGTGTGCTCTCTAAATGCAGGGCAGGAGCTAAAAATGGGGGTGCGTTTTGGAGCCGGTTATGTCGAAAAGTATCATTTTTTTGACAAAAATGATCAGGATCATTTTTGTAGGTAAGGAACTGATCTTCATTTTCGTCCAAACAAAAATTCTCTAAGTGTCATATTTTCGGAAATATAGGCGAAAAAACACATTGTTGAGACCAATGGGACTAAAATGGGTATACAAATATTACAGTTATCATAATAAGAAGTAATGTGAATTAAAAAATCATTTAGTTTCTGTCCTGTCAAAAAAATCATTTGAAGATATACAAAATAAAGTCCCAACACCTAAAAAAACAACAAAAATCTTCAGACCAGAGATATAATCAATTCAATGCGTGGAAGTCATAAATAAGATATAATAGATTCGATTTTTTACCTAAAAATATTTTGACTTATTGTAGTTACTTACATTTTCCAAAAAAAAATAAGATATCACTGATATTCTTTCACAAAGAGAGTATTGTTAATATCACAGTGTTCCAACAGATGTCACTATAACACATGTTTCGGCAAATTTCTAACCAACCCAAAGGATGAAAAATATCTAAATTTTGTATGATCGTAGCAAAAATGGACTATTCTACTATAGGATTTTTAGGGCATGTAGGAAATGCAAAAATAGAGTGAAAAGTTCTTATAAACATGTGCTTTTGGAGCTTTGATTTCGAAGCTAGAGCTCTTTGAGCATGGCGCCTTCAAGTCACTTCTTATAAGTAAAAAAATCGGGGAATCCATCTGGAATAATCACAATTTAAAACTGCCCAAAAAGACACCACACTTCCTTAAAACTTTATAACTGCGACAAAATTGTGTAATAAACAAAAAGTATACCGTTTCACTAACTGGGGTTTTCTATATATTTCAAGTTGGAGCACAAATAAGCACGAAATAATAATTATTATAAAAACAAAGTCGCTGCTTAGGTCAGTAATTTTAAATATTCTTGTTTATAATCGTGTAACGTGATATTACAATGCGGCGTTTTTAGCGGAAGATAAATATTGTCAAAAAAAAATTAGACATCACAAAACAGAAAATTACTAACCATTCCTAACACCTAGGCGGAAGTGAAATGTTATATAAATAAGTCGTTTATTATCTTTAAACAAAACACTCTGGTTATTACTACATTGAGTAGTTTTATCGGAATTATGTCATTATCTATTATTTATTATACTAAACGTGCAATCACAATTAAAACAAAAAAATATATATGAGTTGTACTATGCAATGTTTTCCCGATTTTTACGTAAAGAGGAAAAGTAGTTGTGATATTGTAAAAGCCTACTGAACATTTATCATTTCTCTTCCAATATATTTTATTTTGTAAGGAGAGAGAAATTTTTAGCATTCGCGTCTTTGTTACGTCATTTCTCTAAAACTGACAGCGCTTATATCATTCATGTTTGGAAGGGATGTTAAGATGGGATGTAGAAAAGTTTTTACGAAAACCGCATTCGAATATCTGGCTTAGTTTTGTGAGGAAAAGGGAACAAAATCGAATTTTAGATTTTCGTGGATCTAGCATTACCTTCGTTGTTACGTCATTTCTCTAAAACTGACAGCGCTATATCATTGATTTTGAGAAGAGATGTTAAGATGGGATGTAAAAATGTTGTGAAAACCGCATTCGGATATCTGTCTTCGTTTTGTAAGGAGGAGGCGACAAAATTGAATTTTAGATATTCGTGGACTTAGCATTCTCGTCTCTCTTACGTTATTTCTCTAAAACTGACAGCGCTATATCATTGATTTTTAGAAGAAATGTTAAGATGGGACGTAGAAAAGTTTTTATGAAAACTGCATTCTAATATCTGGCTTCGTTTTGTGAGAAAAAGGCGACAAAATCAAATTTTAGATTTTCGTGGATCTAGCATTCCCGTCGTTGTTACGTCATTTCTCTAAAATTAACAGAGCTATATCATTGGTTTTTGGAAGAGATGTTAAGATGGGATGTAGAAATGTTTTTGTGAAAACTGCATTCGGATATGTTTCTTCGTTTTGTAAGGAGGGGGCGACAAAATTGAATTTTAGATTTTCGTGGACTTAGCATTCTCATCTGTCTTACGTTATTTCTCTAAAACTGACAGCGCTATGTCATTGATTTTTAGAAGAGATGTTAAGATGGGATGTAGAAATATTCTTATGAAAACCGCATTCGGATATTTGTCTTCGTTTTGTAAGGAGAAGGCGACAAAGTCGAATTTTAAATTTTCGTTGTTTTAGCATTCCCGTTTTTGTTACGTCATTTCTCTAAATCTGACAGCGCTATATCATTGATTTTTGAAATGGATTTTAAGATGGGATGTAGAAATGTTTTTATGAAAATCGCATTCAATTATCTTTTTTCGTTCTGTGAGGAGAAGGCGACAAAATCGAATTTTAGATTTTCTGGGATTTAGCATTCCCATCTTTCTTAAGCCATTTCTCTAAAATTGACAATGCTATATCATTGATTCTTGGAAGAGACGTTAACATGGGACGTAGAAATGTGCTGTTGTTGCCCGCATTCGATTATCTTTTTCATTTTGCAAGGAGCGCTATATCATTGATTTTTGAAATGGATGTTATGATAGGATGTAGAAATGTTTTTTTGAAGATCGCATTCGAATGTAAGTCTTTATTTTGCAAGGAAGAGGCGACAAATTCAAATTTTAGATTTTCCTGGATTTAGCATTCCCGTCTTTGTTAGATTATTTCTCTAAAATTGACAGCGTTATATCATTTATTTTTAGAAGAGATGTTACAATGGGATGTAGAAATGTTTTGTTGTTGATCGCATTCGGATATCTTTTTTCTTTTTGTGAGGACAAGGCGACAAAGTCGAATTTTAGATTTTCGTAGATTTAGCATTCCCGATTTTGTTACGTCATTTCTCTAAAACTAACAGCGCTATATCGTTAATTTTTGGAAGGGATAGTAAGATGGGATGTAGAAAAGTTTTTATGAAAACCGCATTCGATTATCTGTCTTCATTTTGTAAGGAGGCGGCGACAAAATCGAATTTTAGATTTTTATGGATTTAGCATTCCCGTCATTGTTACTTCATTTCTCTAAAATTGACAGCGCTATATCATTGATTTTCAGAAGAGATGTTAAGAGGGGATGTAGAAATCTTTTTTTCGAGAGAGCATTTGAATATCTCGCTTCTTTTTATTAGGAGGTGGAGGCAAAGTTAGATTTTCGTAGTCTGTGTTACGTCATTTCTCTAAATCTGACAGATGTGAATGAGAAAATCATCATATCATTTCGAGTTAAACGAATGAACTGTTTAAAATGATATTTGACACCAAATCTTTTTCTAATTTATTATTAAACATGACATAGTTTTTTATATTTACATTATTTTTCGTGTATACTTAAAATTCAGAACATAATACGTTTTTCGAATAATACACATTTAATGGAAATATAATACAGGTTAGAAAAGAACATTAGTTTAGAAATAATTACGAAGTGGTAAACGGTAAAAGTGCGGTGAACTATTAAAATTCAATAAAAATGAAAAAACGTGTTAAATATTTTTTTCCGACTAATGTAAAATTAATAACTAGAGTTAAATGGCCTTCCAAGTTTAAAAACCGAAACTTAAATTGGTTTTGTTGCAAAAGTAATAAAACTGAACATTTCTCCTCTAACAGGTTCATCTACAATAGATTTAAACGCAATGTTTCTCGCACCGCACGTTTGTTGCCGTGGAACATGACACTTTTTAAAAACATTTATTTTAGAAACTAAAACAATAAAATGTTCGTTTTAAACTTCCTGGTTGCGCACATACTTATTTAAAGATTCAAAGGTTTGTTTCCAAGTTAACGTATAACCCCACATCATTGTTTATATTTAAAAAAATATAACATTTTCTGACCTCAACAATAATAAATATATCAAAGAAAAATAAAATAAACGATTTTTTAGTAATCTTTTAATCCAGAATCCACAGTTTTCAAAATGTATTCGAGTTCGAATTAATCTGGAATAGGAATAGAGACCCATCAAATCAAACTGGTTCCATAACTAATCAATCTCTCATAATTCAGGAAATTGAATCGGCGCGTCGCATCTCTTGGCATTGTCACTGTTAGGAAGCTGTGGAGCGAATAAAGCGATCAGTGTGTCAAAGAGAGTAAACACGACAGCCTTCTTCATACGCGCAACAAAGATGACGCGCATTACAATATTATTATGACACTATAGGAGGTATAGTGCGATTTATGAGATTGAGAAATTATAGGAATAATAATAATATTTTTTTTACAAGCATAAAACACAATATTATCTTATTAAAATATTTATTTTACAATGCATTTTCCCTCACACTGGCAACACACACATTTGCTTTCAGGCATTTGTACTTGTTACCACAGTTAAATAATTTACATTTGCAAAATGGGGTAATTTTTAAAAATGTAGGTATTGCTTCTTTGGACATGAATTTTGGCGCTATACAATTATTGTCTTTTCGTTTGTAACCAAACTTTAGAATTTCTGGCAAATCTGGCTTTAACATATATGCCGTTTTGAAAATTGCGCATTGTAAAAATGCCCTTCTCACATAAAAAATAAAAGAATCCTCCGTCGGCGACAAATCCCTAACAAAATGTCATTATTAAAACCTTATTTACCTACCAGTATAATAGTATAAACTTCAATGATATATTTTGATTCCAAAATATTCATCTCATCTGGTTCTTGAGACAACACTATTTTTAGGACTCTTTTTTGCCTGTTCCAAACGAAAAGCTAACAGAATCACATCCAGATAAACAATATATTGACAACGAATTGTCTTCTAATATTTTAAACATCCAGATGCTTCAAGTTTGCTAGTGCTTTAATGATTGAGAAACATGGGATACATTTCTTTTCTCCACGACTATATAATAATGCACAAATTATTTTTACATATTTAGTTGAATAATGACATAAATTCTTCACACCAGTGAAGAATGAAAAAGAATTCACTCTCGTTAACCAATCACATTCTATGATTATCGGAAATCGCGCTAAAATGAATAAATCAAATCGTCTCTTTTAAAACGTTAAATACCTAACTACGGAAATCGCTTCTGACAGCGCGTCGTTTGAAACGTCAAAATATAATCATAATTTTACGTATATATAGAGAACAAAATGGACAACAGTAGCGATAGTGAATAGTTAATATGTACGCCTCCCGAAATTAAACAAATTGATCAATCATCCACAATGAATTTGCTACCGGAGAGATCAAAGCAAAAGAATGAGTCTAAATTAAGTACCTATATTTATGTTATTTCTATTATTATTCCTAATAATGTTATAATTTCATTTAAAAATGTAAAGGTTTCTACTAAAAATTGAGTTACCTATATCTATGTTCTTTAAATTTTCATAAATAAATGTGGTCGAAGGCTGGTAGAGATACTTGACTCTTTCGCGGGCGATCGAGGTTCGATTCCCAATGAAAGATTTTTTTTATACATAGTCATGGAGAAAGTATAGTCTTTTACTTGTTTAGAATGGCTATTATTCTACACTCGTTGAAGAATATACTATTCTCTTTCCATCCAAATTTCGACATCTAAGGTAACCGAGAAAAACGTTGATAAAATAAAAACATCTGTGACCAATGAGTAAATAACAAATACATTAAACATGTCTGTAAAAAAATTAATAATTGCAAATATTCTAATATCAGCTTCCTCATGCCCATAGTAAACTGTAACTCATCAACCACTTTCGACTCCATTTTTGTCCATTTTATTGTTCTTTGATTATTTTCTGACATTCCTGCCAATACAATTTCAATTTGATCAGGAATAACATAATTTTCTTTCATTAGTTTGTGTGCTAAATATGCCAAGAGGTTCTTTTTATTATAATTGATATAAATTTCTTCCAATCAGGTATATCAAGTTTCGTCTCGTATTTCGCATGTGTCAAAATGACAATTTTTCGATCTTCTATATCTTTCTGTTTGCTTTAAGCTTTCTTCAAAATCGTAACGACCACGAATGCGTACTATTGTACCACAGATGTGAGGCTTTAACTTTAATAGTAAAGACACGTATTTTAAAAAAAATTCTCAAAATTTTCTGCTATTGAAATTTTGAACAAGTGCCATCATATTATTTATATAAGCTGTGTTAAAAGTGTCGCTTTCTTCTATTGGTATGCTTGAAAGTTCAACATGTACATCTTTAATTTCTCGTAAGACAGCCTTATAGAATTCAGATTTGTTTCCTTTTCTCAAAATAATATTTTTAAAAATTAATCCATTTTACAAATGTTAAATTATTTAACTGTGGTAACAAGTGCAAATGCCTGAAAGGAAATGTAAGATGCAATATAAGTTGCCAGTGTGAGGGAAAATGCATTGTAAAATAATTATTTTAATTAGATAATAATAATATTGTGTTTTATGCTTGTAAAAAAATTATTATTATTATTCCTATCATTTCTCAATCTCATAAATCGCACTATACCTCCTATAGTGTCATAATAATATTGTAATGCGCGTCATCTTTGTTGCGCGTATGAAGAAGGCTGTGGTGTTTACTCTCTTTGACACACTGATCGCTTTGTTGGCATCCACAGTGGTAAAGCCAAGAGATGCGACGCGCCGATTCAATTTCCTTCGGTTTTAAAAAAGTACTAAACGTCGTATGAAAAAAAAGTTGAAGTAAAAAAGTTTCCTTGCTCTATTGGCAACATTTTTCTCGTTTATACTAGTTGTATGTACAACTAAAGATGTGTCCACAATAACGGAAGACTCCTTATTGACATTTTTTCTTAGAAAAATCAGACTTATCTCCTGCTACATTCTGGTCAGAATACTCGATGTTGAAATTGACTATTTCATTAAATAAGAACCCGAATCTCTCTAAATTTTGTCGCTTAAAGGTATTCATAAAAAGGAAGAATGACGGATATCAACCTCGAAAATAACAGGTATTTACAAACGATGATATATTAAAGTTTTTGTTAGAAGCTCCAGATGAAATATATTTAATGAAAAAAGTAGTAGCTGGGACATGCAGAACTGAAGGATGTGGAGTATAAAAATTGTGTCATGTTAGTGCAGATTCTCACTATCAAAAACAATGTACAAAGAAGATTTGTAGTTATAGAAGATTAGGTAACAGTTGTTAATCGTTATATGAAACTTCTACCACAAAATGCTCAAGATGAACGCTTCTTTTATCTGTATGAGCGTGGCAGAGTAAATCAGGTAGTTGGAAAGCAAATTTCAAAAATTCCGTATGAGATTTCTTAAATTTTCCAATCCAAATCAGTACACCAGTCACTCGTTTCGAAGAACATCCTGTACAGGGTGTCCCAAATTGGTGTGTTTTGCAGGGTATCTCGTAAACTAGAAGAGATAGAAGAAAAGCAGTTAAGATGTTATGACTTCTTTTTTTGTTAAAGTAACGATATCCTAATTAAATCTTTAGTAACTCCCTGCAGTTGGAAGATACAGGGCGATTATTGAAAACTGTCGAAAACTACAAGATACTATAACTTCTTAATTAAGAAAAATATAAAAAAACGTTATAAAAACTTTTTTTAGGGGGCTCACTAAGGAAATATAATGCAAACTTATGTTTTTTTAAATGGGACACCCTGTATATTTTGACGTTTTTCGTTTCCTTTTTTAATTCTCATTCACCTGATATGACATATTATATATCTATTTTCAATGGTTGGAGCTACAGTGCAAATAAACCATTTATGGATGTTATCAGGTGAAACACCCTTAAAAAATTGAACACTCAGTAACGAAATTTAACATTTTATTATGACAATTTTATTTATCAAAATTATAATTAATAAAAAATAAAACCAGATTAAAAAAATAAAAACAATAAACTTATGAAACAACAAGAAACATTGTAACAACTAATCTACCTATAACTAATTTTATGATTTTATTTTTGCTGAATTGGTTGGAGATTATTTAAACGAAAAACTTTTTAATCGATGAAAACGGAGAGCATTTTGAACATTTAATGTAATTTTTACATTCTAATAAAATTAGTTAGATTAGTTGTTACAATGTTTCTTGTTGTTTCATAAGTTTATTCTTTTTATTTTTTTAATCTGGTTTTATTTTTTATTAATTATAATTTTGATAAATAAAATTGTCACACATCAGTATCCTTATAATAAAATGTTAAATTTCGTTAAGTACTGAGTGTTCAATTTTTTAAGGGTGTTTCACCTGATAACATCCATAAATGGTTTATTTGCACTATATCTCCAATGAGAATTAAAAAAGGAAACGAAAAACGTCAAAATATACAGGGTGTCCCATTTAAAAAAACATAAGTTTGCATTATATTTCCTTAGTGAGCCCCCTAAAAAAATAATCTGTGCGCCACTGAACTCTTTAATATTATATCTATCAAAAGTTTTTATAACGTTTTTTTATATTTTTCTTAATTAAGAAGTTATAGTACCTTGTAGTTTTCGACAGTTTTCAATAATCGCCCTGTATCTTCCAACTGCAGGGAGTTACTAAAGATTTAATTAGGATATCGTTACTTTAACAAAAAAATAAGTCATAACATCTTAACTGCTTTTCTTCTATCTCTTCTAGTTTACACACCAATTTGGGACACACTGTACATTACTAGCAGGTGTGGACATTTTAGATATGAAAAGACACGGGGTAGCGGAAGAATATATAGCAGACTCAGCGACTAAGAAAATAGAAGTTGCTAATAAAATCATGCCCGAAAAATCCATCTGTGTGCAGCAAAACAAACATTCAGAAACAGAATTTAAAGACCATGTAGTTCATTCTAACTAAACGTTTGACATTACTAATTCGACGTTTTTCGATTCTTGTGATAATCAACTAAAATAAATCCACCCTAAGGTATTTTAATGAATAAATAGTGCACGGTAAGAAATTGCAGAAACGAATAACTTGAAGTGCAATATTTTATCTACAAGGAATTGATATAACACGATCAACATACATCCAAGTATATCTGATTCACATTTGAAATAAAATCCGAGGTTCTCTTACAATAAACATCAACAATCGAGTTCTAAAAATCATCAATATTGAAAATATACAGCTCATAGACAATACCTAATTATTTATAACGTGATATAAACAAAAACAATCAAGACATTACTAATAACCGTTTATCATGCCACAAGATTGTCGTGCTTGCACTTTCTAAAAAATATATATAAAAATAATTATTGCAATGAATCACATTCAGCCGTCCGTTGAAGCATGAGACAAAAAATTTTAATACAAAGTGCAATGTGATACTATCTCATCAATAAAACGCGATATCAGCAAAATAGACTTACCGGTCTGAGCCTCCCATGACCTAATGGTATTTTTAATGTTTTATATACCAGCGTGTGAAGGTGCTTAACGCCCACACATTTTTTTTTGTTTTGAATGTAATATTCAAGTTTCATCACCCTGTATTCAAAAGGGATTTCATTACCGGTTTAAATTATGACCTTTAAATAATAAAACATTTTATATTTTACCCACGTCTTAATTTTCACCAATCACAAACGTGCAATTTTGAATTGCAAATGGTTTCTAGATGAAAAAACTGTATGACAGCTTCTGTCAGTAGTTTTTTCAAGTAATTATGGTCTCCTAGAACACCAGAAAACAACGCTAAACAATTCGAAATGGACTAAATAAGCAGCAAAGAAGGCATGATTAAATACAAAAGAAATAAAAATAACAAACCACTCTATGCGGTCGACAGCCGTCAGTAACCTGGCTAAAGGAGGATGGGTGAACAACAATTAATTAAAATTACTGGCCACAGTTCGGCCAACTCAATTAAGTCTTATCTGCAAATGGATAATGAGCATTATTCCAACATCACAAACACCCTTAGAAGTGACGCCTCAGAACGTCCGGCTAAAAAACAGAAAACAGAAGATCCTACAGCCACTCCTCGAGCTTCTCACTCTACAGCTGGACCTCTCCTAGTGTGTACCAAAATTGCAATTTATATTTTAATTGTACCATAAATAATTAAGTTTGTAGTATTTTGTGATTAAATAAATTACCTGTTTTCATATTTTCAAATTAATACCTACTATTATTATGTATGCAAATTGAAATGGAATTTGATATTAGAACAAGTAAGTTGAAGAGGGAAATTTAAAAATGTACATTAATAAAATTTATAATGAATTAAAGTTGTTTAGATTAAAATGATTAATGGGAAAAATTATGTGTAGGCGACTTAAAAATGTGACAGACTTTTTAGAAAGTTATTGAGCGATGTCAAAGTCAGAATTAAGAAAATAAAATCTTTGAAAATGAAAAAACTTTATAATTTCATATTTATTACAAATTTGGCGCCCAACGTGGGGCCCTAAAATAAAGATGATTTAAAAAAAAGGATTTAAGAGATGGAAAAAAACACGATTAAGAGGACAACAAGAAGAAGACCAAAGATGTATAGATAGACAGGATGTAGTGGAAGAACAAGAAACAACTATTATACAACAATATTTAAATGAAGAGCAAGGGGTAGATCATGTTGCAGAGGTAGCAGAAATGAATGTTAGGGGAATGGGAGACACAATGTCTGGAAACTTTAGAAAAATGGAACAGGGAATTAAAGAAGAGTTGAAGGATATGAATAAGAACGTGGAGAAACTATAATTTAAATTTAAACTGGAAATAGAAGAATACTATTAAAAAGGGCCAAGAAATGTCTGAAAAGAAGTTGGAACGTAGGATTCAAGTAGTACTAGGTGCACAAGAAGAAATGAAGGAAAGTGTGGGAAAAATTGAACAGAAACAGCAGAAAATTGAAAAAGATATTCAAAGTATCATGAGGGATGCAGAAGGAAAAATCAAAAAGACAGAAAATAATATGAGTCATAAAATTTGAGAAATACAGACAAAATTGGAAACAGAGATAGGTAGTATAAAATTGCAGAATAGAGTACAAGGAGAAAGTTTGGATAATTTTAAGTTAGAGGTCAATGAGGAATTGAAGAGAGTTAATACTGAATGGGGGGAAAGTTTTGATAAAATAACACATTGTATAGAGAAGTACAAAATGGACTACAAGTACAAGGAGTAGGTAGCATACCGATGAATATAGGTGATGGGATCGTGAAATTTGACTGAAATATAAGGAAAATTCACCCTAAAGTATTTGTTAAGATTATTAAGAATAAAATACAAGGATTTAGAAATATGGAGAAACTAAAATTGGTTATTAGGAATTTATTGGAAGGAGATCCGTTGTTATGGTTTTATAATTGGAAAATGAGGAAGAAAAATAAAGAGCTGTATGAAAAGAAGAAAATTGGATAATATGAAGACGATAGTAGGAAAATATTAAAGAAAATTATAATTGAATATTTATTATGGTATCAGTTAATAGTGTTATTTTGGAATTAGTAAATGAGACATAGGTTATTTAATAAGTTAGTTTTTTTTTGAAGCAATTATAAATTTTAATAATGTGGGGGGAACTTGAAATGGAATTTTATATTTTCCGTAGATTTCGAATCTGAGCTCAGATTTTTGATAATTATTATACAGGGTGAGTTATTCTTACAAGAACTTAACATTAAAGAAAAATAATATACCGGTCCTGATTTTGGTTACTAGTTAAGGCCTTTTAGTTTAACGGGCGGCATTAAACTCGCCAGGAAGCAGGTAGGAGATATTAATGACACCATTAAACTCGCCTCGACGCAAACTGCTGACCTATAATCCGACCCATAAACTCACCTCGGAGAGCCAGGTATATTTTCTTCAATATCTTTATCTAAATCTTTTACATAAATTGCAATGATTAAGTTTTAGTAATACTCTTCATCCAACCTCAGAATGAAAAAGTAACAAAATTTTCAAACTACCTAGTGGACACTTATATTTCAAACGAATCTAAATTTCCTCCAGAATTGTGGTCTGAATTATCTGATAGCATTAACAGAAATTTTTATTTTTCTCGATGTTCTTCTAACTTTACAGATTGATACATATACAGGGTGCGCCAATTATTTCCACTCGATCTCTAGCACCGAAACTAAAAAATATTTCAACAAGATTTTTTGTAGGGGTAGACAGTGTCACTCTGACTACAATTTTAAAATATTTTGATGTATACAGGGTGACTAATTTTTGTGGAATGAAAATTAATTTGGTTTTTTTAAATTGAACACCCTGTATACGATTATGTCTTCTGATTCTACTTAATATTAGATTTACGGTAGTTTTTTGTATTTGTAAATCCGACGCGGCGTTGACAAGTTACTCCTATTTTAAGCAGATTTAATGAAAAAACAGCACTTCAGAAATATTAGCACAAAAACTACACTTTTTAAAAAATTCCTCAAAAAAGCTACTATGATGTAAATGAAACATGCACCTATCACAATAATCACACAACATCTTCACCTGTTGCACAGGGTATTTGCCGATGGCGTGCCAATAGTCTAGTTTTCAAATGGCAATAACTTAATTTTTTCAAATGGGACACCCTGTATATTTTTCTTCAGTTAGACGCTCTCCCTAATACGCATTAAAAAAATATAGGGTTTTGCATATCTAACTTTACTATTTACTTTAATAATTGACGTTAAGTGACAAACAACATATTTTACACAATTTTTAATAAGTACAAAATTTTACAAAGTTTAATCGTAAGAAAACTACAATAGTGAAAGTTAAAATTTATAGTAGGTGTTCAAAATTTCTTCCATTTTCCTTTATACATTTTCTTGCCCTTTTTTTCATTGATTTACGCACATCTCTTAGCATTGCAGGGGTCACCTGTCTAAATGCTGCAGTAATTCTTTCTTTCATATTTTCTTTTGTGGTAACCTCTTCTTTGTAAACAATATTTTTCATACAACCCCACAAGAAAAAATCGCAAGGTGTAAGGCAAGGCGATCTAGTAGGCCAATTTGTAGGTCCTCCCCTTCCGATCCAACGATCCTGAAATTCCCTATTTAACCAATTGCGAACATCTAATAGGTAATGTGGTGTGGCACCATCTAATTGAAACCATATTCCGTTGCGATAATTTTGAGCTGTAGTTTCACGTGAATGTTTTTCATACTTGACGGTTCCTATTCTATCAAATCTATTCTTTAAATTCTCAAAAGTATCCTTTTGTGGATGACGTCTTTCTGGGTATCTTTGACGATAGACCCTACTAGCAAGAAACGCATTTTTTGACATTCACCCAGTATCCATATCATATCAATATTTTCTTGAACACTATAATTCTTATTAAAATCCATTTTTTATACACAATACCGATTAAATATAGTAGACGAGATACTATACAAAATTTTATGTTGACAATTAATGCCATAACAAAATATACCTACTGTCATTTTCATAGGTAACTTGATTTCTTATTAAAAATTGTGTAAAATATGTTGTTTGTCACTTAACGTCAATTATTAAAGTAAATAGTAAAGTTAGATGTGCAAAACCCTATATTTTTTAATGCGTATTAGGAAGAGCTTCTAACTGAAGAAAAATATACAGGGTGTCCCATTTGAAAAAATTAAGTTGTTGCCATTTGAAAACTAGACTATTGGCACGCCATCGGCAAACACCCTGTGCAACAGGTGAAGATGTTGTGTGATTATTGTGATAGGTGCATGTTTCATTTACATCATAGTAGCTTTTTTGAGGATTTTTTTAAAAAATGTGGTTTTTGTGCTAATATTTCTGAAGTGCTGTTTTTTCATTAAATCTGCTTAAAATAGGAATAACTTGTCAACGCCGCGTCGGATTTACAAATACAAAAAACTACCGTAAATCTAATATTAAGTAGAATCAGAAGGCATAATCGTATACAGGGTGTTCAATTTAAAAAAACCAAATTAATTTTCATTCCACAAAAATTAGCCACCCTGTATACATCAAAATATTTTAAAATTGTAGTCAACGCGTAAAAGACAAAAACTAGTTAACAAAAAAGTATAAGAATATAAAAATGGTGAAATTTTCAGGTTCGCATTTGTAAAATGTTTGGATTATTTATGTAATATTAATAATGTATAATTGTATTGAAATATGTTTGAATATCATGTTTGTCCAATTATATTAGTGTTAATTATGTAATGATTAAGATGTTCTAAAATAAATAAATTTTTTTAGATTGCATTCGATCATTATTTTGCTTCAATCCTTTCCCGGTGAGTTTAATACTTCTCTTATACGACCCTAGTTTGTCTGCTGGCGAGTTTAATGGTGGGATTAAAGTAAGGCAATTTAGTTCGTAAATACCTTTCCTTATTTGCACCCAATTTAACTCGTGTACCAAATTTAAACCAAATCGGCTATTCCTTGTATTTAAAATGGCGAATTTAATTTCTTATCTAAATTCACAAATCTCTCTGTATGTCAGTAACGAAGCGGTTTTGGACATTTGTATATTATGACATTTTGCAATCATATTGGCAGTCCATATAACCCCATAAGCTTTGTCGGTTTCATCTCCGGACACCCTGTATAATTGTAACACCCAATAAAAATGTTTTTTGTAGTTCATATCATTCAAAATTGGCGCGAGTTCTAAATGAATCCTGATTGATTGATTGATTGATTGATTCAAACATTCCAAAGGAAGTTCGTTTCGGCATGAAAACGATTATCGTTTTTTTTTTGACCGGAAACATTTGTTAGAAAAGAGGAATTCAATGTATTGGATCGCATTTGTCGCGTGCCTGGGCACGAGTCTAAAATGCCTGTCGGAAAATAAAGTACAACTTCTTGTACCGGTAATGTATAAATGGACAAATCGAAAATTAACAGCCTTCTTGGACGTACGCGAAGTGTGCGGAGTACACGTGCGGATGCATTAGAGCACGTTCTACTTCCTCCACTTAGCAAACTATTTTGATATGGTCAGTTTATTCGGATAATTATTCCATTTCGTTTTGTTGACATTGTGGAAGACTATGTTGGTTGATGTATAGAAATTTATTGTCGCCGATCGATCATCTTCTGATACTTCTTTAAAACATTTTCTCTGGGATTTTTCTTAGGATTATTTTTTGACGTTTCTTAAAACCAATGAAATGCTTCTTTATTTGTCACGAGGGTACCCAATTATGTCATTATTATAGTGAGAATAAATCTCTTGTGATTATTCTCGGTAATAATAATCCAGTAAATGAAGGAGGAAAAAAAGGCCAACCTTTAGATTATTAGTTTCCATTTTTATTTTCTGGTTGAAACAGGCTATGAGATTAAATACAGCAGGATGGACCCCACCAATTGGCCTGAAACTATGGTCTATTTTTATGTATGAGAGAGTAATAAAACAGCATTTCTAATGCAAAACTTAGTACGGTCATTTTAAATATTTTTACGGAATAATCTAAATATTTCCTACAATTGTCATAAATGTACCTGAGCTAATACAAGTTTCGGGTCTTTTATTGGTTTTTTATAACCATAAGCTGTACAGAACAATAGAAAAAGGTTTGGACAGGCCAAAAGCCCTGTGTATTAGCCGTATCTTAAGATTATTTTCAATAAGTACCTATTTGCCAATTTTGTTTTATTTTAATTCCAAGAATTTCTTACAGTAATCGAATTATAAGTAGATAAATCCCTTACCAACAAATTTCACCGAAAATGCGATTGTAGGTTTTCCATTTAGTAAGGAGGTCCAGTTGTGTATTCTTGACAGCTTAGTAAATGTCGTTTAGTTGCAACATGCAAGGTGCAGTGTGCAGTCTATTGTGAATTCTAGTGTGATCATGGAAAATTTGGAAGTACCGCGTAAACGACAAAAAATCGGTCCTTTAACAGTTAATGAAAAAAAAACATTAATATTTAATTGTTTTAAATCATTCACAGACAAACATTTATGTAAAAGTGTTGATGACACAGTGGAATTAGTCAGTAGTATGCTTGGTGTTGGGAAATCTACGATTTACAGAGTTGTTAAAGAAGAGAAATGTGGCGAGTTTCAAACAGCACGTAAAGCTCCAGGAAAACCAAAATTTCAAATAGAAAATCATTTGAAAGAAAGACTTCGAAGGAAAGTACATGCGTTCTTCTTTAGAAAAGAATTTCCGACACTAGACAAAGTTCTTGCCACGGTTCGAGATGATAAGGATTACCCTGAAATGAGTCGAAGCACACTATGGAAACTTTTAAAAGAAATAGGTTTTCTATGGAAAAAGCATTCCAGAAAGTCTATTTTAATAGAGATAAGCGATATTGTAGTATGGAGAAGTAATTACCAAAGGACTATAAAAGAAATGAGAAACCAAAGAAGAAATATATTTTATTTAGATGAAACATGGATCAACGAGGGACATACACCAAATAAATTTTGGCAAGATGAAACTGTTACAAGTCGAAGACAGGCTTTTTTAAATAATTTATCTACTGGTTTAAATCCACCATCAGGAAAGGGGCGCAGACTGATAATAGTACACATCGGTAGTTCAAACGGTTTTGTTAAAGGTGGTTTATTGACTTTTGAATCTACTCGTACCGGTGACTACCATGAGGACATGAATGCTGATGTCTTTAAAGAGTTGTTCGAACAAATGATAGATCTTCTTCCTCAGAACTGTATAATAGTAATGGATAATGCAAGTTATCACTCGAGACTTACAGAAAAAATGCCCACAACCAAGTGGTTAAAAAAAGATTTACAGAATTGGCTAAATTCAAAGAATATTAAGTTCCATCCCGGTTCTGTGAGAAGAGAACTGTATCATTTGTGTTCCCTTCATAAAGAGAAATTAAAAAAATATGAAATTGATGAAATTGCAAAAAATCGTGGGATGACGGTGGTTAGATCACCACCATATCATTGCGAAGTAAACCCGATTGAACGGATATGGGCACAGATAAAGGGAGAAGTTTCAAGAAAAAATAATTCTTTTAAAATGAGTGATGTTAAACAGTTGTTTTTGGAGGCTGTAAATAATGTGAAGCCTGAAAACTGGGAAAAGGCAGTAAATCATACGATTAAAGAAGAAGAGAAAATGTGGAAGTTGGACAATATTACTGATGAAATGATCGAGCCACTAATTGTAAATATTGGTTGCGACAGTTCATCTTCTGATTTCGATTCTGATTTGGATTTGTAGGTAAGAAGTAGTTTTTATATTAAAATTATTATTTATGAACGTAACGTTGTTTAAAAGTCAAAGTTTAAACCCTTATACCTACATAACCCGTTTGACACAATGTTCTTAACATACCTTGTGGAAAAATAAAATATTTTAGAAAAAATTGCACTTTTTTACCTTCAGCTGCTTAGAAGTTATAAGCAGGTTAATTAGGTGAAAATATAAGTGTACACCCGATATATTTATTATATTTATACAAAGGTTATTTCATACGAAAATACTCGAGGTATAACTTCACAAAATATTTTAACTGTCTACTAAAAGAAGAGGTACGCCTATGGATTACGAACGCTTTATTATTTTAATACTCTCTCATACATAAAAATAGACTATAGCGACAATCAGCTTTGCACATCTGGCAAAATATTGAAGCTCATTAGGTTTTTGGTAAGGAAATCAAAATCTCTCAAGAGTTAAGAAATTAATTGCACAGCCGAAAAGTAGACGTTCTTAGCTTTCAAATGATGTGTCATAGAGACCAATCTTTAACACAGAAATTAAAAAAATACTATCTACTAAATTTAACATGACAGTCCCATAAGATCTTTTCTCACTCAAATTTAAACTATTTAGAGCATTTATAACAATATGGTAATCAAAGTAAAATATAATAAATATAGTAATTGTGTAATATAATAATTATTTAAAAGAATTAGAAGGTATTTAGAACTCACACCTGAGGTAAGAGTCCACAATTCTTAGATTTCTATTTAATAGATGGCGCCCATGAAAAATTTATAGATCCTATAAGTTCTGTGTAAGAGTACTACATCCGGTAAGTTTATAATTTATTGTTTTAAATTTATTTGGTTGCAAGCTGAGTGAATATAATATTAGAAAAAAAATATAGCTAAATCAATAATAATAAAATAAAGTATAACGTTCAATACCATCACAATATATCTCCCCCCCCCCCCACCGATTCAAAAGTATATCATATATGGGGTGATATTATATGGGGTGATATCGATCCGAAAAGTAACTAATAGCAATACCAACATGATGTGAATATGGTTGACTTTCATCAGAGAAGAAAATTAGCTTTAGTGCATTGGGATTGGGTGAGGGAAGGGTGGGGAGCGGTAAGGAGTGGTAAGTGGTGTCAAAAGGTGGTGATTTTAAGAAAGAACCATAATTACAACATTTTATTATAATTCGGGTATAACAGAAGAAATAAGGTGGATCTGCATCTTTTGGCATTTTTTAGCAAAATTTGAAGCCCCATATCTCGGTAAAGAATTGACAAATATGTTTGAATAGTCAAAATTGTAGGAAATTTAACGCTCTACAATAAAGTTCTTCTTCTTGTTACTGTGTACTGTCCGGAATTAGACATATTCGAATAAAAAAATCATGTTATTATATTTGGCTTCATTTTACAGGTCAGGTTACGCTTTTTCTCGTATCTTACCACCCGTAAGCTTCAATAAAATATCGAAATAGTTCCAAAGTTATACGAATTATTTACAAAAATTAAATTGACCAGCCTTATTAAATGTACATACAATACAATAACTATTAGAAGCTTCTTTGGTACTGTCCTTTGGTACATTATTATAGGTATGAAAGTATAGCTAATTTAAATGTTTGTTATCAGCCAGATAACGAGCGCATTACCCTGTTTCTCTGATAAGGAAAACCCGCATAAAACATTTTAAATGCAGGCGGAAGAGAGTACACATATATTGAACATTTATGCTCAGTAGACGTTGACAAAACACTAAGCAATTTTTTTCCACACACACTCAACCGCGTATTTATTTTCAATGGACACCAGTGTACGTGAAATAACTAACATTTATTACACGTTTTAATGGGCAAACAATTTAAAATACTCTTCTTTATGGATATTAAAACCACTTATTTTGTTAAAAAGTGTTTTTATTTCGACGTTTCGACTTTCTTAATCGAAAATCGTCTTCAAAATGACATAACAAAATATATAATAAAAAATTTACTATAGAAACAGAACACTTGATAATCTTACAAAAATATGACAGAAACATAGGACACGGAGAAAGATTTTGAAATTGAAGATATCAAAATCTGTTTCCATCATATTTTTGTGACGTTTCTGGGAACGAATTTTTAAAAAAGGATAGATAGAAAAGGACAGATAAAAACTTGTGATACTATCCCCAATATAGAGGGTATCCTTTTTGCAATTAACTCTTTTTGTAAAATAGGCATCCAAATTTTTGAAATATCAACCGAACAATTAGAAACACATTCGTTATTATTTAAGCATATCAATGCTGCTTCTTTAACTTTGCGGTTATAATTATTAGGTTCTTTTAATAATCTAGTTGAAGAATTCCATTGTATTTTATGACCAAAATCCCATGCATGTTCACATATTTTTGATTTTTCAAATTGTTTATTTTTAATGTGTGATTGGTGTTCATTAAGTCTAATATGAAAAGGTCTAGATTTTTCTCCTATATAAAATTTATTTAATATAAATTTGAAGTACTCCACAATTTTTAATATAATTTAGTATAAAAATATCAAAATTAATTGAACTTCAAAAAGAAAAGCGCTAATATTTGTAGAATTTGGATTTTTTCTAATTTTCTAATCTTTCTTTTCGAATTGCTGTTTCGAAAAAAAGGAATAATATTTATTATAATAGTACATATTTTTTAAAAATGATTCAAAATTATCTTTTGTGTGATATATTTGCAGGCATTTGCAAGCATATAATCCATGTCAGTAAACGATTAAGGGCATTAGTCGATAGATTCTATGTACTGAGAGAAATTCTTTCTTGAAAAAATTGAGATATTATACAGGGTGACCCAGGGGTACGTGCATGCTCCATAACTTTTTTTCTATTCAAGCTATCGGTTTGATTTTTTTTTAAACGATAAGACCGACAATGGGGCACATTCTAAAAATATTTCTATTTATATACAGGATGTCCCAAATAAAATACACAACTAAGTTCTGATTTTTTAAATGGCAACCCCCCATTTTTTTACATTTTTAGATTCGCCATTAAATTGTCGATATAACGCACCCGGGTTTCTTAGACTTATCTGCAATAGTTTTTGACTTATGTCAATTTATGTGTCAAAATAGCGTCGTGCAGAGATCCACAAAAAAGTTCAGAACTTCAGAACTGTTCAAGATAACTTAATCAACTTTTTTCCAGTCGATTCCTTAAGCTTCAGCGCATCTTCTGAGTTGTAGGCGAATTCGGAGTCGACGTTCTACCGCCTACTACAATTTTTTGAAAATTACAAATTACAAATAGCAATAACTCGACTTTTTCAAATGCATCACCCTATATTTTATTACAACATTGCATGGCATTTTTTAAGAGCTTTTTGCTGATATAGGGTTTATTGGGTCTATTTTGTAAAATTTGCGAGATTTATTGCAAAATAAGAAATGTTGACGGTTTATTCGAGAAAAAAAAAGGAATCGAGTAGGCCGCTGTCTTAAAATTTGAGAGATGCGCTGAAGCTTAAGGAATCGACTGGAAAAAAGTTGATTAAGTTATCTTGAACAGTTCTGAAGTTCTGAATTTTTTGTGGATCTCTGCACGACGCTATTTTGACACATAAATTGACATAAGTCAAAAACTATTGCAGGTAAGTCTAAGAAACCCGGGTGCGTTATATCGACAATTTAATGGCGAATCTAAAAATGTAACAAAAATGCGGGGTTGCCATTTAAAAAACCAGAACTTAGTTGTGTATCTTATTTGGGACATCCTGTATATAAATAGAAATATTTTTAGAATGTGCCCCATTGTCGGTCTTATCGTTTAAAAAAAAATCAAACCGATAGCTTGGATAGACAAAAAGTTATGGAGCATGCACCCTGTATAGCCCTCAGAGAGTTTGACATCGCACAAAATGTGATATCGATGAAACTTGGCACTTAAGTACTTGAAAGGGTGTAGAAAACGAAAAAAAATTTTTGCTGTTCTATCTGTCTATCCTCACAATTTTGAAAATAAAATCGAAAATTTGGTTTACATCTCGAAAAAAAAAATTCAAAAAACTAATAGAAAGAGCGGAAAATTTTACTAAAAATTATATTATAAGTTATTTTAAGTTAAGTGCCAATTTTCATCGATATCACATTTTGTGCGAGCTTTTTGTCAATATCCTTCTCTGACAGCTGGGCTGGTACCTATGGTTGCTTGGGGCGGCGCATTTAAAAGTTAAAAGTACACTGAATATTCTACAAACAAAATCATTTTTAAAATCCCAAACTTTTCTCTACTCAAAAATTGTATAGTGAAACAAACAATCGTTCAATGGCTTTTTATTTATCAATGTGTCTTAAGAATGCATATAAATCGAGAATACTTAATTTATAAAAATACTCGTGTCACTCGCTCCACTAATAACAATGATGTCTTTAGTCAAGTTTATAAAAAAATCCAATTGAAATTATAAAATATTTACAAAGGTATATAAGACAAAATACTTGTTATTAATATTTTTTATCTAAAATGAGAAGTTAAACAAATGTACACACATATACATAACACAAATCTTCTGATAATTACGGCAATCTGTTAAAATGTCATTTTCCTAATGAGTGGAATGTATTTTTTATGATTATTTTTCAATTTAGGACGTTCTTTTGCTTCAATTTTGAATGTTTTGTAATTAGTTAAAAGCTACTAGCGTTATCTACTTTCGAACGTACATAATTCTTTTAAAAGACAATACCTTTATCTATAAAAACACTAAAAATGAAGGAATTTACGCCCAAGATGATACGCAGGGCCGGCGCCCATTTTTTCCAGCCCGCCGCAATCTAGTATTTTACCCCACTTTAATTGAAAATAAATATTTACCGAAATTATGCAACCAGTTAAGCGTTTTTATTAAATATAATCCTTATATAGTCCAGTAACTGAAGGGTCAAACCTGGGAATAAGTCTGGCATGAGTTCCCACATAGCGCATTTTGTAGGTCACCGCAGGTGTTTTAACATGACAAAATCCTTAACGCGTTGTGGACCTGGAACCTGGAAAATGGGTTTCCCGCTTATATCTGGCTAAATATGCCAATTAGAGAATTTTTGTTCAGACAAAAAATGGAGATCAGCTCATTCTCTACAAAAATGGCCCTTATCATTTTCTTCGAAAATTCAATAGTTTCCGAGATAATGGCACTCAAAAGTCCCCTCATTTCAGCTGCTGCTCTACCTTCAGGAATTCCGCTTTCTATGAATTAACGCGTAACCGGGCGGACGAATTGTTCAATATCTCGGGAAAAAATTAATATTTTTCGATGATTCAAAGTTCATCGGAATGGGAAAACCCGTAGCTACAATTCCATGTGACTTGAAGTCAGTTCGTATTTACCAAAAATATTTAAAAAAGCGGTCAAAGTTTTTTTCAACAATATTTAGAGGCTGCTTCATTAATTTATTCATATTTTCTTTAAAAATAGTCATTTATTCTAATTTTGCCTTAATAATGGGACCTTAGGGGGTCTTGAATGATCTCAGACATTTTTTTGCAATACTTTTCTGGCGTTCTAATATACAATTGATTTGTTTATTTGCATATTTTAGCCGATTTCGGAGTTCCAGAGAATCTTCGGAACAAGCGCGAATTATAATCTTATGATCCGTTATATTGATTTCCAATGCACATCATTTCAAAGCTTAGATGGTCTACTTTTCAAATATATTTTTTTATTTCTAATAGAGTCTAATAATTTTCGAGAAATGAGGAAAATTGGTCACACGAGTCAAAACCGGCCTTTTTTTGTTTATCCATTTCTTGTTCCCCGCGCTTTATTTCTTGAGGATTAATAATTAGATGAAAGTAAATTTCTGAGGTCATTCAAGACCCCCTAAGGTTCCATTATCAAGGCAAAATTAGAATAAATGACTATTTTTAAAGAAAATATGAATACATTAATGAAGCAGCCTCTAAATATTGTTGAAAAAAACTTTGACCACTTTTTTTAAATATTTTTGGTAAATACGAACTGACTTCAAGTCACATGGAATTGTAGCTACGGGTTTTCCCATTCCGATGAACTTTGAATCATCGAAAAATATTCATTTTTTCCCGAGATATTGAACAATTCGTCCGCCCGGTTACGCGTTAATTCATAGAAAACGGAATTCCTGAAGGTAGAGCAGCAGCTGAAATGAGGGGACTTTTGAGTGCCATTATCTCGAAAACTATTGAATTTTCGAAGAAAATGATAAGGGCCATTTTTGTAGAGAATGAGCTGATCTCTCATTTTGGAAAATAAGCGGCTCTCCAGTGCAATTCGACACCATCAAAACCAAGGACATTCTCAGTGTAATTTCAATGTTTGGGAATGTAGCTCCGAAATTTTGATTTTCAAGAAGTTGATAATAGATCAGCTCCTTAGATTGGTCTTTTTGATAGCCCTTTTTGTAGAAATCTATCAACGATACAAATTGGACCAGCTCGTTACCAAGACTAGGTTCTTAAACGTCTTTGTAAACTAATTCTTCTGCTGCAGCATTCAAACTTGCAGCGTCCATCTCCTCTAAGTGATTGAGAAATCCAAATCTCAAAGGCACAGCATCATCATACGCACGCAATCTTTCAGTAAGAGAAAAACTTAGCTGATCGATCACTGGGATAAAACATGACACTTTGAATTTCTCTTTTGGTTGCGCTTTGAAATAATCGAGCGGATTCAAACTTACATTTCTTGTTCTGGTGCGTGATTGTAAGTACTGGTCAATATTTGATTTTCCTTTAGCTGATCCTTCGTATTCATTAAACTTGGCTCTTTTGGATTCAACAAATAATTTTAATGATTCCAATGCACGCATTGCAGATTCAAGAATCATTTTTGGGTCCTGTAACATTTGTGTTTGTAGCATTAAATTGCTTCAAAATGTCGTTCCAAAAGATAACAAATTGAGCTGTTTCGAGACCACTCATCTTTTCCAGAAGGTGCGTTGCTTCGTTCCTCTCGATGTCTTTTTGCTCTTTATTCGAAGATATGCTGGTTAGAGCTCCTTTGATTTCGGAATAATCGTCGACAATCGCTTTAGTAGCTTCAGCTTTTTCAAAACGTAAAACTTTCTTTTTTTTTCTCTGATAATTTTTCAATCAGAATTTGGTTTCTTTTTGTACTTGCTGTGAAAAATGTATATAAATTCTTAACAAAACCATAGAATTGATCAGCCGTTAGCAGCTACCTTCCCAACTAAATTAAGAGAATGACCACAACATAGTACAAACATCGATAAACAATTTTTCTCCACAATCAAAGCTTGCATCCCTATGTAATATGTATTTGCCACTCATATTTGCAGCATTATCGCGTGATTGGCCGCGACAAGCAAGAATGTCAATTTGATGGTCGCCTAAAAATGTTAGTAATGCTATGGCTTCACCAGTATGGCCGCAGTTTGGTAAGAAAAATGAGTGGAAAAGTGCGAGAACTCCTCTTCCCTTATGAATTTTACATATCATTCGGTATTCCTTAGGAAATCTTATCTAAAAATTTCTATTGTGTATAGATATTTCTCCGTGTATCTTTAACGATTTTCAAATACTTTCTAGCACATATAATTAAATCATGAAAAAATATTTAGACAGTTATCCGACCTGTTATCTACGAATTACTTTTTCGTTCGATAAAAGCGTACAAAACTAAAAAAAACAAAAATAGAGTCGTAATCAAATTAATAGATCATGAAAAAACAGCGACAATCTAATTATACCAAAACTATTTAAATGTTGAATAAATTTAGAAAATCCAGAAAACAAAGAGCCATTACTCGATCACGAATATTTTGCAAAAAAATACTTCTTCACCAATTAAGATAACATTTTCTTAAATTGTTGCTATTCCGAACGAGTCATTATTTTAGATTATTTTGCCGTCTTTCGAATATGTGACTAATTGTGTTGAAATTTTTATTGAAAATAATTAAAGTTCGGATGAGGGAACGTGAATGTTTGATTATCACTTCAAGTTCAATGTCAGTACAAAATATTTTTTTTCTACACGCAAATACTCATGTATTTTGAATAATTTTCAAAACAAAAATTCCTAATTAAGATAAAAAAAAATATATTCAAAACAATATTTAGAATTTTTAATTTATTTCTTCAAAGTTAGTAAAAGTAGGCACGTGGATGTGTCACTATCTGTATATCAAAATCGATATTATTAATTGATTATGATTTGACAGTATGGACGTCAATTTTGTCATTTTAAACGAAATACCCTGTATATTGTTCGTTTTTTAATACTTTGTCAAAATTAGGAATATACAATGTGTTCAATTATACTCTGTTATTTCAATTCTTGGTAAGTATGTAATCTCTACAGGTAGAAAATATTTGCAATTCAAGATCATTTTAAGTAGCCCTCAACTTTCTTAGAAAGGATTAAAATTTCTAATCGGCAGAAAGTGTTGTGCAGATTGTAAATTATTTTAGTTAAAATTTATATTTCTTTTTGTGTAGTCCTGTGATTGTAACACGCATTTGAATTTGTGAAATAAAAATGGCACAAACGTCTAATTATATTCCTCAGAAATTCAAGTGCAATTTAATAGTGTATATGAAATTCGTTTTATTTACAAAAAAAGATATCTACTAGTAGACATTAATGGAGACGAAACTTTGCCAAACGTTAAAAGAGACAAATTGTGAAAAACTTTACATGAATTAGACTTTGGTTGGGAGAAGAACAATAGAAAATTTGCGCTCATATAGAAAGATGAAATTATTTGTTGGAGGAGCCAATGTTTAAGGGAAATTAGAAAATTAAGAAGATAAGACAAAAATATTCTTTATTTAGATGAAACATGGACAAATGAAGGAAATTTTGTAAAAAAAGTTTGTGTGTCAAACAGGTAACAAATGCTCGTCAGGCATTTATACAGGGTGCGCCAATTATTTCCATTTGATGTATACAGGGTGGCTAATTTTTGTGGAATGATAATTAATTTGGTTTTTTTAAATTGAACACCCTGTATACGATTATGTCTTCTGATTCTACTTAATATAAAATTTAAGGTAGTTTTTTGTATAAGTATAAGTTAAAATGAATTCAAAATTGTCAGTTACGGGGGTGTATCAAAAAATATTAAAAATTTAAATGTTCTTAAAGTCGGAATATCTTGTTAAAAGTTAGTATAATGACGTAAAATGTCATTATAAACAAGTTTTTTTAATAACTTTTTTTTTATACTTCAAAAATAAAGGTACTTTTCTCTTGAGCATAATTCATATTTTTTGACAAACCTCGTATACCACTAACAAAATTGATATCTAATAGTAGCAGTTTAGGTTTTAGACCATGCTTTATCAAGAATAACTTTTTTTCCTAAAACAACTAATAAAAAAGTTTTCCATATGGTGCCGACTTAATTGAACACACTGTATAAAATATAATAAATACAATTCGTAAATTGCATACAGGGTCTTCAATAAAACTATTCCAAATCGCAGAACATGAATCATTAATTTTTTTAAACAGCATTTACTTGAATATTTGAATATTTTGCGAGATATTTGACGAATTTAAATTATTTATTGTCGATTTTTTAATTATTTTGATTTTCTATAGTATGCGAATTGCTGCTTTTGTTATAAAAGACAATTAACTGTCAATTATAATTTTTAGCACTTTTACAATGTCACAAAATTGGCTCGTTTGGAATGCAGATTTGACTTAAATTTGTCACGCTTTTTGGCAGTCCCCAACCTCGAAATAAAGTTAATTTAATAAATATTTTTTTTCTCGGCGTGTTTTTATCGAAACCACTTCAAACTTGGAAGAGTTGCTTATGGTACCTAGTAGATGAATAAAACAAATAAATAATTTCAAATTAAAAATCGAAAAATTCGAAAAAATCTCCTCCTCCTGGGACAAAAGCCCCCACAGGCGTTGAATTAAAACGATTTAGACGCTAGTTGGAAGGCTATTAACCAAACCAACACTTTGATTTTGTTATTTGAAGAGTTTGTCATTCCTAGAATAGTTTCGGCTTTTTTGTGCCTCATCAGTAGGAACTAGACATCCTCGACACCGTCTCTAAACAGTGTCTGAAGAAAACATTGGAAACACCGGGTACTTATAGCCACTGAAAGTGGCGAAGTCGGTGTGTGTAGATCCAACGCCCTCTTCACTCAAATAACAAAATCAAAGTTTGCAGGTATGCAACCCATCAAGCAGGTTAGGAGAAAAATAGCCACTGCAATTTTTAATTTGAAATAATAGTGCCACATTTGAGATATGGAGAATTTATTTTCTTCAAATAAATAATTGTCTGGTAGGTTTTTTATCATCATTCATTTATTTGGCGATTTATTTAGATATTTGATTCAAGCCTTAAACCATAAAATATTTACTGTATGTTTAGCTCGAATTGTCGATTTTCCAAAATAATATTATAGTGACTTCCTTTGCCTTATTGTATTAATGTCGTTTAATTGTAAACTGTAAATTATTTGCCCTGTCGACTGGTCTATTAAATTTAATTAAACATTAAAATTATTAATATATTTTAGCCAATTAGAAAATTTATTTCAATTTCACTGTTATGTAATTTCCCCTGTCGTTCTCGCATATCAGATATTGCGGTATTTCTGAATTATTTCAAAACCACGTGCGAGGTATTAAATTTTTAAAATTTATTTTAAGAATTTTACGATAATGATAATACAAATTTATTTATTTTATTTCAAATAAACGAGCTAAATCTAATATACAGGGTGGTTCATAACTATTGGGACATAGGCTAAGAGCAAGTTATTGAGACCAAAATATTGGGATATGACCAAATATACCTTAATAAAATATTGCTGTGGAATAAGATACAGGGCAGGGCGTTAAAGTTGAATTTTTTTTTTTCGTTTTGATGTTTACGACATATTTTCTAATCAAAATCGCTAAAAAGTTTCGTCAAAAAAAGATGCCACTTAATTTCATTATTAGGAATCATTCATGTGGCCCCACCTATAACAAAATGTGAAATAATACATAAAATAATATTCCTTGTCCAAAGTCATGCCTCTGTGCCGATTTTGATAACAATTGATAAATATACAGGGACATTATCAGAAAAAAACGAAAAAAAAATTCCAACTTTAACGCCCTGTACACAGCAATATTTTATTTTGGTCCCAATAACTTGCCCTTAGCGTATGTCCCAATAGTTATGAACCACCCTGTATAGTACATATGAAACTTGTTTAATCAATTTCTCATGGATATATAAAAATAAATAAAGTTCGAATTTTAAATTAATTCTGTTTTATTAAAAAATAAATATATTTTCTCTTCGAATTCTCTCAGATAATCGTTCTTGTCCCTCTTAAACAATGGCTACAATAACTCACGAATACAAAGAAGCTCTCAACCTTATACCAGAGACAAAATAAATAGTATCCTCAGACAGAGGCGGATTTACAGTTCAGGTGCTCTACTTACTAAGACAATTGGGGGCCCTTTCAAGTGACGTAGCCAGGAATTGACCTTGGGGGGTCCGGGGAAAATTTTGTATATTTTAGTGGTCTTCATGAACTGGCAAATGCACTAGTATGCAAGCCATAAACGAAGAAAGAAGAATGATTTCATGAATGGATCACAAAATCACAGACATACCGACTGCTGACCAGTGTTGCCGATTGGTTGGAAATTTCCCCCTTGGGTGGAAATTTTAACTCTGATGGGAATTTTTGGTGGATTCAATATTTTTGGATAATTTGCTCCCATAATGACATTCTTGCCAATTAATTTTTTTCTTATAAATAGGTAATATTTAATATTTATTAGTATTACGAAAAAAAAGTTCTGCGTCACTTGGAAATCCATAATCAAGCATCAAAATTGTAAAATACAAAAATTTCCAATATATATGCATTGGTTTTTGGATTATTTATTGAATAAGTGCAATCTACCATACTTATATGTACAATTACTTAAGGACCACCCTGTATATTGGAATTTAAAAGTATTTTACAAATTCCTGATATTTTATCAATAAGTGATCCAGAACTTTTTTATCAAGAATAACTCTGTACACTCTGTATATTAATAATTTAATTAATTTATTACGTAATGTTTTTGTTTGGCTTATTGCTTAATTCTACACTTTTGATTCGGCAGCACTGCTGCTGACAGTCTTCAAAGTGAGTTTTAAATAGGCGTGCAACTCAAAAACTGTGGTTGATTAACGAAAAATCTATAAAATTTTATGACAACAAATTAGTGGTTCCAGACTTTGGGTATTTTTAATTTAAATATTAATTGAGGTTCCTCAGGGATGATGATGGTTCTCTATTTAATCAACATGAAAGCATTTAACGGATTTGAAAGCTGAATGATGATTTTTACCACCAAACTTTCCGTGTATTAGAAAATATTTTGTTAGTGTTCGTGTATTTGTTTAAATTTATATTTGAGTATTTTTAGAGAATTTTGTTAAAAAATTATGTCAAAACCTTTAAATATTTCTGATTCTTCACATATTTTAATCAGATTTCAGTTAAAAATAACTTAATTTTATGGTTAACTTTCATTATCTCCTTTTATAGTATTTAAAATTCAACACATTTTGCTCAACGTTTACAATATGGTTAAACGTTGAAACGCCGAATGAATAATTCAGTAAAATTAAAAAAAAAATGGCTTCAACAGGAAATTAAACTTTGATAAGAATATTTCCTGTTTTTATTTCTGCACTATTATAGGTGCTCCAAATAAAGCTGGAATAGAATGTAAATATTTTTTAATTGATTTATAAAACGTAGAACTTTTATGGGTTTTTATTTAACATTAGCGCCAGGAATGTTATTAACAAAAAGTTCCTTGAATTATTAAAATTGTTCATTTTATAGTTTATAGATTTATTTACCTTATACACCGCACACTAGCAACATTTTAATTATTTCCGAATATACAGGGTGTCCCATTAAGAATGGGACATAGAACAACCGCAGATTCTCCAATTCAAAATAAAACGATTAAGCGAAATATGCTTAGATAAAATGTTACTCGTTTCCGAAATACGGGGTCTTGAAGTTGAAAACTGAAAAATTATTAATGGCCATAATTTTTTTAATACACCGTATAATTTTACTCAAATCGGCACACTTATTAAATATCATAAAATGCACCTAACAGTAAAAAAACCGTTCAGTACGCTCTACCAGTGGCGTACGGCAGAAGTAAGTAATGCTTGTACCCCTTCTAAATGTTACGCCGCTATCTAAATTTTAATTTTGACTATAATTTTAATTTTTTTGATATTTTCTAAGTCTTGTTAGTTTGTTGTAAAGTCATTGTTTTTCGAGATATTCGCAGTTAAAGATAGATAGACATGTACTTTTTATTTGTATTATTATTAATAATATTCATTTTTACAATGAATGAGATTTTCAAATGCTTCTGAAGAAAGATCTTTAAAAGAGTTAAATCATTTTTAAGGTCATCTTTAAACCAAGAACATTTGTGCCTTAGCCATTTTGTACATATAGAGAAGGAAACATTGAGTAAAAAAAAACTCTGCTAGAGTCATAGATAACTTTGTAAAGAATAAGGCTAGAAAAAAGTTCATTTAGTTTTTGAAAACTATGCAAGGATTTGGTAGTTCCTCAATTTTTAGGTTCATTTTTCATTTTGAGAAAATGAAAAAATAAGTACATATTGATAAAGGTCTAATCTATGTTCCTACGTCCTCAATTTTTCAAAATTTGATTTAGTTTTTTCCAAAAAAACAATCGCAAATTCCATGTCTCTTGATGATTTTCCCATTTTTTTAGAAAAGAACCAAAACAAATTTCGAAAAAGTTAGAACATAGGAACTTAAATTAGATCTTTACCAACAAGTACAAATTTTTTCATCCTCTAATAATGAAAAATAAACCTTCAAAGTTAGGATCTACGAAACCCTTGCATTCAAATATGAATAGAGATAAAACACATTCACTTTTTAAATGTTTACGAGGGATAGACGGATGGGTAGAGAATTATAATTTCCAAGGAATATTAAATTATTAGTAAATGTTCTTCTTTATGGATATTAAAACCACTTTTTGTTAACTTTTCATTTTATGAAATAATAAAGATAATATTATTCAAATTATTATAAGATATATTTTAAGCTAAACTGTATATACAGGGTGTATCACAATCATGGCCGGATCCGCCCTTGATCACAATAAGCTTCAACGATCTCTATATCTGAAAAAACTCAGACGATTTTTATGAAAGTTTGTAGATTATGGATCCAACATATTTTGACAGATCTGTCACTTAGCGTTACACCGGAGTTGGACGTCAAATGATATTCTGCGATAAGATAGGGTAAAATACCTCTATCCTTGTATGTTTGAGATCCGGAGGTGCGCCTATTATCCGTAACCTCAGAATGAAGTTTATTTAAACCACTTCAAATGTGGTTATTTTCGAAATTTTGACGCCATATCCGAATTCTGAAAGCCACAACAAAATTTCAAATGGCTGCGATTTTAGTCTGTGAACTCGTACTACTCTGATATAAGTACATAGCAACGGCGGCTCCAAGGGGGTGGGGGTGGGGGGCAGTAGGGGCCAATGCCACCCCCCAAAGTCCTGCAATGAGAGGATATTTCTAACCCTAACAGCCAAATCTCTGGGCTGAAGCCGCTAATGTAAGAAACGATTGGCAATGTCAATATTACCGAAAAAAAAATGTTTGGGCCATTTAAGAGAGAAAAATTGAGTTTTTTAGGGTATAAATAGACCGGGAATCTACAAAAAAAAATAAAATTTGGTTTACGCAGAATGAATTTTGTCTAAGAAACTATTGGCAATGCCAAAATTATCGAAAAAAAAATGTTTGGGCCATTTTTGAGGGAAAAAGTGAGTTTTTTAGGGTATAAATGAACCTTGAATCTAAAAAAAAAATCAAAAAAATTAAAATTTGGTTTACGCAGAATCAATTTTGTATAAGAAACGACTGGCAATGTCAAAATTACCGAAAAAAAATGTTTGGGCCATTTTTTAGAGAAAAAGTGAGTTTTTTAGGATATAAATGGACTTAGAATTTACAAAAAAAGTTCAAAACAATTAAAATTTGGTTTACGCAGAATGAATTTTGTCTAAGAAACGATTGGCAACGTCAAAATTACTGAAAAATAAACTTTTGGGCCATTTTGGAGTGAAAAATGAAGTTTTTAGGATATAAATGGACCTAGAATGTACAAAAAAATTCAAAAAAATTAAAATTTGGTTTACGCAGAATGAATTTTGTATAAAAACGATTGCCAATCCCAAAATACCGAGAAAAAATGTTTAGGCCACTTTTGAGAGAAAAAGTGAGTTTTTTAGGATATAAATGGACCTAGAATCTACAAAAAAAATCTAAAAAAATTAAAATTTGGTTTACGCAGAATGAATTTTGTATAAGAAACCAACGGCGGCTCCAAGGGGTGGCAGTAGGGGGGACCCCCCCCCAAATTATTAAACTTTTATATGTATAACCCTAAAAGCAGACGACGTTGCCCCCCCCCCCCAAATCTCTGGGCTGGAGCCGCCCTTGGTACATATAGTCATAATACAAAATACATCATTTTTAATATGAATTAATCGACAGGGCCAGTTTAAGAAGGATGTGGGCGCCGCGGCCAGGGGGCGCCACAACTTGGATATTTTTTTTTCTGAATGTAATATAATAAAAAGTAGTCCAAAACAGCGTTTTAGGCTACTCAAATTTTAAAATTTTTCCCAGACCTCCCGGCATTACATCCCGCCCTCCCAAGCTACGCCATTAGTACGAGGGGCGGCAGTGAATTGTTCGCATCCACTAGAAAAATGTCTATACCCGGCACTGTTAATCGATATCCTAGAAACCCGTGAATAAAAAAAAGAACCGCTCTACTCTTTAGTTTAAAAACTCTTACCTAGACATATTTCCCCCTGTGGGGGAGTTCATCCCGGGTCCTGTATAACTAATATGGCTGGTGAGTTGTGTCAACTGAGATCCTTCTATTGCGTTCTGATGCTCGTCCCCAGAATGGATAGTGGAGAGACTGTACACTCGGGAAGGTGAACCGGGGCTAGGACTACCGCTTCCTTGTGATGGAGAACCATTCGCAATTGCCGTCGGTCCCAGTTGCAGATATTCCGTGCCATTGGCTTCTTCTAGTGGTACCTAAAACACACCCGCACGATTTAAACATTTTTTCTAACCCAAATTTTGTATTAAATGTGGTAAAAGGAATCAACGAACGCCACTGGTGCGTTCGAATTTGTATCTACCCCAACCATATGCGTAATAAATACCTCACCGATGATTTTAGCCGTACACGCCACTGGTTAGTTAGTCTGAAGTATTTTGAGATATAAAAGTTATATGATGGTGAATGCGCGTAGATATTTTGCAGAGGAACCACCAAAATTTTAAAAAAATTACGTTAAAATGAAAAATTTAAGTAAAAGGAAACAACGAAAGCCACTGGTGCGTTCGAATTTGTATCTACCCCAACCATATGCGTAATAAATACCCCTCCGATGATTTTAGCCTTACACGCCACTGGTTAGTCAGTCTGAAGTATTTTGAGATATAAAAGTTATTTGATGGCGAATGCGCGTAGATATTTTGAAAAGGAACCACCAAAATTTTAAAAAAATTACACTAAAATGAAAAATTTAACTATTCAGTTATTTTATATACAGTATGCCTGGAAAAGTTGGCAATTAATGTGAATATAAATCAATAATTAAGAATAAAATATAATTTAGGGATTTTTTTACTTTGCTTGACCCGCAAGATCTCCAGATCTGACCCCACTAGACTTCTTATTCATGTACATTTTTAAAATTGCAACTTATATTTTTTTTAAATTTTAACCCTGTTAAAAACTAGCTCTACGCCTATGTCAACAAACAAGAGCGGACCCAAGAAGGTCATGAATCCCCAGAATCACGATACCCCCTCCTTAATTTAGCCATCCAAACAAACAAGCCAATTACTTGCATTTAAATGCAACCCAAAAAAAATCCCACACTCTACGCTCATGATTTTATCACATAATACAAAAAAAAATTCATTATTTTTAAATTTCGTAACCCCAAAAAAACAATTTCACTCTCTGAATCAATTAACCCCTAATTAAGGAAGTACATTTAAGCTAAAGCATGAACATATTTTTTTGCGAATCCTCAGCGTTCCGCTTTTCAGCATGAAACGGCTGAAAATTATGCTAAATTAATACAAACTGTAATCTTACCTCTAAGGTAAATGGCATATACCTCGCATCTGATCTGACTAGTGTCTGATAATTATCCTGGTCAACCTCTGTCGTGTATGTGAGGCATTCGAGGGGAGTGGCTGCTCGAGAGTGGGGCGAAGGCTCCGCCCCTTCGTTTTGAGAGGCGGGACTGTACTGTTGCCTGGGTTCTTCTCCATATGCACCTACAAAACACGGATGTATTATAAGTTGCCTATATTTACGTACTAATACTGTTTATACTAAATACTGTGAATGGGCAGGGGCGTAGTAAGGTAAATGTAGATGGTTTTTATGCAGAAGCACTTTTAGTATATTTGTTTGAGGAAATCGTATAAATTTAGCAGTTTTTTATGAGATTCCCTGGTGTAAGATGATTTCTTGACGTTTATACGTTATCTTTCAAATTCTTTAAATAAATAAAAACAAGAAGTGGGAAAACCACTACTATTGTATGTAGGTGTGGTAAGATATTACGAAAAATCTGGCAAAATCCCAGTCTCAGATATACAGGGTGTCAAAATATACCGGGTGTATCAACGATGCGTGGATGGAAGATAGCTGCTTCCCTTTTCAAAATAGGAAAAAATGTTTCAGATAAAGGTTGTACAGAGCAATGAAAGCTATGTTCCAAAAATAACTACCAACATACAGAGTGTCCCATAAATGTGTGACTTATCAAAGTTATGTTTTTTTAAATGAAACACCCTATATATTTTTACTCGATTGAATTCCTTCGGAAGAGTGCTTCTCAGAAATATAGGGTTGTATGGATTTATACCAGGTGGTTCTGAAGTTATGGTGACATTATTGTCCCAAAATGGGTTCATTCAACACCAAATATCTCAAAACCAATAATTAGGAATAAGAAAATTTTTGCACCAAATATCCTCTAAAATGGTGTATTTTCATTTCACATTCATAAATTTACCGAATGGCTCTTTTCCCATACAGGGGCAACCAAAACTCGGGATCACTGTTTTCTCAGTTTTTTCAAATGGAACACCCTGTAAATAAGGCCATACCAGAATAGTAAACAATGTGAGCTTCCAGAAAATGTAGGGTTTATCTACTTGTTTTTCACCGGTAATCTGTAATGTATCTAAATTCTTAAGAAGTATGGAAAATGTAATAATAGCAATATTGATAGATATTTGTACTCAATGATGGACAAGTCTGGTAACAAAATAATCTCAAAAAATGTAAAAAACCATTATTTCACACGACATGTTGAAACAATGTCCCATTTTGA